>WBNO01029807.1:514980-617199 GCA_013400575.1 Peucedramus taeniatus
CTCTAACCCCGCCCCAAAAAATCCCCAAGCCCTCACAAAAAAACCAAAAAATGCCAGAGACCCACCAAAACCAAACAGCCATACCCCAAATAAATCAACCAACCAAGCAAAATGCAACCCAGGTAATTTCATACTGCAAACAATGTGTCCAGAAAAGCCATCCCACCTTCTTAACTAAAAGCACACACCTATTTTCCTTGCACTCCGGTATTCAATTATTCCAATGAAAGAGAATGATGATATAAAGCCAAATTCATCTTCCCCTCTCCTCCCTAGGCAAGCGAAATTAATAAAGGCAATTAGGATAAAACCTAACATTGTCGTTAAGGTTGGCAAATGAATATATTAGCACTGTGAGCCTGAAGTTTTATAGGGAAACCTTAACTCTGCACACTTTTATGTTAACCTTTTAATTTGGAGGTAACAATGCTGAGAGACAAAGTTCACCGTTCTATGCAATAATTTCTATTTACGAGGTACCCATCATACTGGCACCCATAGATAATGCATGTTGAGATGCAACAGGAAGAAATTTGCTTGGCTTATAACAGTCTGAAAAAACTCCTTCTTAGAACTGAATTAAGATATAACTATTACTGATGCCTTACTGCTTTATAACAGGCTATTTATGAATATATACAAGGACTTTCTGGATTAGGGAGATACATAGTTAATTTGGAAACCAGCCTGCAGAATTAAACGAAGCTGTGCTTTACATTTTCTCTCACAACTGCTCGTTTTTGCAGGCAAAAGAATGTTTCACCCACTGCTAGAGTTACTTGGAAGTGAGAGGAGAGGCGATTCAAAGCAAGCATTAAAATGTGATCACTGGTTTCTCCATAAAAGAAGCATTTCAGGACACATTCTGGAAAACCTCCAGGAGTTTGAAAGTGGTGTCCCAGGGTGGGATTTGAAGCAGGAGGCTTCAATAGCTCTTTTTCTGCCTCATTCTCGTGACCTGGGTCAGTGTTTTCAGCTGTTTTTCTGCTGTCCACTCTAAGTCAACAAAGGACTTATGTGTACCCTTAACTTTAAGTAGGGCTACTTACATATGTTTTTCAAGCCAAACACTCAAGACAGTGCTGTGCTGAAAGCTTGAGAGTGCAGAGAAGAAGCCAAATATTCTAGTATTCCTTTCAGACAGAAACCTGCTTTTAAGAATAGGCTGGAGGTTAGCACAGTTAAAAACAGAGGACGCAGAGCAACTGTGCACATTCTGATCGGGGCACACGGGCACTTCTGCGGGTCAGGGCCAGCTCTGGGCAGGGCTGCCAGGTTGGGCAGATGCCATCTGGAGGCAATGCCATATTTGGCACAGCAGAACCAAAGGCACAGAGAGGAATTGTGGAGCTGCTGAAGCAGCCCTGCCACACATCATGGTGTCAAACTTCTCCCAGAATATCCTGCAGCACACCTGGGAGCCTGGTGATAGGGGCAGCATGACAAAGGGATGCACACCTCCCCCCTCCCTCCCTCCACACTTTGCCTTCTGAGCATTGGGATAAAGGGGAGAGGACACTTCTGGAAGTGGGAGCAGCCACTTGGTGTAATCCTGATGGACCCCTGTGCCCAGCAGCCTGGTCAGTAGTTGTCAGTGATGTACCCTGAGTAGTAGGTGGGGACTTCTTGTCTCCCTTCCCATTCAAATGACTTGTTGACACTGGGATTTGTAAACCCACCACTCAGAGATATAACACCTCTAGCTCTCATCCAGAGCCTTTATTTTTCAGATGGAAAACAAAGTGGTCAGTTTGACAAATATCCTCTAACAGAACCCCTAAGTCATCCCTTTTCGCCATTTGAACTCTTCTACACTGAAACCTCTCTTCCCTTTACATGGCAAACTGTGTGAGGTGAGCAAAGGAAGAAATGACAAGCAATGCTGGAAATCCTGCTGATCTGGTGGCAGACAGTGATGTTGATCACTCTTTTGAGATGGGGCATATCACCATAACCCAGGTGGCTCCATCAGTGAAAGAAAGGGCTCTCATGACCTCTTGGAGGATGCACTTCACCTTTATCTTTGCAAGGCTGATAGTTATTCCAGGAAGCACTTCAAGTCTGAACTTACAGCTTTCTCATTTTTGCTTTTGACAAATCCAGGCTTCAGGTTTAGGACAAAGTCTTCTGACCACAAAGAATGAGAAACTGAAAAGACGAAAAAAATAAAAAACCACCCAACTCTAAACCAAACAAAACCAGATCTTCAAGCAGTTCAGATTATTAAAAATATTCATTATTTATGTCAAATGTAAATGGACTGTTTCAGGGAAGATGAAGGACACAGGATTTATTCACCGTTGCCTGGCCTGCAGATGTTCCCCAGAAGTAACTTAAAAATGCTGAGGATGTTTCCCAGACATGTTTTTGTCTTGTCATAAATTGCATTTGTGAGGTTTTGGTTTATAATAAATGGTGTACCTTTTTAATCATTTCGCTCTAGCGTTTATCTTCCCTGAGCAGGCAAAATGTCTGGGCATTTGTATAAGCATGCCACCTCTGTGCTCCTTTCAAGATCCCAAGTCTCTTTCCTAAGGACAGTAAGCATCAATACCCCTGTTTCACCACTGGAGTAACCTGCATGCATTTAAAAAAAAAAAAAGTGACTGACACAAAGGTACTTAACAAACTGTTGGCAGAGTTGTGAATAGAATAATGCAGGGCTCATGAGCCTGGTCCTGCATTAAAATGGTTTTTGGTTGGACAATGGGAGATTCCACACATCCTTTCTCTCAACATTTGTCCACCCTCCAAATGACAGCTGCAAAGAGAAAACATTCTTACTCCTTAACTGTGCAAAATGGGGGAGATTTGTAAAAGTTTGATGGGCAAAATTTTCAAAAGCACTTAAACCTACATGAAAGGTAATGAAATTGAGGCTCCTACATTGCCTATGAGCTTACCACCTGGAAGTGGAGCCAGAGTTTCAAACAACTGCAGGCTGCATTGAGAAAAGCTCACGAGGACCCACTTTTCAAAGGTGCTTGGAGAGCTGCAGCTGCCACAATCACAACTCCAGGCAGATTTTCAGAGCCCTAACAGCCACTGTGCCGAGGTCTTTTGAAAGACACTGATAATGTGTTCTACACATCTAAACGGACCACTTTGGAAAATCTAATGCAACAGGGAATTCTGAGCCCCAGTGAGGTTCCATGGGAGATGATCTGGTGATGGGAGCCAGCGAATGGTAGTGTGGCCACCAGCAGACCGAGAGGCTTGCCCAGACATCACTTTGGAGAGCAGGAGCAACCTGCTGCACCAGGGTGGGCAGCCCATGCAGCATCCCCCACACCAAGCACCTCTAGCATGCAGGGAACAGGAGGGCGATGGGGAATCTTCTCCTTGGAGCATGGTTCTTTGCCAGGGGTGTCATGGTTGCTTGTGTGACTTTCCTTCAAATCAGCCTCTTCCCAACTCAGAGGAGATGGATAAACTTGCATCCACAGTCAAGAGTCAGGAGAGGAGTCTCTGTGCTCAGGGTTTTGCTGTTTCCTGATAACTGGATTACTGGGGCTAGGAACCAGTGAACCAGGGATTACTCACTGCTGAGCTTGTGGAGCACAACATCCGCTGATTTACTAAGTATTCTCCTGCAAACTCTTCATCTCCCAGAGGGAACAAAGCAGTGTAATGCATCCTGCCTGTAATCTCTTCAAGCAAATTCTTCATATTTATTGCTGTCACTCCTATGTGCCCAAATGGGGCTCTGTGTTCACCACTCCGTTTCAGTCACCAAAGTTAACAGAAACTGTTCACAAAAGGGTGATTTTCTAACTCATTTCATTCCAGGGATCAGATTTATATCAGGGCTTTACAGAGAGTAAATTACATAAACTTCTTATTTTCTTGAGCAAATATCTTTACTCATACCTGCATGACTGGAGGTCAGAGGGGCTGGGGAAGGAACTGAATCTAATTCACAGTGTAAAAGTCCCCTGAGTAGATACGATGTGCTGGTTTCTTGCATATGTAAAAATGAAAATGAAGCATTGTCAAGTTCCCTCCATCCTGCAGCCTTGCTGACGCACAGCCTACAGTGCAAATGAAGATGCAGGCCATACAATGTGAAGTGCTCCCACTGTGCCTTTGAAAATAGCTTGTTCATTCTAAATTAGGCAACTGCTTCAGTGTGTTTTTAGCTTCACAAATCCCTTACTTATTCCCAGCATTTCATCATGACACACAGTCATCAAAACCTGACACAGCTGGAAGGGATGTCTGAACTGCTTAACACTCTGGATGTGTGCTCATGGAGAAAGAAGTGTTTGAAGGAGACACATGCAGATATATATTTACAGGAATCTTCTGCCAGGCTTGAAGAGTAACAGATCCATAACAGCATCTGAAAATGCAGTGAGAAAGTAAAGGTTGTGTGGTGGGCTAGCAGGAGCAAGGAGCCAGCCTGTAGCTGGTAAATGAGGGATGAAAAGGGACTTGAGAATACAGAGAGCTGCCTGTGTGAGCCACTTTCAAGAAGAGCACATTTGGAAAAGATGCACAGAATGATGATGTGAGCCCAATGCAAGGAAAAGGATCTTGGCAACCTTTCAAGAAGCAACAATGCATTTTTTGACAGCAAAGAATGATGTAACAGGCAAGATATGGACAAGAAATCTTATCTAAAAAAGAGGTAGGATAAGTTTTATTTCACAGACTTTATACAGACACACACCCTTTCACACCCACACCCTGCAAGACAGAAAGACCTGGGGATGCAGGGAGAGCAACAAGTAGGAAGCAGGACTGAGTGAAAAGCAGTCAAGAAAAGTGCTGCCACCTTGGTGCAGAAAAAAACATTAACATCTCTTTTAACCATGCAGAGCTCATGTTGGCAGCAAATAATTCCCAAGGAAATGTTGCAGGATGAGATTCCCATCCTGATAGATGGAGGCAAAGTCAATGAGAGTTGAAAGTCATCTGAATGGAAAGAAGACATAAGTTTGTGGATAAGGACAGCTCAGAGGGGCAAGGAAGGGTACAAAGGAAAGATCATCCCACAAACAGCTGAGGGGAGACTAAAGAAACCATCAAAGATCCTGCAGAAGGGAAAAAGCATGCAGAAAAAGAGAAGGCAGATGAGAAAAGCAGAGGAAGCCAAGATTTTGGGTTAATGTATAATCAAATACATCATCCTAAGTAACTACATGTCCAAGTTAGGTGAAGCTAGTAGCACAGTTTGGGCTAGAGGAATCCTAAAGAATTATAGACTTTTGTGCAGGAAACTTCAGTGCTGTGGAAGGGATGAAGCCAGATTAAAAATTTGGGCTGGAGCTGTAAAAGATGCTCTTTTTCCATACATCTGTTTTCCAAGCTAAAGGGGGAATAAAAGGATCTGTGTGCAAGAAGGTTGGGGACAGCAGCATTAGAAGGGCACTAAAAGTGCACATAACTCATGCTTCTCCTGAGTTTGCTAATTCTTCCTGAAGGGCATCCTATACTGGGCACTTTATAACACAGCACTTTGGTCAAACACTCCTGGAAAGCTCTCCTGCTCTTCGCCATCAGCAGAGCCAGAACTTCCCTGCACTTGCTGGCCCTTAGCAGGGATGTGGGAGCATTTCCCTGGCAGTACAGCTGAGGGGAGCAGAGCATGGAGTGGCATACATACTGCAAAACAGGTAATGAAACACCACCCTCAATCTTACCAATCCTTCCTACTAACACCTTTTTTTCAGGACCTACTGCCAGACAGCACTGAACTCCACTGGGACCATTAGGAGGTACCTCAGACTTGTTTGGTGAAACCTGGGCAGAGTCAGCCTGAGAGTTTGTTCAAACACCAACTCTGGCAAGGCCAGGCAGGAATACCAAAGGTCAGAAGGTCTATGTTGAGACCTAGAATTGTGAGCATCAGCCCTGTCCATCAGCATCTCAGGTATGTCACTTCACAGGAAATACAGGTGCCGATTTAACAAGACAAAATTTTCGTTCCTGACCCCTGGCTTGCCAGAAATATCATTTAGAACATGCCAGCCCTTCCTTGGGCTGAGCAGTGCTGAAGGATTCACACCCAGTTTCACTCCCTTCCTTCCCTGTGTCATCCCAGTATCCTCCTAGGGCTCCTGGGGTAGGAACACTTTTTTCTTTCAATGTTGTCACTGACAAGCAGCTGGTGGAATAAATTATTGCTGAATGCATGCTGTTCTTTTCCTTTTATAAGGTAAGATGCACTTTTTTCTCCATATTGATTGTCATGGGAAAGTACAATTCCCCACCTAAAAGAAAAACACAAAATGGAAATATTGTTATTATTAATAATAGGAATTGTACTCTGGGAGATTGGAAAAAATGAAACAACTCAGTGTCAAATACGTATTTTAGAGAAGAAAAATATGTTGAAACCCATCATCAACAAGGCTCTTAAAGCTTTTTTCTAAACAAATCGTTCCAAAGCTTCCTGGCATAACTCACCAAGAAATGTGCTGGAGAAACACAGCAAGGTAATATTACCATTTACCATCTTTGTATTGTACTTGAGGGATGTTTCAAGAAGAAAATCATGCAATATAGAGTCATGAAGTAATGGTAATTCTAAACAAAGCGGTTTTATCTATATCTGGTATCTGATTTGTTTTCTATTATCTTCTCTCACATGAGGAAGAGAGCAAATCTCAAATACTTAAGGGCAGTGGTTTGCCCTCTAAGTTACAAGGAGAAGCGGCTGTAGTTGTGACAAGAGGCTCCGAGCCCCTCGGCGCATCCCCGCAGAGTGCTCCAGCGGCTTCTCGCGGGGCAGGGGGACTCCCTGGACCCTTACAGAGGCTCCGAGGGCAGTTTTGCTCGAGCAAGTCTTCTGTGCTTTATCGGGCCCGGTGGGAGGGGCCGCTGCCGCCCCGCCGAGCATGGGCAGCGCAGATCGCAGGCTCCGACACCGCCAGCAGCGGCCGCAGGCACCGAGAGCAGGCCGGGAGTGCCCCTCTGCTGCCCTCAGGCCTCAGCAGGCGCGAGAAGCCAGCAAGTGACAGTGACAGATTCGGAGGGGGGGTCTTCCTACAGCAGGGAGAGGAAGAGGCTCAAGTTGGGCAGGCCTTCTGCTCTTGTCTCAGTTTAATTTTTTTAGCTCTGATTTTACTTTCCTGCACTGTCCCCAACACCCATCCACGGGATTTGTTTTAGTGGCTTCGCCATATCAGCAGAACATCTGACTCCATCCTTATTGTTTAATTCCAGCTGATGTCTGAGAAGCAAGGGAAGAATGGGGTTTTCTGGAAAGCAAAGCCATCTACCAGTGTTGGTTGTTAAAACACCTCCTGTGAATTTGGGTTTTGTGCCAAGTAATGACTTTGCTCTGACAAATGGTAGTAGAAGGAATGGTGGTGCAAATGTTACACTGATGTCCAGAAAGTGTGGAGACAGAGCTAGGGTGCTGCAGGGCAGACACCTTGCTTCTGGTGTCTGAAGAAGACAGCATATTAAAACATGCACATTAAACAACACATTAACAACACGTTAAACAACAGCACATTAAAGCATAAAATCGGTAGAGGAAATACAAAGAGTAGGGGAAAAATCAACACAACATTCATAGAAGGAAGCCATTGCCCTCAAACCTAATGTTAGTTAAGTTAGGAGTCAGTGAGGTTGTAAATAAGCATAGTCAGATGATACATATGTGCTCGGACTCCATTAAAGCTTTCATAAACTTAGGGTTTAATAAAGGTTACAAAATAGGAGAGTGCTTTGTATAAACAACTACTGAAAATATACAGGTAGATGGGTTTTCAGAATGGTTTTGTGGTATTCTCTGAGCATCTAACAAATGATAGACTAATGTAGGAAAAAAAGGGGGAAAATCAGTCATTTGCAACAAGCAATTATATTAGCAACAATGAAGGCAGAGGGATAAAAGGCTTTGCAATGCTGAAATAACTGGGCTTTTATCCCCAGAAAAATAGTGTATCAGAAGGAAACCTGAAAGTGTGAAATAGGTAAAGCTTAGTCTGATTTGGAGCATAGCCTTGCTTGCAATGAGACAGCCAATTCTGATATCACACCGCTTTTCTAATGGCATAATTTCCCTGAACTCGGTGATTTGTCGTCTTGGTTTACCAGGAAAAGACATATAACAGCATTCAGCAAATTCAATTCTGCATTTATAGCAACTGCAGAGAGAGACAAAACTGAGATGCAGAACTATGAGCACACTGGAAAAGTCGGCCCTGAACCAGGAGAAGAAAGCTCTCCATGCTACGTAAAGAATTAAGGCACAGTGTGCAATTCCCACTCCATCTGTGGAGAGTACATTCATAAACATGTTCCTAAACTTCACTCAGAAATCAGACTGCTGAAGGTTTGTAGAGAATGTGCCAATGGATTTGATTTAATAGGACCTCAATTCAGTTATGTCATTCCAATAAAATAGAGCCCTTCTTCCCATGATGGATGTTACCCATATGAAATGAGAGAGCTGGAGGATCCCTGGAGTTTACAGCCCTGATGGGTCTCACCATGAATACCACAGGGAAAAAATCTTTCAGAAAGATGCATAAGCCCTCAGCTAAAATTAAATCAAAGTCAGTGTAAAATACTATCTGTATTCATGAATGTATTGACAGCTCTCAGCACTCATTTCTGTTTCTTGGCATGTCAGTGTCCTATCTTATTTAACTGAATAAACAAATTATTGGTTTTCTGGGCAGACAGACAAGTGTGTGAAAAATAAATGACTTTTTGAATAATTTTCTCAGCATATCACTGTGCTTCAGCAAACATCCTATTCATAGAAATAAGTGGCTTCTAAAACAATACAACAAGTATAACTATTGCTTTTTCTACATTTCATGGAACTAATCCTATTATCTGTCAGACTGTACTGTTAGAAGAGAATTCAAGTATAAAGTGAATGTATCATCCTGGAAGTTCAGTGAAAATGTGAATATGGAAAGACAAAGCATCTGACAAATGCTTTGAGGATCCTCTACCAAGGAATGGCTCTGCAGTCATTCAACTGGAGCTGTAGTTGTGACACTTTGCTTTGATCCCTTTTCTTAGGACACGTGTACATTGGACATGTACCTTTTTTTTTAACTTTGGGGTGCTTTTCATCCACCCTGCAATCTTTGTATTAGCATTCTTCTAGTGAGCTTGTATTGTTAATTTGGATGCAATATGCAGCACTAGAAAAGGCAAACGGACTGTTCCAGCTGTCAGTAATGTTGCAGCTGAAACTAAATTATTCACTTCTATTCAGCAAAGAAGTTTAAACCTTAGGCAATATGAGCACATTGTGGACTACATGAAGAACGTTGAGGTCCTCAGCCTCCACCTTACAAATCTGACAAGAAATAAAAGATTTTCAGCAGGCATTTATTTAGCAAAGATGCTGTCAGTAAAATGGAAGAGATTTGCTAGCTTCAGAAAACCAGCTATGCTGGTGGGGTATTGGACACAGATGAAAGTCATCAGAGGACTCTGAATCATCAACAATTATCTGTAACACACCAATTATACTGTCACTGAAAATCCTTTCCAGGAGCTTGAGCAGTGACTGAAAATGGGACTATCCTTCACCCACCTTCTGTGAGATTAAAGCTTTTGTGCCTAATCCAGTCTGCTCTTTCAGGTGTACCAAAACACAGATATCATATTAGTATTTAAAACACTGGGGAAGAAAGAGTAGAAATAATTAAATGCTTTGCTATCCAAAACTGAAAACCATTCTATCCCTCAGATGGAAAAACCCAGCAGTTCTGATAAGACATTTAACATCAGTAGCAGTTCAGGCTGCTCTCTGTAATGTACAATGCAAATGGACCATTTCAAGTGTGTTAAATATGATAAAGGTAAAATGAAACCATGTCCTCTACAGTATCTAAAGCAGTTTTGAGGCAGACTCAACCCAACACATCTGTATAACTTTCAGCCGCATCTGAAAACTCAGTACAGATTTTGTGGTTCTTTTCCAGACCTCGGTAGTCAAATAGGAGGTTTTCCATTAATGCCAATAGGCTGCACTGGGAACACTCTTGGCCAATGTCTTACCACAGCCATTTCCATGACATAAAACTTTAACTAAACTGAAGACTAAAAAGTATCAAGATATTTATACACAGGAGGGCACCCTACATTTCCCATCTGAATAGCTCTAATTTGAGACCAAAGAACAAGAAAAGCTAGAAAATGTTATTATGAAAACTCTGTGAGGGAGCTGATAAATGAAAATACCTTTTTTGACAGTAAGCTCTGTGTGTGTAAAGGCAATTCTAAGTGCTCTTTTTGTCTGGGCTAACACAGCAGGTGGAGGCACTTCACCTCACTGCCCAAGCTGTTCTTTCACTCAGAATGGTTATTAAGAGTGCTCATTCAGTGTTTCATGAGGATAAGCTAAGCCACAACAAAAAGCTATGAGCAAAAGTTTTCCACTCTGAGAAATTACCTATCAACTTGTTAGTGGAGTTCAAAGACTGTTACTTTTTGTGACTGTCTTGTCCAATTGCTCAGCACCACTGAGAAGAGCCTGGCTCCATCCTCTGGCACCCTCCCTTCAGATACTGATAAATATTGATGAGGTCCCCTTTTAGTCATCTCTCCTTGAGGCTAACCAGGTGCAGTTTCCCCAGCCTTTCCTCATAAGAGAGATGCTCAGATCCCTTATTCATCTTTTTTTTTGCCCTCCAGTGAACCCACTTCAGGATCTCCAAGTCTCTCTTGTACTGAGGAGCCCAGAACTGGACACAGCAGTCCAGGCCTCACCAGGGCTGCAGAGTGGGGCAGGATCACCTCCCTGGACCTGCTGGCAATGCTCTTCCTTATGCACACCAGGATTCCATTTGCCTTCTTGGCCTCCAGGACACACTGCCAGCTCAGGTGCTTCTGAGCATCTTGTGCAGGCATTTTATGCTGTTCATCCACTGCACACTGAAGGAGTGAACAAGTGGGAAGATGGGGAAGGTAAGCATATTCTAGTGGGGCAGGACTCCCACTTCATTCCCAGAAGGAGGGCACAAAGCACACACAGAGCCCCTGCCAGGGCTGGCCCTCCCTTACCTTCTCCCCCTGGCTTCTCATCTCTGTCCCTCTCTTGAGCCTGGCACTCCTTTTAATGCCTTTGGCTCTGCACCTTTCCCGAATGCAGCGGTCATTACTCCAACCAACCCATCCATCTTTTTCTTGCTGTACTTGGTTCAATAGAATAATTAACATTTTCACTGGAGCTGACCCAAATGGCCCCAATCAAGAGGAATTGGCAAGCTGGCAAACTCCCTGCAGATGCCTGTAAGGGATGAAGTAAGACCACCTTTTCTGTAATAGATACCAGGATTAAAAAAAACCTACTCCTCATCTTCCCTACGATCATAATTTATTAGAAATAGCACAAAGGATTTCAGATGTTTAGGTTAATGCTCTGGGCCCACCTTTGCAGCATGGGGATAGATGCAGGATTTGTTATATATTCCTTTACATTGGTTTTAGTTTTGGTTTTGGTTTTTGTCTTACTCTTAGGTTTAGGCATGATAGCCTAAGGCGAATGTAAAGATCTAAACATCTGGTTTCTAATGGTTCACCTCCTGAAAATTAACTTCTCTTACAAATGCAATTGTTATCAGATAAAGGAAGAGAAATGCTTTATCATGAGATTGCTGTTATTTACTAATAATTTATAGGAACACTGGTCTCAGACAGATAAGCATCTCCTTATCAATGTCATCATCCAGCATATTCATGGCTGTTGGAGCAAAGCCCTATGAAGTATGTAGCAAAAACCTTTTTTTTTTTCATTGAAGAGAGAAGCAGACAGTGAGGATGAACTGAGACACAGCTGAAATCTAGTCCATTTCCTACAAGATAAGTGCCAAGCTTTGGTGTGCTCCCTTTGGCAGAAATGCTCTCTCAGAGCAGAAAAGTGTATTATCTGAGGGACTGACCTTATCACTCTCTATAACTGAAAGAAGGTTTGGCCAGACAAGGAACAGCCTCTTCTCCCAGGCAACCCATGACAAGACAAGAGGACATCATAATCTTAAACTCCACCAGGGGAGATTTAGGTTGGACATTAGGAAGAGTTTTTTTACAGAAAAGGTGATTAGATACTTGAATGGGCTGCCCAGGGAGGTGGTGGAGTCACTGGCCTGGTGGTGTTTAAGGAAAGACTGGATGTGACATTCTGATCACAGCCTGGTCTAGTTGGCAGGAATTGGGTTGTGGGTTTGACTCAGTGATTTCAGAGGTCTTTTCCAACACGATTGATCCTGTGATTCTGTGATTCAAAAAAAAAAAAAAAAATAGCAATGAAGTGCTCTTATACAGTGGACAGAATGAAGTAATAAATAAGACTCTTAACCACTCTGGAAGCAAAGATTATTCTTCTTAAAAAAAACCCACAAATGAGCAACCATGAACACGATCTGCATTCAGTCAAGACTTTCATGTTGTCATGCTCCATCATGAGTGTCTGCCAAGCTTTGTGTCCAGCGACATCCCCTCTGTTTCAGTGACTCCTTTTCAGCTTGTTGAGTGCTTCTGCTCCTATTTACAAATGCAGCCACAGTCTCTCGAGGCAGACTTTAAAGTGTATGAATCTGACGGATGTGAGACAGTATTTTAATAGACATGTGAAATGAGAAGTATCCTTTTTATTGCCTATTTATTTCTCCTTGGAAATGCTGAATTCACTTGAGCCCATGCTGACAATGATCTGTGTTTATGAAGATTCTTAACTGAATCATAAATACTCTAAAATAGCCTGAAAATCCCACAGCAAGTGTGTAACAGGAACATGTTCAGGAATAAAAAGAATTTGACTGGGAACAGTAAGATCTTTCATGCTGATATAATAATATCATGACATTTTCCTGTTCTTTCTGCTATGGCTACCCCACACTCAGGATCCTGCTTTACAATCTGTACTGATTTTGGCCAATATCTTATTCCATAGGTGAGACAGGTGAGACTGCTCTTTATGTAAGATGTTGCTCCTTTTAAATAATGGTATTATGGTCCCTAATGACTTTAAGTTGTTTAAATAATGCTAAAAAGACAAATGTCCTGACTACAGTACCAGACAGGGATAATGAGTTAGATTGTGTGTGAGAGGGTAAATATTTTTCTACCTTTACAAAGCTAATACATTAATGAATGGAGCTCAAACTGTGAATTACCTGACTACTTTATTAGATTTGTATCAGATTCCTGTTTCTTCATTTTTACAGAGCAGTGTTTTTTAAAGGACAATCTATAAAATGAACAGCCTGGGTAATCTTGGAAACAATCTTTCCTTTTTCATTAAGGAAACAGGATAAAAATCCCAGTAGACTCTACAGTATACTTATCCTTAGCAATGTGTGAATTGAGATTAGTCGATAATTAAATTATCTGGTATTGATTTTATATGCACTATCAACCTGCCAACCCCTGGCTAGTGGAGGTAGAGTCTTTAGCTTAATGTTGTTCTGTTTTGTTTTCTTCAAAGATAAACAGTGAATTGGAAACTGTGGCAATTTTCACAAAAATGTTCTCATTTGTTTTTTATACCTCTCAAAAATACATGGACAAGTTTGTTCATAAGTACTTGTTTGGTAGAAATTACTTTGCATTCAGTTGAGGAAACTCGATCTCCACATTTTCAAGGAAGTAAACAGAACACTGAGTTTGTAAAAAAGAATGCTTAGCTCTAGCTTTTACTAATTTCTCAGTGGCTATCACCAGAACATGATCAAGACGATTCCATTATCATGTGGAGAATTATGATGTATCATTTAGATCAGTGAATCGTAGTATCATAGAATGGTTTGGGTTGGAAAGGACCTTAAAGTATCATTGAAATTCAACCTCCCTGCCATGGGCAGGGACAAGTCCCACTACACCAGGTTATTAAAAATTTGGGAGTGCTCAATGTCTTGCAGAACAAAGCAAAAAGTCTTCCTTCTAAAAGCCTGCACTAAATATTATCCATGGACAAATCAAAATGTGATCACCTCTTTTGATTCAAAACAAAAGAGACATGCCATGAATTCCATGTCAGCTGGAAGGTGACTAGCATAGCAGTTTTTCTCAGAAAGCAGAAAATTTTACAGGCTATGCAGAACTCACAGGAATATCCCTGTGCCAGTCACAAGGAGCTGACTGCCTGGCCTTAGGACCTGTTGAACAGGAGAAGGGCAGAGGGATCAGCATAAAGAGCAAGCACAGAGCGCTGTGGCAACATCTTTGTGGGAAAAGCAGTCCCTTTTCAAGAGCAAAATGAGGCCAGAGGTAGCCTGGGAATAAAGCTGCCCTGGATCTCAGCAGCAAAGGTGAGCTGTAACTTTAGTCAGCCTAAAGGCACCCAGCAGCAAGTGCTCATGCCATGTGCACCCTCTGAGCTCCCAGACAGGGATCAGTGCAGCCCCCAGAGCTGGGAACTCACCTGCACAGAACTCTCAAAGCTCTGCTGAACCCTCTGTGTCAGGCTTCTCCCACCACAAACTTTGGGCAGCCCTGTCACAATGTAAAGGAGGCTCTTCTGAGTTATCTGCACTTCTCTCCTCTTCCCCGAGTGTAATTTAAGTGGCATAAGAAGGTTGTTTTACTGTTGAAACCTGATACAATCTCAGGCCTGGTGCCTTTCCCTGATTTAGCTCTCTCCCCAGCTGGGATCTCTGGGAATGAGGCTGTCGTTCAACTGCTGTGCTACTGCTCTAAGCTGCAAAAACTGAGGGGCAGCTGTCACAAGAGAGGTCCTACCCTGTCCCTTTGCTGGGCTATGTGTTTTCATCAACCACCTTTGTGTTCCTATGAGTACTGATACCTGAGACCTGGGCAGTCTCAAGAAGCAGGTCCAGCTGGCAACAGGAGAAGAAAGAAATGAAGAAACACTTTTTTACATCCAGATTTGTTTTGGTTGGAAGTTACCAAGCAAAATACGACACATGAGCTAGAGCACAGGCAGGCAGGCAACTTGGGGAGATTCAGCAGGGCAGGTGGCGACTAGTTTACTGTTTAAGATGGAGAGTATATCACCACACATTAGTGCACTGTGGGGAAAGTCTGTTCTCTTCAGGGTCTTGTGGGATCTGACTCTGGCTGCCTTCAAGGCTCTTTCCTTCTGTTTCCCATAATGGTACTGGGGAAAAAGTGCCCTTGCAGCTCCTCATCTAACTGTGCAATAACACATGTCCACCTGCAGCTTCTTCCCAGTCTTCTAAACTCGTGATGTTCTTACAAGTTTCTTCTTCAACACCAATTATTCCTCTAAGAAAATGCAAGGGTTTTAACATTTTTTTCACTCCACTGCCTTTTAGGCAGGGCTATAAATCATACTAAATGCTTCCACATTATGTAAATTGACTCCTTTGCAGAACATTTTTCATTCGGTATAAACAGAGCAATTACACCCTTTGATGTTCACCCCAAATTGCTATTTCTTTTCCCCCTTCCAAAGGGGGACTTTAAATCTGTGTCATCTTTTCTCTTGTGTTCTACATTAAATGAGAATGTGCTGCAAATGCTTCATCCCAACTCTCCTTTATAAAATAACATCAGTGTTTGACCTGCTGTCTTCCTAGCCCTCCTTCTGATGTGTGTCCTTTCCACTGGTTCATTTAACCTCCTTCACTCTTTGTGCATTCCCTTCTTGTATTATTAGGTGATACTTTCAATACTTTCCCTTCAATTTTCTTTCTCTTTCTTCAGAGCATGTTTCATGCTTCAATACAGGACATTCAAAAAGTGTCTTCTTTTGCCATGTCATGGCGAAACATCTTAAGCAGCTTCTTTTAACTGATGTTATGTCATCATTTTGCCAAAGCTTCTCTGTGTTTCTGTGTTGGTCATTCCAGTGATGCCCTTGACACAAACAGTTGAGTACTAGAGCGCTTCTGCTTCTCTGCGGCACCGATGCTACATTACATGCTAGCTTTGTATGTTGCATCAGTTACCTGTAACAATCATGTTTTGATCCAAGAGAACCTGAACAAATATTACTTGATCCAATAACAACCTGAACAATGAAAGCAGCAGTTTCCAGAATATGGCCTTTAGAAAAAGGCATGGGAGCCTAAAAAATAGAGTACAGCTCAAATATTCCCCGTAGCCTCTAGATAATGACAGAAATCCCAGAATAGGTGGGATTGGAAGGGTCTTCTGGAGCTCATCTAGCCCAGATCCCCTGCTAAAGCAGGTTCACCTGGAGCAGGTTGCACAGAATCACATTAGGGTGAGTTTTGAGTATCTCCAGAGAAGGAGATTTCACAACCTCTCTGCACAGCCTCTTCCAGTGCTCTGTCATCATCACAGTAAAGAAGTTTTTCCTCATATTTAGATGGAACTTCAGTTTGTGGCTGTTACCCCTTGTCCTGTTGTTGGGCAGCACTGAAGAGTCCTGACAACTGCCCACAGACAGAAATGCCTATTATTCTGATGAATTTCTTTTATCTAGTTAATGACCTAATTAATTACTGAAAATAAAGATCAGTTTTGTGTGCCATTTTTATAAACTGAAGATCTAAGCCATGGGATGTCTGGCTTTGAACATCCAAGGATGCTGAATTGCTCAAAGTCTAAGGTGTGATGCAGTTTAGAAACTCCACCCCACTTTCCTGTTGGAGGATGAATTTTGGTGCAGTTAAAGTCAGATAGATCTTTATTGCTCTAACTGTTTCAGATAGAAAAATCCATGATGACAGTTTGCTTCTCTGTATCATTTATTTTCTTCATTGTTTTTCCATGGTGGTTCTTTAATAACAGAGACACATGGAGTCAGTCACCCTGACAAAGCACTCTTTCAGTTAGCAGGTGGAAATTCACACTTGATTTTATCCCTACAAGTGTCATCTTTCCTTGTCTTTGTGTCAGTGTTTTTGAACAAAAAAGTCAATTAATTAATCTGTAGCTATGGTTTCTTTGCAATGCTGTAAACTTTTAAGTACTTCTGAAGATCAAACAATTAAGTGTGCCAGTTTTTCTCTTGGCCAGCATCTTCTGTGCATCTTTAACTGATACAGGCTGTACTGCTGTTTTCTAGGGAATGCTCTTTATAATCTTAGTAGGAAGCTTCTGCTATATAATTATTTAAATGCTTCCTGTCTTAGATTAATTGACCACACTGATTCTGCAGACTTTATCGCAGAGTGAATTTTTGCTACTTCATCTAATCCCTTTTATTTTATCCTTTTTTATTTTTTAAATTTTTCTCTGGAGGATGTATTCATTTTGTAAATCAGCATCATAGCTTTTGACAAAAATATTGGCATCTCTGCAAAATCAGGGATCTGCTGAACAAGGTTTTGTTCAGTTAGGTGTAACTGGATGTTAGAAGCTCAACTGGCTTCCAAAGTATCTTCCCCATTTTTTGCTTTCACATCACCACCCCCCTCATAGCTGTATTATCTGTTACTGAGGCAATAAGCCTCTTCTTAATTTTCTACTAGTAAGTTCTTTATCCTTAACTAAAACATCAGCTATCCATGACCTTGTTCTTGGAAAGAACTGATTTTTTACTTCAACAACACCCTGCTGTAGCAAACTGTCCACAAAGCATTCATGAAGGATACTGGATGATTTTTGGGTAATGGGTAAGGCAGACTGATGGTATGTTTGGAACAATTAGGATCAAGAGAATATTGTTTTCTTATATATTGTCCCATTTATATGTTCTTTCCTTTCCTTAACCTGGGACAATTTCCTTTGGAGCTGTCTTCCCATTTGAGGTCAGTTTCCAAACACAGTCTAGTTGCATAAGAAATGAAGGCTGTGAGTGGCTGAGCTGAAAAACTTCCATTGCAACCAAATTGTTCAAAAATAAAGTCTATATTTTTTTTTTTTCAAACACTGATCATTCAGTGTCATTTCACTCTAATCTACCCCAAGGGATCAATTAACAAGAACATGGGTTGCTCTCACTTTCTGGGGCAGGTAGCAACAGAGGTGAAGGGCCAGATTTTGCCTCAAGCAATAGCAGTTGTAGTTGAGGAGCTTTGCTGGAAGTTTTCTTCAAATATTCAATTGCTCTTCTCAAAATTAAAAATTACTTGCCTAGTTACAGTAAACCTGGAGACATTTAAAGCCACTATCCACTTCCATATGAGTCACCCTGTCCATGCTTTCTGGAAGTTTTGTGCAGATGCTTTTCACCTTTGCGCTTAAAAGTTTTCCATTTTATGTTTCTCCTCAGGCTCAGAAGAAGAGTAAAAAAAGGAAAAAACTCCGTATTTTAAATGTCTCTTAAGTCTCAGCTCACAAACTGAGAAATCATCTTCTGTGAGAGCCACTGTTTACTCTCTCCAGTCACAGAAAATTCCTCGTGACTGAAATTGTAAAAAGTGTTTATTTGAATGTTTAAACCCCTGTCAGTTCTTTCATTCCTCGTTAGAGAAGTTTTAGTGTATCCTTTATCTTATTGGAACACACTGTAGGCAAATCGTCCTTGTTTACCTCCCTTTCTATGGCAAGCCCTTCTAGCTTTCCTTTTCAGTCCTTAGAGGGGGAAACCTTCCTTTCCTTTGCTCTTTGCCAGCCCTGGGCACTGCTTTGACACTGTTCCCAAGTCCTCCTGATTCATTGTGGCCCCACACAGAAGTTTTTACAGACTGTCCCTGTTGTCCAGGGGTTTCAGATTCAGAAAGGGGAAAAGTCCTGTTCTGTTTACAGTGAAGCATCACCTGCCTTTGCCACACAGGGTTTAATGATGCAGTGACTGCATTCAGCAGCACTGCAGGACATCAGAGATTTAATCTGCTTTGCTAAAAGCAGTGATGTTAATTTTACAGCTCTCTATTATGCAGGGAAAAAAACAAAGGACAAATTTCTGCTCACATAAGTTTACTCTGCTATTTTACTGTTGCTAAGGTGCCCTCCAGCCAGGCAGGGGACAGGTCAGGAGTCATCACAACGAGCTGGGCATGAGCAAGCTTTCAGCTGGATGATTTGAGAGAGAAGTGCATCTCATGCCTGTGGAGCAAGTAGAAATTGAGTTAGAAAATGGAGTAATGAAAATGTTTCCTGTGGGGCTTGCTCTGAATGGGTGCCATGTGGGAAATCTGTGAGGTGCCACAGAGCCAGCACCCCTATTGAGACCAGGACTAGCAGAGTTGTCAACTTTCTTTCCCATGCTTGCCCTATAAATCATGCATATTTCTAAATTTTGGCCACCAGCAATGATCCCGTGTCAGTGGGGATTCTAAGTCCATATCTCTAAGAAGCACAATTTTTCAGAAGTAAATTGCACCAATTTTTCTCTAATGGCAATAACACCATTTTTATCCAAACTTTTGCTGGGCAAGGGCCATTTAATGAGGTCTGAAATCCCATCCTAGGCAAAGTCTCTGGCAGCAGACAAGAAACATGGGTATTTAATGTCTAAAGTTTAGACACTCTGGATCTGCTCAACTGTAGAGGTATTTAATCTTGACTCATTATTGTGAGTGATTTGTGAATATTCTGAAGAATAAAAGCAATGATTTAGTTTTCATTTATTTTCATAACAATATTTATCATTTATAGTAACTAGGACAGCTTCCTGCAATTTGGGAAAGCCTCCATGTATTCTTACCTAATTTAATGAATCACCATGGAGCCCATATTGCATTTCAAACACTTGGAGTGAGCTAGTCATTATTCACCTGCCTCCAGATTTCAATCAACAGCTCTGGGAGGCAGAAAAATGAAAGAAAAAAACTCTTGAAATATAATCAGAGAAATAATTTACTATCGCTTACAGAAATTAAATATGTTTATAGAAAATTGAATGATTTTGTAAGGGCTTCTCAACAGGAGTAAATTTACTACCAGCTTGATTTGTAATGATTCAGTCAGCAAATAAATAGAAGTAATCCCTTGATGATAAAAAAAATTACTGTTATTTAGAAATATGATTCTGCTATGATGCAAAGACAGTCTTGATAGAATGACTTGACTCTTTTGTATTTAAAGTGGGGAAAGATAGTTTGAGACCAGGATCTCTTGGATATATAGCTTAGTGATTGCATCAGATGTTGAGAATGGAAAGCTTACTACAAAGGTTTTTGTAAAGAGCCTTGCACGCTGAAATAGCTGATCAAGGTCTAGAAGCACACATGCCTCATAGCACAATGGTACCTCAAAATCCCATATAAAATTAATTATATAGTCCCAAACTACTCAGCACCACTAACCGATGTCTAAGTCTAACCGATGCAATGTATTCAATTTATTTTCTTCCTTTCTTTTGCAGTCCCAGATGGAGGACAGTAAATATGGAAATCAAATTTCAGTACAAGTCAGAAGCCGGTGCAGTGTTTTGTTTGATGCTCCAAATATTTTTGTATATGAAACTTGAGCTGGAAAAGGTGTAAGTGACGTTTGCTGGTGAACATTGTACAGTGAGAAGAAATGTTGAATACTTTTTGAACTATTCATTACTGTCCTCTGGGAAATCTTTTCAGTGCAAAGTGGGCTTGACTGTACTTATCTGGAAACTTATATCGCACCAACTTCTGCCAGTGAAATACTCAGGTGGCTGATGGCTGTGTGACCTGTAAGGGCATGTGGAAGAATGAACTTCAAAGCATTTAAGTAGACAGAAATTTTTTCTGCACTATTCCTCATCAAAGTTATCCATGCTACTTTTCTGCCCTTTCTTTTTCTATGGAAAATTGCCACCAAACTATACTGTCTGCCCCAGAAACTCCCTTTGTCTTGACTCTTGATGATTAAACAGGTTTTAAAGTGCCAGCCACTTACTGTAGTCATACTGTTGAGTAAGAATAGTGTGATTAGACAGAGTAAGGCTTTAAACAGCTAAATGTCACAACAGAGATCAGCTGGCTCTTTTTTCTTTGTTTTTGTGCTAGACTTCACCACATTAGCAAAACATCACTTCAGGCTTTTTATGATACACCTTCCTTCAGTGAGGGTGTGAATATTTGAATTACAAGGCAGTGTGAACTCTTTTTGCAATGTTTGTGCCTGCTGTAACATTGCTCCTCTGAGAGCAATCACTTTCAAGGGAAGGATAAGTCTTACTATTTGATAGTCACTTTTGTGACTATTGGTTAGATGTTAATGGACTTTGCCATGAATAACATTTTTGCTTTTTACTCAGAACCCCTCACTACTCAGGATGTATCAGGCTTCATTTGTCGTTGTCTTTTGAATAATCTTCCTCTGAGGCTGATTTATGAAGAGGCCATCCTTAAGGTGGTTCATGAATATTAGTGAAGGATGCCCCTTACAGGTAACTATTATTTGTTACTGCCTTAGCATGAAACATTAAAGAATTATCAACAGGGATGGCAGGTGACTGATTTTGAAATTCCTTAAGGCTCAACATGGAGCCAGTGAAATCCTCTGAATCTATAGTCAGAGGCTACAGAAGTCAATCCACACAACTGAATCTGCAAATCCCCTTCACCACCAAATTTGGTGTTTGTATATCTTGAGAGAAATGTTAAAAGTAATTTTACCGAGAATATATAAATAAATAGTCAGCCTTCTTCTAGGCTGTCTCTTCAGCCTTCTGTAAATGTGTCAATGCTTATATATATTTGAGACTGATACATATCACCAGTTAAGCTCTCCTGGATGTACCAAGTCACCTCCAAGAGCAGATGAAAGGTCCATGATGTGCTGGCAATAATTTTTTCTCTCTCACTAGTATCTGTTAGCCAGAGCAACAGATTGACGTAGCTGGACAGGTAACAGAGAGTAAGGGTCTGCACTCCACAGGGCAACCTGCTCCCATTACTGCTGTAAGTTCTCACAGGAATTAAAGCAGGATTAAAATTTAGAAGAAATTGATCTAAATAACATAGAAAATCTAACAAATACTTTTTTTTTTTTTTACTCTTACAAAGAGTACACTTTTAATGAAAGCTTTTCTATTAGTGTCTAGAATACAATAAAACTGGATTAAGCTTTGTAAGCCTTACACTGAAGCAACTTTATAAGCTTTGCATGCTTTTGCACTAATCAGGGAATTCTCTATTCCCCTTGGTGTAGTGTCAGGTTGTGGGGGTTTTTTAATGGGTTTTTTTTGTCTTTTTTTTTTGGGATGCAAGGATGTGGAGTCTAGGCAGGTTATTACAGAATTAAAACCTGCTTCCCTTTGCAGAAAAGCAATTCTTCATATTGTGCAGTGAGACATACAGGAATTTAGCTTGAGGAGGTGGAAATGCAAGTAAACAGGAGCCTGACATTATGCAGGCATTTTTGGATTTCAATCCACATCTGCAAAAGTTAGCCACTCTGCAACTAACTTGTTTTGCATCTGAGCAGAGAAGGGTGCTATAATGAAAAAAATTACTAAATCAGAAGATGGCATGACCACTTAAATTCAGTTTTAAATTCATGTGTATTTTTGGAAGTGGACACTTCAAATGTAAATCACTGCCACTTGAACACAGCTCAGGAGAAACATTTCTGAGCATATGGCTCTGTTCTGTCTCAAAGAGGCTGAAAGAAAAAAAGTGGGCTTTGTGATTAAGAGGTTTCTTACTCATTCAGTACATAATAGAGACAAATTTTCAGTCTTTGGGGGAAGATACTGATTTTGCAGGATCATTCTAATATTCTATGGTGTTTTAAAGCCTTCTTATTTACTAAATCTGTTTCGGTATTTTGATTTCATGGTATTCATTATATATTCATTAAAACATTAATAGAATAGTTTGTAGCATGTTATTAACACATGGTTTTCATTAAGACCTTCTAACAATTTGCCAAACGGGGTAAACAGGACTGAGTTTCCTGAAAGCAGCCTGGTACTGCTTTAACTTGCAAGAAACTCCCCACAAATGTGGAAACCAATTGTGTTCCAAATGCAGAGTATTTTTTATGGCAGCTAATACACTCGGTAACAAAAATATTATTCTTTGTTCTCTGGAGCAGTCATGTGCACCATACCTGAGTCTGTCCCACTGGTATTGGTGCCCAAGGGGACCTCTGATCTTGGAAAATAGCTAAATAACTAGAATGCCACAATGCTGCTACAACTCGGGGGCCAGAGTGGGCATCTGTGGAGCTGTTGTACCTCGCAGTAATTTGCATTCTTGAGCCTTTTCACTGTTCTCATCATGTAAAGTCGCCTTAAGCAGCTTAAAATGTACTCAGTGTTGGGATACATTTTGGACTTCTTCCAAATGTGCAAAAGTACAATTCCTAGTTCTTAAGCCTGGCAGAAGTCTGGCTGCTTGAAACTGGTAGAGCAGTACAAAATGCTTTCAATGTCAGTGAGAGCCAAGCTGAAATATTTTGTTTTGCCATTAACTCTCTGGGCACAGACTAAGACATAATGTTTTTATTTTTAAGTCAGAGAATGCTCATGGGAATCATTAAATAATTTCTTTAAATTGTGGTATAAACAAAATATCTTTTGTTATAATGCTTCAAGCAATAACTGTTTCCAGGGAAATTACCTTAATGAAGCAATTTCCCTTATTTCTCTCATTATTCATACATTTCTGTAATTATTCACATCCTCTTGTGGATTTTCTGGCACTAGGACAGTTGTACACAACTGATTTGTGGCCTTTTGTAGAGGGGATTGATTTATCTGTTTTATTCCATTCCTTAAATTGCAATGAAGGAATAAAATAGGCAGAAAGTAGCTAATATACCTACAAATTCAAAGATGTCAGCTCATGATGGAAATTATAGCAAAGAACTGAAATGACAAAGACAATCTTATGTCCCAAAGATGAGTTAACTTGGATGAGGGGATGGGATAGTATCCATGTGGGGATCTCCTGCACTGTAACAGCTTTTCCTTAGTTAAGCTATCAGTCATTCATCTGTATTTTCACCCCACCCCAGAGAGTGGAACACACTTTCAGTTTGGTGTAATAAATGCAGTCTGACAAGCTCCCACACGCCCCCAGTATCACTTCAGGTACTTTCAATATCTCAGATCTCTGGGCCAGTTGGCCTCAATTGCAGAGATTGTTCCTTGGTCTTCTCTTTCCTTGGTGTAGATATGTACAAGGATACTCCAGATGCAGGTGGTCCTGAGTCATAGACACTTCCTGGGAAGTGAGAAGAATTCTGTCCACAGTTAAATGATGCAGAAAACTTTTAAGCACATTTTCATTGTCATCATAAAACATGGTGATAAAACACTTCCGAGTTTCTCATCTGCCATAGAAATTGCAGTTTTGCATGTCAGTATTCGTTGGGCAGTGAGATAATCTAGTGTGGTTGCCTGATCTGGGAATTGGGCTGAGGAGCACAGTGTTGGTGGTGGTGGTGGGGAAGCTCTCTGCTGAAGGTGTTTCCCCTTGCAGAAGACTACAGACCCCATATGGCCACGCAGTCATGTACAAAGCTTACACTTATGGAGAACACTTCAAATCCAGGTTACTTGTAGCATACAGTAAACAAAACCAAAGCAATCCTCCTTAGCTGAATATGACCTAAGACGATGCTTCTAAACAGGCTGCTGGAGTAGTGCTAACTGTGTGAGACTGGGCCATTTGGCATTTCCAAAACATAACAAACTGTGCCAAAATACCCAGGCACTTCACCATATGCAGTAAGAATCAGAAATAAAACAAGCTGTTGTGTCTAGAAGCTGGTATGTCACAGATATGTAAAGTCAACAGAATTAAAATTGTAACTATTGACATAAGAGACATGGTAACTGCCTTAGGCCACATGGTGAATGCAGATTAGCATAGTTTCACTGATGTGAGTGATTTTGTGCTGGTTGATCCCAACTGATGTGCTGAACCAAAAGTATCACTGACTGAACAGGAGTGGGTTGGCTGCAAGTTACACAAAATCAGAAGTAGCAATAAGACATCTTGTAACGTATGGATTCCTCAGAAGTGACATAGTGGCATAGTTTTATCTCAAGTCTTTCTTGATGCTTCCATATAAGATTTTTTTTTTTTTAATCTTTTAAAGTGCAATAAATCATCTGTATTAGCAAGTGATATCTGCACTGGGCACTATTTCTGCTTTGTAAGGTCCTTTTCTGTGAAGATATTAGAGCTTTTACAAACTGAATTCCAAACCTTTTTCAATTGGATTGCTCTAAATCACAAGCAACACAACTGGTTAGTGATTCTCTGGTGTTGTAAACTGACATAACCTGATGTCTGCTTAGCAGCCAGAATATGGTGGCAAAAGCAAGCACAATAATTGTTTTCATTGAATGTATCTTAGAAACACACTGGAAGTACCAGAGCAACCCTGAGTAGCTGAAAGGCTGGGGGTGAGAAAGGGCTCAGGAGTTACCAGTCCTCGGCAGGGACAGGGTGTCTGTCACCTGCTGCCCTCTTTGCCACCTCCCTCCCTTAGCTTTCCAGCTGCTCCCAGAGCTTGCAAAGTCATTTCAATCCATTTGAATCAGTTCTGTATATATATATATCTTAACATTCTGTCCTACATGTGTGGTCCTCAGTGGCTCCCTCTGTACACATGCAATCCTGCTGCCAAAGTGAACCTTATTGCTCCCTTCAACTCCTTGTTCCTGTATGACCCAAGATGCTGGAATAATTTGGGTTAGTAATATCCATGGAAAAATTGCCCTTGGTGTGTTATTTTTCACCACAACAATTTCCACTGTGTGCCTCAAACACATGGACTACACTAAATGAAGTGGCAGCAATTAGTCCATAGTAACAGAGCTAAATGTTCAGAGATGAGAGCCTCTTCAGCCAGGCCCTCAGGAAAAGGAGAAATATATCCATCATTCTGCATATTTTTTGCAACTGAAGAGGAAAATTTTCACTTCTGTTTTCTCACTGGTGTCACTTTAGTGTCAGATAATTATCCTGGACTGCTGGTCATAATAGGTTCGAACAAAACCGAATCTCCACAGGCAGAATATCTCCAACTTATTAAGTATTTGGCTTTTCCAGTAATATATTTTATGTGTATAGACATATACATACTCATGCAGATATAGATACACTCATACATATGTAAACATATTCACAGATATAGAGGTCTAGCTGTGTAAGTGTGTGTGTCTATATATATATAATATCCTGCTCAGTCTTGTTGTCTGTAAAATATTGATGACTTTTTTCTCCTTTCAAATATCATAAAAATACTTTTTTTTTCTATTGGCAGTATTAGCATTGTCAGTTAATTCTGGATCCTTTTTCCTCCATATATTTTATATCATCTCCTTGGAATGAGTAATTAAATGTCAATATAATTAAAATCTCAAAAATTCAATTGACTTCACTGCCAATTAAGGAAAATACCAAATAATTTAGACTTGAGGGTGACAGCAGGTAACATGAAATAGCAGAATACCAGAATGTTTCAGTCCTCTCCCACTTTATCTGCCTTTACAGTTGCTTTTTCACAGACTTTTCTCTCAGCAGTGAAGTGGTACCCGTACCGTTTGTGCTTGTGTAGCCCAGCAGAAGATTTTTGTAGTCTCAGCCTTCTTGCTGCACTTACTCAGCTTTGCTTCAGTGACTTGAATTACTACACTGATTATTCATTGCAGGAAAAAAAAAACCAAAACAAACCAAATAAAACCCCCAAGTAAACCCCACTGGAAGAATGGATAAGGCTTTTTTGAACAGTAGATTCTGACATGGAAAAAAAAGTGTCCTGTAAAGACCCTATAAATTGAACAAGTTTGTTTTTTCCCGAATGCCTTTATGTTATTAGTTGTGGGGGTTTCAACATTTTTTTTACAGTTTTAGTGCTGACTTCATTTCCGGATTGCAGCAGGCACACAGACAGAGCACTCACTGGTTCTGCTTGCTACATCCTGTTTGCACATCTTGTCAAAATCAGGAGCAGCAGGCAATTTCTGGCTCAGAGTAAGAGTTTTCCACTACACTGAGGACCCCCTTGTCCCTGCACATGGAGAAACTGTGACAGAGAGATGAACTGTTCCAATTTGGACCCAGGGAAAAAGAACCTGAGTCAGTAGAGATCTAAGTTGGGCATTAGGAAAAGGTTCTTCACCCAGAGAGGGGCTGGGCACTGAAACTGGTGCTGGAGTTGAAGTGCACAGCCTGGCAGAGTTCACAAAGTGTTTGGACAACACTTGGGCATGGGAAGTGATTCCTGGGGCTGTCCTGTGCAGGGCCAGGAGCTGGACTTTGGTGATTCGTGTGAGTCCCATCTGGCTCAGGATTTATATGATTCTACCAGTTTTTGACAAATATCACACATAAAAAGTTTGATAAATCTAAAACTAGATAAGTTATTCCAGATGTGTAGATATTTCTTCTTTGTCTTTTGCTTGTGTTTTTGGTTTGGTTTATTTGTGTTTTAATTTTTTTTTAATCTCATGACAATAATAAAGTGATAATCTGGCAATATTTATATGAGCTATATATAACTTGAGTTATATACAAGTATTATTTTCTAAGCCCACTGAACACTGAGATATTCTATTGAGACAAATTCATTATTCAGATTATTTCCACCCCAGACTAATTTAAACTAACCCACAGAATAACTTCTTTTCTTAAGAATAAGACTATCTGTAGACACTTATAATTAATGATTTACCAGATTAAAAAAAAACCTAGATGCAAAAGTATATAGGTTACAATTTGACAATGGTGAATGATTTTATCATGAATTCACACCTAGTGTGTGATAGCTGTTGTGGTTCAGAGGAAATTAAGTTGCTTATACAAGGCCCATTATTGCACAAATACAATGAGGTGTATCTGAAGAATAAGTTCTAAACAAAATGCCTGTACATTTCCATCTTATCAGACTTGGCAAAGCAGCTTCTAAGGGAAATTATACTGTTTGTTTTATTCCTAGTCATCTGTAGCACTGATGACAAGTATGCTGCAGTAGTATGTATTCAGTAGTATGTTAGATAAGTGACAGCAAATATTAGGTGGTAAGTTGGCAATTAAAGTGTGTGCTGCCTTTAGACATTTGCTATGAAAGGTGGCTTTGACTTTTCTTTCTTTGGACTATATCATGCAGTGTCTGATGTAAAGGACATATGTTCCCATTGAAAGCATTGGTGAATATTGATCAAGGAAAGAGGTTATATTTTAAATAAATAGTTGGGTTTTCAATCTCTTCTTGGAACACTGAATGTTGATGTTAAAACTGCAGTTATTTAATTCATGAGAGGATCCATGTTTCATCATTTGAACAGAGCAACCCTTTACATTTCTCTTAAGTTGAAAAAAAAAACCCAAAACACAACCCTACCACCCAACTATCACTGGCTGAGTGGACTGCTTAGGTCTGTGTGAATGAACTGGTAGGTTTGAATACTTCATAGTTGAAACATGTTCAACTACAGTGCTGAATACTCTGGAAAAGCAGATCTGATAATCCCAGTGGCCAGATAATCTGTTAGGAAAAGTTCTTCTTCAGGCAGTTAGCACTTGCCATCTATCCTCAAGCATAAAGAAAAATGTCCTCTATAAATGTGTCTTATCAATCGATTGCAGATGTTCTTATTATGTGGAACTGACTCTTCTGTGAATAGCTGCACTCTTGTTCTCAGCATTATCTGACAGTGAATTTCAGGTGCTGTATGCTCTGTGGGAAGTGTTTCCCTTTACCCTTTCCATTTCATTTAATGTCGCCTTGCTCATCTTCTGAGAAAGGGCAAACGAGAGTCCTTTGAATTACCTTCTCTGGATCATCCATTACAATAGGCAGAGGTGATAGAGCTTCTGATTATTAAGTTTGGTATTCCTATTACAATACCCTGTTTTCAGTTGCTTTTAACTTTGTCAGGCATGAATGCTTCAGGCTGTAAATGTCAGAGCTACATGCTCACCCTAAGCTGAATATTTTTCAGAGGTTTCAGGCAAAGTAGATTAGCCATTTCTGAGAAGGAAGAAAACAACTAGGAAAAAAAAAAAAAAAAAAAAAAAAAAAAAAAAAAAAAAAAAAAAAAAAAAAAAAAAAAAACAAACAAAAAAAAAAACCACAAAAAAGACAAAAAGAGAAGCTGTTTTTCAGTATTTAGAAAAGCACTATGATGCAATTTTGATTCTTCAGCTATAATCCAGGCCCTATGGCTCAGGGTCTTGGGAACTGTGTCTTAATGATCTCTTCTCCTTGAATATTCACTCTGTAGCAGCTACTCTGTGCAGCCAGTTGTCCCAGTCTCTGTCTCCTTTCCTGTGTAGCAACAAAGGCATTCATCCCCTTACAGGTCCCAGATCTGCCTGGGCCAAGCCAAGAATGGAAAACATCAGTGTGGGTACACTGAGGCTGAAAGGGGGAGTAGGGAAAATAAAGCCAGGTCAGAAAGAAATGGTGACTGTGTGAGGAGACTGGGAATTGGGAGGAGTCAGAACCCCCAGAGAGTCAGACAGGACTGAAGACCTCAGCTGCACCCATCTTGTGCTTCAAGCCAGCAGGTGTGAAATGATGGCCAGGGTGTCCCAGCCAGGCTGTGGTGACACAGATAGGGCAGGAGCCAGTCCAGGAGCTGCAGCTGAGGTGCTGCAGTTGATCCAACCCCAGCACCCAGCCACGATGAGAACAAAACCCTGTGAAAAAATGGAATGGAAAGTGCTTCAGAACAATAGAATGCTAGAGTTCAGCTTGTCAGTGCAGTAGAATTACACCTCTCTTGAGCACTCTATTTTGAAGTCTTCAATTATATGATTACTTATCATTTTGGCTAAATGTCACCTACTCACTCAAAATGCAGAATTAAACTTCTTAAGGGATAAATATAAGATATGTAGTAGAGGAGATGGCTCCTTGTAAGATCTCAGCCCCATTTATTAAAGGTGGTTGGAGGAGTTGCAAGAACCTCTTGGAGGTAAAAAGAATGGCCAAGTGATGCTGTGGAGGATCAGCTACAATTATTGCTTCTGCCACCATGTTCCTGTGCAAGGGCATCCAAGGCATACAGTGAGCTTTTCACATATGGTCAAAATGTTCCTCATTTTCTGTGGTATGTGATATGAAACTCTGGGATCAGGTCTATCAAAGCACTGAACACTCAGATTTGTTGCTTGAATTAGAATTTGCTATACAAGGCTTTGAAAAAGTAAGGTTGAAAGTATCTCTAATTGGGTACTCAAAATTAATGCATGTTTTTAACTCTAATAGCTGAGTCTCAGATCCCTCTTTACAAAGTGAATCCCCACTTATTTGCTGGATATATAAAAAATACAGGTCATTAACAGATCTCACATAAAACAGGCATCATGGGAAGAAGCAAATAGTTCTGCCTCCAGTGTGTGGTTTCAATAGCCTGCAGGAGGTCAAATATGGAGACAAAAATGAGAAAAAGATGACAATAAAAAGCTACTAAATATTTACTAAAAAAGATAAGGTGCCTAGGAAAAAACATGTAATGTTTTCATGTAATTCAGTTTCATGTAATTACAGTTTCATGTAATTACAGTTTCATGTAATTACCAGTGGTGTTTATGTCTACACTGGGATTGGCCCTGTAAAAAGCAGTCAAACAAATGCTCCTCCATTGCCTCTCCAAACATAAGAGGCTCGGCCTCCACAGTTTGTCCTTACCTGGAATTTCCACCACTGTGATTTTAATGACCCAGTCTTGAATGATCCCTGTTCCTGACCTACCTGTTGAAACAGATTCACTAAAGTAAATATTCCAGAAAAAACAGCACTGCGCAATTACAGTCTCAATTAGCTCACAGTGGCATTGATGCTCACTGAGCTTCTTTCTGTTCTGGTCCCTCTCCTGTGGAATACATCTTTACTTAAACTTTAAAAACTGTGACAAGACAGACATAAATTTTCACATCAATTTTTTTCTCCATCAAAATACCAAGACAAATACCTGAATACTTGGCTTGGAAAAGTTTAAGGGAAGGGGTGGTGGGGGAGGGAAGTCCATTTAAGCATTCTCTTCCAGTTCAACTCCAAATTAGACATTTGCATTAAAAATCTGGAGTAAAAGGATTTTTTTTTCAGGCCTTTGACTGTACTGGTGTTGTCAGGAAAGGGGAATGGTCCTCAGGAAAAAAACCCAGCAGAAAGTTGTCCTCTATAAATAAGTTTCAGAACAGGAAGTGGGCACAGTACTGGCTGGATTTTTCAGCACATCATGGAAAATATGGCACATTTTGGCAGTGATGTCTGGTGGCTCTAGAGCCACAGTGGCACAGAAGGGCTTCTGAGACATGCCCAAGGCTCCAGGGGTGTGAGGTCTGAACAGTCTTACCCATCTCTGGGACAAGATCACTTGCAAACACAGCACATGATAGATAAGACGTCATTTCTGGGAAGTCAAAATGTACCCAATACCAAGCTGTTAACAAAATCTGTTTCTCACATTAAATAGAGGCAGTGACTGCCTTTCTCCATCCAAGACTGGGCAGCTATTGATTCAAAATTTCTTGGTTCAAATTTTTTCCAGAAAGAATGGGATGGGTGAGGTTCTCCAGCTGAACTGATGAAAAGTCTGACTGCCTCTAGGCAGTAGAGAGAAAGACAACAGAGTGAAATTAGTCTGACTTACTTCAGCTGTCTGTGTTGAGATGCAAGGACTCATGTCTTAGGAATTCCTGCTTCTCCACTGGTTGCAAAGGGAGGGGAGGAACCCACCTCAGGTCAAGGAAGCTGCACACATCTAGATTTAGTGAGATGAAAATCACCATGGAAGTTATTGTGCTTCCTCCCTTTGATAGGTAAATAGGAAACAAACGTGCTACACTACATTATACAGGGAGTGAGTGCATTCCTTACAGTACCCAGTCAGTCCACATGGCAAAGCTAGGAAGATGAAGGACTTGCCACAAATGTGAGCAGATGCATTGTTTTTTAAGCTGAGCCAGGCTCAGGAAACCCAGGGAAGTAATTTGGAATGGCCCCTGTGCAAGGAGTGTGAGAAAAGACACTTTGCCTGGTCATAAACTATTTTGGGTTGGGAGGGACCTTTGGTCCCACCTGAACTTCTAAACTCTATCTAAAAATAATGTGTCACATTTTATAAGTAATCATACAGCAAAGTGTGTGCTATTCAGAATTTCATCATTATGATTTTCAGTCACAAAAGACATTGTTCCTTAGCTTGATGAAGGGCTCCCATTTGGAGTGTCTTAATGCAGACTAAGTAGTAGTTATGAGGAGAAAATCAGGAAGTGAATAGTAATTGCACTTGTCTGTTCATGATTAAAAAGGGTATATTAAAAATCATATAATGCTTAAAAGGTCATTTAAGAGGGTATTAATTTTAGTGGTGTGAATTATGTAAGTCCAGAGAAACATATTCTAAATTATGACTAGTAAATAAAACCTATTTCTGGTAAATAAACCAATTTCTATTTTGAAAAACATATTTTCTGCACCATTTAAGACAGCAGGAGCCCAATAGAAACATTAATTTTAATGAACAACTTTCACAGTGTCAATTCCGAGGTTCTAAATGACAAGAAACAGAGTTGTAAACAATCTCCTATCCATATATAAAAGTGGTAGAGGACTATTACAGCTGAAACAATGTTCTCTTTAAGTGAATGGGGCAATCTGTGCCCTTAAACTATCAATATATTTAAGAGTTGCAATGCCTGTAAGTAGAGGTGCACTGGTATTCTGTGAAAGTCTTCCAACTAGCACAGGAAACAGAGGCTTAATGGGGCACTGTTGGGGCTATTGCATTAGGATATGGTGTTTTTTAACCTGAGACATTTATAGGAACAGGATTCTGAGCCCTGAGTACCTTATCTAGGCTATAGATCATAAAAGGTGAGAGCAGGGCAAGTGTCAGAGGAGGCTGGGAAACCTCTATATGTGTTTTTAGCAAGTAAAAAGATCCTTGGGATAAGATCAATGGTTAGAAATACGGACATCAAAGGAATAGGAAGTACTGTTATTTTAAAAGCACAGGAATAAAGGAAATTATGGCATTAGCAACAACTCTTCAGCTAGTAAACAAGTAAGCTCAGAGACCATCCAAAATGCGTTTTTTAAATAAATGCAAAGACCCTGCAAAAACCCCCAAAAATGAGAGAAACTTGTGATTTCTAATGCAAATGATGAAAAAAGCTTTTACAAGGATGAAAAGGGAAGGAGCCTGGTGGAGTGGGTCTGAATGCATCAATCAAGTGACTAAATGACCAGAATATTAATTTTGGGCTTTCCAAGAGCTATGGATACAGACTGTGACTAGAGGGTGTGCAGGAAATCCATTGCACAGCCCCGGCCTGGCAGCCTCAGCAAGGTCCCAAACCCACATGGAACATGCAGAAGTCCTCAGTGCAGGGCCCTGTGCTACTGCAGGCATAAAATCTGACCTTTACTCCAGAGACTAGGAAAGGAGGACACCAGAAGATAATGTATAACAAGGGTATTATGGCCTGATAATAAAGTATGCTACTCTGTTTAAGAGACAATTGTCTCAGGAGAGGAAAAAAAGGAATGTAAAAAGCAAACTGAGAGTCATCATACTGGGAGAGAGACAGTAGAATGAAGGGCTAAAAAATGCCAAAATGAGAAAAAAAAGAAACATGTTTCTAGCTCAAACTGAAGGAAAAATAAACAACTCATTTCCCAAATACTCCTGTGCACCCATTATACACCTGCCACCAGCACTGCTCAAACAAATCAGCTCTTTCAAGTTTTCTGGTAATCCATGCATGCTAAGTGAGCTCTGCTGTTCTTCAGGACAGTCAAATTCTGGTACTGGATGAATCTAGTCTTTCTCCCTGAGCAACTTTGAGAACTATGTGAAATGAAAGTGAGATAATAGAACTATCTGTCCTCCCCAACATTGCAGCAGTATTACATTTAAATACATGGTCCTGACTTTGTGAAATACAATAATATTAACTTCAAAAGTTGGCCTACATTGACTATTTAATATTTTCTTCTTTTCTGTATTCATCATTTTTAAAAGGTAGGAGTGAAGCAAGGCTCATGCAAAGAGAAACATTTGAACTTTAGCCTTACTACTGGTATAAGCTAGAATTACATGTGTTTTGACATAGGGAATTAGGCTAGAAGACCCATCTATACTGTTATAGATTATGACATTAGAAATGCTTTGTATATATTTTATATGTATATATAGTCACACCCCCACAGAGCCATGCCTCACTTGAATATTGTCAAAGTTCAAACATAAATTTCGTGTCTAACATTGACAGACTGTATAAGCATGTAAACCTTGGGATTTAGTTTTCGTATGAGCTGAAGGACTGATGTTACATATGGGGAATGCTGATTAAAATGCAGAATTGAAAGAAAAAAATCATGGCAACCAATGCGTGCAACTTAACAGCAATGAAATGCACCAATAAGAAAAATCCCCCTGATGTAACTAAATACATTAAAGAAAATGGGTGAAGATAAGATTGTGTGATAACTCACAAAAAAAGTGGAGCTTGTGAGCAGAAGAAATATGTTCTCTCTCCCAAGGATGTGATCATCCAGAACTTACACAGACCAAATCAAAACCGACACGGTTAAAAAATATTTGCGTAGATAACAAAATGCATGACTGTATCATTTAATATTTGCCTTTGCTTTGTAGGTTGATTTTATTACTTATAATAAAATGTCATGTTTTATAAATCTCAGTCTATTTGCAGTTCTGCTTCTTATCCCTTATTCTCTCTACTTTTGAACAAAGCCCTTGAACAAATTGAAGTAGGGCTTCAATCAGTCAGGGGAAGGGAGGCCTCTTCTAAGCTGGTAACCTTCACTAGTGGCCAATTGATCAAAACAGGCAACAAATTCACAACTGTACCTGCAGCACATAAGCATTAGGCATTAGAAAAATTCCAGTTTTTTCTCTAATATTTTCCATTTAAAAGTGTGAATATTCATCTCGATGGAGACCATTGATTTTACACTCACAACAGGACCATCAGTGGTCAGATTACAATCCTCAAGTGAGGGTTATGTTGTGATTTGTGACAGTGGCTGAGTGGTGGGCGTGAAAGGGGCTGGAAAGGGGATGGTACAAGGGCACCAACAAGGATGATGGGTGCTTTCCTTGTGGAACACTGGCCTTCTTCCCTGGTAGCTAAATCAGTCAGACAGCTTAGGACTTGTAAGAAATCTTTAATTGCTGCTTGATAAGCTGCTGTAAGAGAAATGAATCCAGCTCTCAGTGACTTAATGATGGCAAGATTTCCATGGGCAGCAAATCATGTTATCCTGCTCTGGAGTTGGCTCTGCTGCATTGGAAAGGCGCTGCAAGAGCAGTCCCTCAAATCTAATGGAAAGCTGTGTCAGATTTATGTGAGGGTCCCTGAAATGATGCTCTTTCCTGGCTGAGGAAGTCCATTATCAAGAAATAAATCCCAGGAGTGTTTTATTTTATATCATAATGACACCCTTAATTCAGCTCTGAACTACTCAGAGTCAGATTAGGAGGACAAAATATAAAAAACTGTTATTGTAGATGGGTTAAATAAACTTACTCTCTTTTCCAGCTGCAGCTGGAAAGATAATTCCAGATTATGTCAACACAAAATTCCCTTAATAACTGATGGATCCACATGTGTGTCCAGATGCTCATCACTGCTTGTGATAGCTAACTACCCATCCCTGTCATATGGCTTTTTTGGATCATCCTCTGGCTTTATTCTTGGCTCCCCTAGGATTAAAAATACTGAGCTAAAAGAATAAGTTAGTTCATGACTTGATGCCTTTAATATTTAGAGTGTTCTTTGTGAATCCTCTTCTTTTGTGTGAGACCATGTACATAGAGAGAAAAAAAGAAGAAGAAAACCAAGCAGAAATCTGGGAATATGGGAGTGAGATGTCCAGAAAACAATGTGCAAAGAACAAGAAAATAGGAAGAGGTATTTTACAAAGGAGTGAAAGACGGACCATAGGGAAGGCATGAAGCACACCAAGGGTAAAAAACAAACAAGAGACAGAATGAGCCATGAACAGGACAGCAGAGTCAGGATTACGTGAGTGAAACAGAACAATAGAAAGTGTCCACAGTTTTCAGAAGTGATTGTTTGCTATGCAGTTCTTCTGCCTGCACTGGTCTGCTCCTGTCTAGGAGGCATCTTTTTTCACTGACCTCTTCTGAGGGGCCTCATCCACACTTCCAGCACATTCCTTGTTTGTGCAGGTGTTTAGCATGGCCACAGAAATCTCAACCCCATTCTATGGAGCAACCCTGATTATTAGAAACATAAAATTGTTTAAGTTGGAAAAGACCTCTAAGGTCATTGAGTCCAACCATTAACCCAGCACTGCCAAGCCCACCACTAAACCATGTCCCACATCCACAGGTGGGACACAGGTGCCACATCCACAGGTGCCAGCCTCCATATATGGTGACTGCACCACCTCCCTAGGCAGCTATTCCAATACTTGATGACCCTTTCAGTGAAGAAATATTTTCTAATATCTAATCTAAACCTCCCCTGGCACAACTTGAGTCTGTCCATCTTGTCCTGTCAACTGTTACTTGGGAGGAGAGACCCACCCCACCTGGCTACAGCCTCTTTTTAGGCAGTTGCAGAGAGTGAGGTGGTCTGCCCCAAGCCTCCTCTCCTCATCAGACTTGAGCTCCAGTCCCTTCAACAGCTCTGTTCCATCCCTTTCTCCCTCAGTTCCTCATGGGACTCATTCTCCAGACCCTTCACCAGCTCTGTTGCCCTTCTCTGGACATGCTCCAGCACCTCAATGTCCTTCTTGTCATGAGGGGCTCAGAACTGAACAAAGGACTTACACTGGTGTATAGCCTCACCAGTGGGACAATCACTGTCCTGGTCTTGCTGGGCACACTGTTCCTGATCATTTGGCTTCTTGGCCACCTGGTTGCCATTGGCCTTCTTGGCCACCTGGGCACACCCTGGCTCATGTTCAGCCACTGTTGACCAGCACCCTATGCCTTTTTCCCCAAGGCAGCTTTCCAGACATTCTTCCCCAAGTCTGGACCGTTTCCTGGGGTTGTTGTGATGCAAGTGCAGGACCCAGCACTTTGTGTTGTTGAGCCTCATAGAATTGACTCGTTGATCCAGCCTGTTCAGATCTCTCTACAGTGCCTTTCTGCCCTCAAGCAGATCAACTGGGTGTTGTCTGCAAATTGACACTATTGACAACCTGTACTGACAGCTGGATGTAACTGCATTCACCACTCCTGGGGCCATCAGCAGTTTTTTATCTAGCAAACAGCACTCACTCATTCAAGCCACGAGCAGCCAGTTTCTCCTGGAGGATGATGTGGGAAATGAAGTCAAAGGCTTTACTGAAGTACAGACAGACACATCCACAACTTTTCCCTCATCCACTAAGCAGGTCACCTGGTTACTGAAGGAGATCAGGTTGGTCAAGCAGGACCTGTCTTTCCTAAACCTGTGCTGGCTGGAGCCTGGCCCCTGGTTGTCCTCTATGTGTCATCTGATGGCACACCATGATGAGCTGCTCCATGACCTTCCCCAGCACCAAGGTCAGGCCTGTGGCTCTCTAGGTCCTCCTTCCAGCCCTTCTTGTAAATGCCCATCACATCCAGTCACCTCCAGTCCCCTGGTACCTCCCCAGTTGACCAGGACTGCTGGTAAATGATGGAAAGGGGCCCAGTGAGCACTTCCACCAGCTCCCTCAGTAGTGCCAGGGGGATCCCATCCAGCCCCTCACATCGTTTGTATCTCAGTGATGTAACAGGTCACCGACCATTTCTGCTTGGATTATGGGGACTTGTGCTCCTCTTCCCTTTGTTTTCCACTTTAGGGGTCTGGGTACCCAGGGGACAACTGGTCCTACTAAACTGAGGCAAAGAAGGCTTGAATTACTCCTGCCTTTTCCTTATCCTTTGTCACTAAATTTGCTCCTGCATTCAATAAAAGATGGAGATTTTCCTTAGTCCTCCTTTACTTGTTAATGCATTTATAGCAATATTTTGTCCTTTACAGCAATAACCAGATTATGTTCTAATTGGGCCTTGGTTCTTCTGACCTTTTCCCTGCATAACCTCACAACATCCTTAAAAATATATTTTTTTAAATTCCTCCTTTATATTTTGTACTTATTAACAGAAAGCCTGGGGATTAGTGTGCTGTGCATAATTTCCAGATTGCATTTATCTAATTATTGCTTTTCCCCCCTCCCTTTACAGATCTTATGATTTTTTTTTTAATCAGAGTTTATTTTCAGGGTTTACTAAGTGACAGATAATATGAAATATTGCTTTAGGACAGATTAATACATATCAGCTTCTTATGAATCCTGGGTGATAAATGACACCATGCATAAGTGAAAGATGGGCTGACAAATCTCAGAATGATAGCGTGTCTCTTTAATGTCTTTGCCACAGCCTGCTCACACATCCTTCTTTGAACACAGCTTGGGATCAGACTCTCTATTTTTCTTTTCAAGTTGAAGCTGGAGATTCATTGAGGTGATATATATTCTGCTTACATGAAAAAGCATTTGTGATTATGATGCATTCAGCTGGGATATGTTTCTGCAACACCAAGGATATTCTCTCTTCCATGAAGTCTTATTTGAAAGTTAAATAGTGACAAAGTGAAGTCATGATGCAGTCTGGGAACTGTAACAGCATTCTTTCTTGTGCTACTTAAAAATATATATATTCAAACCCATGCAAACAATATAATTTAAAGTAATCTTTTTATGATGACCTGAATGGAACAATTTGCAAAAGAAATTCAGTAGTTTCAGACAATCAAGGATTAACTGGGTTCATTTTAAAGCTCAGGAGTGATGTTTGCTAAGTGGAGGACATATTTGGTGCAGTGCCTGCAAAACAGGACAGTGTGAGGGGACATTTCTGCCATTTGCATTTCTGGTTCTGCCTCGCAGACAACGTGAGCAGCAATCTCATCCATCAGCAAGGGAAGCTCTCTCACACCAGGAGTCATGGATGGCTCCAGAAACCCGAGCCCACCATCCCTTCCAGAGGACAGGACACCGAGCAGCACATGACACCTTCAACAGTTTTGAGCCCACCAGCTGTGCCCCATGGATTTGGAGACCTCTGTGACGTGAATCTGGCCTGATCAGAGGACTGTGAAAAGCTTGGAGAATGCTGCTCTTCATCATTGCCATATGGCTTTATTCATTTTAGGAGAACAGGCCCTGCTCTCAGGCCCAGTTATAAGTCAAGCTCTTCTCAACACATACAATCTATATTCAGGTTTCCTTCATCAAAGAATTAGGGAAACACAGAGAAAATAGACTGTTCACACTTTTATGTCCTATGTGTTCCAGGCAGAGCTGTTAAAGCTACTACACAAAAGAAATCAGTGTATATGGTAAAAAAAATATAGTCTTTACCTCTTGTTTTAGATCTGAAGGTCTAGGATATGCTGTCTTGGCAAGTATCTAGTGACTGCCAGGTCTGTACACCATATCCAAAAAATCCTTCTTTTGTCCCTTGAGAAGACAGAGATTAATAGAAAGGGTTTGAAAAAACAGAGTTCTGGAAAATATCAGTAATGGCCCTTTGAACTATGGGCTTTTGTTTATTATTTGAGCTCCAATCAGATGCTAATATATGGCAATGGTTTAGGGCATACATTTTACCCTTAATTTCATGAACAATATGTGTGATGGGGAGAACAGAGTGTGTGGACTTAACAAAGCATTTAGCATGAATAAAAAGTTTTACTACATCCTGGGGGGTCGGATTAAGGATTTTACCTGGCCTAACCATTGAACTTCCCAAATCACTGCACACCACTCTTTTCAGGGTAAGAAAAGTCCCTTGGACATCTTCTGCTACAGAAGAGAAGGTGAATAAAAACAGCAATTGTAGCATGGGAAATGCCACCAAAGAGTTGTGGAGGGGGCTTTTTCTTGACACGGTGTGGGTAAAACAAGGACCATTGCACAGAGCCAAAAAAATAGCCTGTATTTGTTCCAGTCTTCTTGATAGAATCCAGTTCAATCACAAGCTGCCAATAGCAGCAAATCCTCTTTTGGATTTTCTGAATATTTGACCCCAGGATGAATGAATGCATTAATTCAGCAAGAAAACAAATCTCACTCATCTGGTGAAACTGGCCAACGAGAGAAACTCATTTCCCTGTACAAACCAGAATTTAGGCTGTCAGAAAGTTCTCTGGGTGTATCTCAGGCTCCTTGGAAAAAGGTTTAATCTTATTTTTCCTAATGCTCAATGAATGTGAGGAGATGATTGTTTTTGCAATGTCACAGTGCCCCATCCAAATGTGCTAACAACAAACCATTTAGTGCAGCACATGAAAACAGATGCAAGAATAGTGTATCATTTATCTTTCTTCAATACATGACTGCAAGGGTGAAAGTAGGAAAAGGTAGAAACCAGGAAACATTGTGGAGGGGTCAGGTAAGGAAGAGAGTACATTGACAGCCCAGAACAGGACTCCTTGGTTATGGGGGAGCTCTATTAGAGCAGCTCTGCTACCCCGAGGGACCGTCCCAGCATGGGGATGCTCTTGGAAAAGTAAAGCAGAAAAGCAGGGTTAAAGGATTGCCTATTTGATATCTGCAGCCCCTGTCTGGGCTTTTATTTGAGAGTGTCACTTGTAACTGCAGCCCTCAGGAAAGCTGCTGGGCCAGAAGGGTCTAATTAACACTGAATCACCTGTCCCCTGCTTGCTGCCATCCCACCGGCACTGGGAGCAGGTGGCAATAAACAGCTTGGTGTAGGTGGCTCTCTTTTATTAGCTACCTGGAAGCTACTGAAAGGAGGGGAAAGGAAAAAAAAAAACCAGAGCTCCCCAGCTGAGAATTAAGCCAAAAACATCAATTGAACATGAGGCTGCAAAATGGCAGTACTGCCATAGTTAAGAGAGCAAATAGCAGTTCATTCCACTGCTGGAGAAGTGCGGATAAACTCTCATTGTTCCCTCTCAGCTGAGTCACTGCTTTCATTGCTGGGTGTTAAATGAATCATTCCTCTCATTTCCCACTTTGTTATAATTTGAGGTTGTGTTTTCAACCCTTTTTTAACCAGTGTACAGGAATGCTGAGCTGGTCTATTTGCAGAAGACTGAGCAGGTCTAAAGTTTGTTTCCCTTCCATTGCTGTTTTCGTAGGGTGAGAAATGTAAGGAAGGTGAAAGGCAGTGACCCCAAGCATTAAGTACCATACATATAACCCAGTCTGAGGGGTGACAAAATGACTGTTCCCTGATGGGGCACCCCTGCAGCACGGCACTTGGCCTCCAAATGTGTACAAAAAATAAGACATCCTTGGCTTGCCTGTCCGACATGAAATCAGGAGTTTTTCTAATGGGACCCACCAGGTAATAACAATTATTTCAGTCAAGATGTGCCACATTTCTACTGGTTTGAGGAACAGAATTGAACTAATTAATTAAAAGAGTTTGGGTCATGATCAAGCCAAAAGACATACAATTTGCTGATTAAATTGACTGAAGACACAGCTGCTCAATGTGCTGAGATAATAGTATGAACCTCAGGGCTGTTTTTAAGAAGTGCTGTAATTTCCTTACCAGCACTATGGTAAAGTACTGCTCACACTCCTGTGATGGTAGCATTGCCTTCAGCTTACCTGAAAGAAACAATGTCATTTCAAGTGGACTTGAGGGTTGAGTACCTGTAGTAATTAGAGCCCTGAAGGGCCCATCATTGAGGAGCTTTTAAAAGTTTTGCTTTGATTGCCTGCATTCTGGTAAAACAGAGTATAACTCTTCAATATTGGAGTTACACTTTTTGTGTTCTGATAACTTCAAAATTTCATAACAAAAAATTTTCCAATGAGCCAAATACCATCTCTACTATCTCAGGTGTCAGTGTAGCAGCAAAGGCATTAATTATTTGAAATTTTTAAGCTGAATATTTACTGCTAAATTAATGTCCTAATAAAATAGTACTGTTCCATGAATTAAATACTACATTTCTGTCAGAAATTTATGTGAAAGAGTAACTCATAGATATTTTTCTTACATTATGAAATGAAGAACTGTTAAATTAACTGATGTTGCGTATAATTAGACTACTAGAAGTTTCATTCTGTATCTTGAAAGAGTAAATATATTATCTGACTTTTTTATAGTGGTGCTATGTCAAAAAGAGCATTTTCAGTTGAGCAGCTAAATGATATGAATTAACATATCTTCAATCCATACAACTCCTATGAAGCTCAACTGCTCAATTCAGATAGAACACTTGGCAAAAATTAGAGAAGGACAATAAAGATGATTGAAATTACAGACCAGCTTTAAAAGGAAGAGCAATCAAATAAATTAGTCATCCTCCATATCCAAAGGAGGTGCCTGAAGTGGATGCAGGAGTTTTTAATGAAGCCATGAGTAACACTGTGTTTGGGACTTACACTGGCCAGTGACTGACACTCTTCCCTGGTATAAAAAGAAAGGCATCAAATGATCTTAGCATCATGCAGATTCAAACTAAACAAAATAAATTTTTTCTTCCCACATTGCTTAATTATACTGCCACACTTATTGACTGATGATGCTGTGGATGCTGAAAGTTTAAACGTGTTGGAAACAAAAGCCCATCAAGGGCCGCTACATACAAAGGTACTGCTTAAGGTTTAGGAGTGTCTGAACCACCAACTGCTGGAGACTAGATAACACATGAGGAAGTATTGCTATGTGCTTGATCTGTCCTGACAGTCTTTTGCAAACATGCACATGTAGTCACTGTCAGAGACAGGATTTGGAGATAGCTCAGCCTCTGATCAGCACAGCTATTCTCAGATTTTATGTTTGTTAGAGTCGGGGTTTTTTGCTAGCACTGTCTGTATGTAACTAACATCTGACACTGTAGATCTTAGCTTTTGCCACTGAGGTGCTCTGGTCTTTGATCCAGGAAAACACAGCTGAAAAATGCAATTATGGAGTACAACACTATATCTCACAAAGCAACCCAGCAATTCAAAATAAATTAGGGATCTCTGTAGGTCTTAAGTGATGCTGAGTGTGAGCAGTTTCAGCGAGGTGTGATGAAATGGGAGGGTGAAGGGAGGGAGTTTGAATCTGTGAGGACAAAGAATCTTCCTTGTCACTCTGACTACATAGCTTAGAGGATCAAACAGCTTCTGAGATGCATCATGTAATGGACTCTGCAACAGTCTATATATTGGAAAATCACTCTATTTCTAGCCTAGATTTTTGGTTACTAGGGAACTGCACCATTTTGTTCTCTTGGTCTCTTCAATAAGACCAAGCTCTTCATCAGTTGTGATTCCTTGACTCTTAGATTCAGAAGTAGATTCCTAAGTTGCCCCTTTCACATGCCAGTAAAGACATAATGTATATTTAATGTCTTAACACAAAGTTGAACAAGTCATCAATGTAGAGCCCTAGCCTTGTTCTGTAGTCAACTGCCCTCCTCCCAAATCTTCAGAGAGCTCTTTAAAAAACACTCAATAATTGGAACAGGTTTTTTAAATGGACTGCTCAGAAGGTTTTGGGTTTCCCTATCTGTATGTTCAGAGGTACTTTAGAGAAGAAGCATTAATAATGTCTATTTAGTAAGGAGATCACTGGCTGCTTCCACAAGTTCCCAATATGCTCAAGGCTTGCATTCCTTCGTCCTGAAAAATCTGTTAGATCCCACAAACTGTTCCTGGCAGATGCCTACATGTGAGCATTCAGCTCTAGGTGTTTCACTGCAAGACACCCCAGTAAAGCTGCTCTGCCCAAGAACCTTAGGACTCTATATTCACCTCTGAAGCCTCCCTGCTTAAGCATGGCCACAGATGAAAGCTGGTGTTGATCATGAGGCAATGCCCTGTGCCCAGTGCAGAATGACAGCCCCCAAGGAAAAGGCTTGCACGGGACCTTAACATAGTTTTTGACACAGTAGGCTATGATTTTCTGTGCAGTATTTACAAGGTTTGCCAGGATGTTTCATTAGAGGGTGCAATCCCTGAAAAGATGTGCTATGTGCTGTGCTGTTCTTGTTTGATGTGTCTGACAAAGCTTGTAATAATTGCTGTAAGGTAATGGCTCTGACCTGCAGGAAGGCACACAGGCATGTTCTAGGGAGTGACAGATGGGAGATGGTTCTCACTGCAGTCTTCTGTGAACAGTGAGTAATACCTCACTAGCCTGGATTGCTCACTCTTTTATGTTAAAACCTTGATTTCCAAAGGCAATTAAATTTTGCAACTGCACAGTTTGTTGGCCCAGCCATCCTCTCTCCTGTTCCCTCTCCAGTACCCTCTGAACTTCTCAACAGGAGTGAAGATTAGGAGAGTGGGGGTCTCAAGGACACGTGATTCTGGAAAACCCACAGCCAGGTAAAAGGAAAATCAGGTTTGTATCCCCCTTGACAGCACACAGTCTGATCCCATCACAGGATCTGGCTGGGATGGCAGCATCCACCTACTGACTCACTGGCATGACCATGGTCCCTCCAGTCCATGCACTGCTTCCTCATCCTTAGTGAGGGATCCAATGGGGAATAGGGGACTGGTGAGGGAGCACCATGGGTACCATTACTGGAACAGGAGCAAAAGCAGGGGAGCTCTGCTGCTCATCCAAAACAACGTGGTTTTTCCTGATGGAGGTTTTGCTCTATCTTGCTGCCACTGAGCACTGCTGCAACAGCTCACTGGCCTGCTGCAGGCATGTGAGTGCCACCTGAGTGCTGGTTTAAAGTCAGTCCTGTTGAAATTTGGGATCTTAGCCCAAAGTGCTGCTTAGGAGAGAATAGAGCTTCCCCAGGAAAGATGACAATGCAGAAGCCCATAGATCTGTATGGATGAGAGCAGAACAGGGGCACCTGAGCCCCACAGCTGACACCTTCACAAAGCTACCAGTGATCAGGCACAGCTCCAGCAATACTGTCCATTCTGACAGGGCTCAACAGGGTGCAGACAGCATCCATGGAGAGCTGGTGTGTTCATGGTGACAGCAAACAAAAAGGCTGAGAGAGGATGTGGTGTGGTCACAAAAACATTGAGCTGATGAACGGGGTGGCTACTAGAACTGTTATTCACTAAACCCTACAATCCTAGAAGAGGATTTGTAAGTAATGGAAACTGAGTTTCTGGAATGTGCCATCCTGGGGAGGAGTCAGACTCCAAAAGGGTTTGGGCGAATTTGGACAACATGTCCATAAATAGGCAGCAAAGGGAGTAGGCAAGGATGTAGCTTCCAGCATCCCTAATCCAAGAGTGGGTGGGTGCTGGGAGTAGAAGGGAATGCCCTGCAGAAGATGGGCTCGTGCTCTCCCAGGCTCATGTGCAGTGAAGCAGAAGGCAGAGCTAGAGGGGATCCTGGTCTGACCCTGACACCTTTCCTCTTCTTCTGCCCTGACTGCAGCAGCTACACTCAGAAACACTCCACAGTTTCACATCAATTCCTAGGTGGTGTTTCCCACATAACAACTTTAAGACTTCAGTGATTGTGATACTTCCCAAGGCTTTCTTTGAGAGCATAGTTTTCCCTCTCACCATGTCTTTTTAATTATTTTTGGCTTTAACAGTCCAGAAATTCACTTTCCTCTTGGAGGACACTCTATAATCCCCTCAGCAAAAAAGAATAGAAGGGAAAAAATGATTAATAGTTATTCCTTTGCCTCAACCTTGGGCAGAATCATAATAAATGAGGAATAGCAAAGACCATATACATATCCTCAGTATTTGCAGAAGGCCAAATGTTAGCAAGCACTTTGCAACAAGAAAAAAAAGGAAAAGTTTCGGTTCAATCTCATTTTCTGTGTTCCAGCTTATTACAAATGTCATTTAATAAAGAATGATTTTCACTATGAATTTTATTTCCTTTGAAAAGAAAATTAAGAATCATTAGCAAGGAAAAAATGATTCAGTCTTTTGAGAGATCTAGTTATGTTGCAGAGCTCAGCTGCCAAATTACGATAAAAATCCCTGGGAGGTTCTTTCTGTGCTGTGTGGAGAAATAACCTGTAACAGTCAAGACGCTCAAATAGAATTTAGAACAAAGCCTTGGCAATATCTAACTTAGGATACATGTTCCTACTTGTATTACTGGATGCAGACTAGAAGATTTTAACAAGAAAAGTGAATAGTTACAGGAATGGCTGTGCTGTTCAGAAGCTTCCTAAGCAAATTTGCTGCTCTTAATTCTTATGTAAATATTTTTAACGAAGTACCCAGTAGCATTCAAGAGAGGCTGGTGTGATTCTTGGACTTGTCATGTGCAGGATCAGGAGCTGGATGTGATGATCTTTGTGGGTCTCTTCAAACTCCCAATATTCTATGAGGGGCTAAAATGAGGATCTGCAGATTTGGTGCAGGAAATACCTTCCAGAACTGCCTTGGATTTTTTCCCTCAGTTCAGTGAACATTATTCTGAAGTCAGGGAAATCAGGCAAAGGCAAGCCCAGCTACAGCTCCTCTGACATAGATAATAATATTACATATTCCTGTAGTCACAGAGCAATATGTTTGTGCATGAATCTATTCCAGGGTTTTATGAGAAAAGCTACCTTTGAACCTAGCTATTTATTTATTACTTCTGTTTCTCTTTGCCAAATAAAACATCTCAACATGATTTTGCTTTTTTTTTTTTTTTTGCTTGTTTGTTTTTTGGTTGAATTGCTTCCTAAGTAATTTGCTTTTCTATCAGTTTTGGTTTCGGTCATAATTTCAATTTCCAGTCAGTGCACTAAATCATCACCCTTTTTGTTATCTTCCCCCTTATTAGCATCTTCCTCTGCTCCATGGACCTTGATAGTCCAGTTCTCTAGAACCATCTCATTAAGGAGGAGAATTGAGTTAAACTCAAAGTTTCCACTGTGATTGCTGCTTGAGGTTTCAGTTTCTGACCATAGAGGTGGGAACTTGTTCACTTTTCTGGCTGTACTGTTGAGATTTCCCTGCTCCTTCACCTCTCGGGGTTTTCCTGGTGCAGATTTTCTTGCAGATGGTTATCCCACTGGAGAACCATCATCCAGTCTGAGCTTCTGCCTGACACCAGCATCAGAGCTTTGCACTATCCTTAGCATACTAACCCCATGTATCAAGCTTGAGTTATGGCAGCATGATAAGAAGAAATTTAGGGTGTAATTCATTTTTTACATTCATTTCATTTCTTTACAGTCAGTGGGTGAAAATGGGCACTTTTCTCTTACGTAATTCATATGACTACTTCCACTGCCCACTTTAGACTGACACAGACTGGGTCCCCAGTATGTCTCCCTCTTCACATTGCCTGTCCAGAGAAAATAAGGTGACTGGCTCTATTTACCATTGGCACTGTCAGGATTTCATCAGATAGGTCCCATCCTCATGGTCAAGTGCTAGAAATACATCATGATTCCAAGAAAACCGTGCCAGTGCTTGAGCACCTACTCTGTCTTGAAAAATTCTGACTTATTTCAGCTTTGGGCTTTCAGCACAGTCTTTTCCACTCGATTAAGGAGAAAATCTACTGTCAGGCACATTTTGCCTCATCTGCCCTGAAAGCACAGCCAGTGTTTAAAATCTTAAACAAGTATAACCTCCATTATCTATGAGAAGTGACTGCAGCAATACTTCATATGACATTTGTAACAAGAAGTAGCTGGCTGAACAGCAATGGAGTCAGGACTCCTCGGTGTAGTCACAGTAGAGCAACTTGGATTTGAGTTATGCAGACACCACATGCAGACTTTCTGCTCCAAACCCATGCACCAAGTGTGTTTGATCCAAAGCTCTGCTGCTGTCTCCATCTTGATTTATAAATGAGGCAAGTGATAGTCGTGGCAGAGAGGATTCAGGAGATTTTCAAACATCTGAAAAAACAGTGAGAGAGCAGTTGTTTATTTTGCTTGCCACAGTTAGAATAGGGATGTCCTAATAATACCTGAGTTGTTTCTTGGAGGCCATTTCCTCCAGGAGCTATGAAGCGATACGTGGAATAAATAGACAGCACAACAAAGTTTAGTTATGCAGTGGGTGTGTATGTCAGCACCCTGGCACAAGTGAGATAGCTCTCATAAGGACTTGTGCCCTGAGCCTCAGGCTGTCCCACAGCTTTATTCACCAAGGTATTCCTTATACAAGACATTGCACAACTTTCCCCTGCATATTCAACCCCTGGCCCCGCCTGTCCTCGCCTCGTATGGCAATCAGGTCTACGCCCTTCTGGCCATGCCTTGTTGGCTGTGGTGGTCGCACGGGGGTCCCTGGTGGTCTCTGAGGCTGAAGATTGTGGTCTTCCTCATGATTGAACTTTTGAACTTTTTCTCCTTTGCGCATGCACTTCTTGGTCCCTTGGTCCCTATCTGGGTATTCCGTGGTCTTAATTAGCTTGGAGGCAGAGGGGCTTCTTTATCTGGGCTTTTTGTATCTCTTGGTCTTCTCTTGGTATTGTTCTCCATGCAAGAAACCTCAGAAATTTGCATTTTCCTATGCCCTTTGTACCATGCAGAAGTTTCTTAAGTCAATAGGTTAAAATTCAACACATAGTTCTACAGACTAAACTTTAAATGCTCAGTTCATATTGCTATTTCAAGTGAACTCCAAAATCTCTATTTCAGCTACTGCTTCACCTAATGGGGACAAGCTTCCCAACCCCCCTGCACAGAGCCCTGACTCCATTTGGAGCTGCACCTTCATAAAAAAAACAGTCTGTCCTATTGTTGCAGCAGTTGTCTTCCCTCTTCCATCACCTCTAGCTCAGGGAAGAAGATCACACTTAGAGTTTAAACAACTAAAGAAAGGCTTGTTCCTTAACTTTTTGGATGAAAGCATCTAAAAAACATTTTTGGTGTTAGTTATATAAAAGTAATAATGTGAGCCACTAAATCACCAACCAAAAATCACCAATCAGCCAAACAAAAGGACATTTAATCCAATTAACTTCATAATGGAAACTATTACTTGGCAGGTGAACACTAACACTTTACCAGCACTTTTCACTGCAGAGCTGCCAGTTACATCTGTATCTGTGTCATTACAGGGTTTGAAGGTGCAAAACTGTGGTACTTCTAAATGTTACAAAATGTGTTACTTTTGTTCATTTTGCTGGTCATAAATGAGCTTTTATTTAAAAATAAAACACTTCTTAAAACAGTTAAGTAAAATAAGATGAGAAAATCGCATTCAGAATTAATTTCAGAGGAATCATTGTCTGCGAGTTTTTACAAATATCTTTTGTTATGTGTTTTCCTCACCTCATAAATGATACCTGGCCTAATAAAGGATAATTAAGTGGACAATCTTTGCAACAATGTGAGCAACCTACAGGTACTTGGTGGGTAATTCCCCCAGGACAGACACATCTGGGGCTTCCCTCCTCCATATGGTCTGAAGGGAAGCCAGGTGCGACAGCTAAGTCAGAGAGATGATTTCTCTTCTGAGTGATAACACCCAAAAGCACATGGGAAGCCCAAACAGGAGCAAACGGGTGCTGGTCCAGTGCTTTTGTGCACACATGACATGATTGTCATACAAAAAGGAAAATCTCAGTCTGTTGAGGGACCTGCTTGTCAAAAAAACCCCAGGTGAGAGAGTTATCTGTATGCAATCAAGAGTGATTGCTAGGGATGAACCAAAGGCTTTGAAGGGGAGAACAAAGCAATGTGCTTCTTGTCTGTAGCTGCCACTTCCCTTGACAGCCTTGGCCTGTCTCTGTCTTGTTAGAAATTATGTCAAACCATTTATTTTTATCCTTTCCTCTAAGTAACTGAGACAATGTAAAAGGAGGAAAATAATAAATCCAAATGTGATTAATGTAAATATCATTTGATGAGTATCTTCTTATGTGAAGGAAGGCAGAATTCAGCCCATGAAAAGAAATTAATCAGGAAGATGATGTACAATAGGACAAACAAAAGACAAGAAGTGCTAATAGGGAAAAAAAAAAACCAAAACAAAAATCCAACCCAAACTCCACTAAAATATTCCAATTACATTCCTAAGCTTCCACTTGTAAACAGTTGAAACTGAATTTCATTTTGTTTACTGCTATTGGATGACAATTCTTTCTTCAGAGCTATGAATTCTCATTTTCTAGATGTGAATCACTTCATTTCATTAACAAGCAGAAGCAGATTGCTGCCATCTTTGTTGTAGCCAAAATATTATTTTCACTAACTGCAAATAACAGGGTCTGTTGACTTGCAGAGAAATGTGACATGCTCAGGATTTCTAAATTATAAATAGAAGAAAGAGAGAAAATATCCTGGAGTGGCATAACTAAACTCAGTGTTACTTTCTAAACAAGACTCTGAGTTGTATTATTGTAAATAGATAATGAGAGTTTCTGTTGAAAATTGAACCCACTAGCTTTTCAAGTAAACATAAATTAGTGCATAAATCACGATTATCTTCATCTGAACTAGCTGTACAACCACCCAGAAGCACCCAAAAACCTCAGGGAATTTCTCCATGTTCCCCCATCCCTCCTCTCAGAATAGCTCCCAGTGCTTTACCCAGGTTCTAAAGGGCTCAGGCAACAAGACTTTTCACTGTCTCACAGTAAAACCTCTCCTGTTTTCACTTCCTCCTGTAACTCCCTTTTCTCCTTGACCTTTGCATGGAAAGTTGCAGGTTTGGGGATCCATTTCTCTTGGATCTGAGATCTGGAGGGCCACAGCTGCTGGGTGCAGGAATGAGAGCAGACCCAGAGGAAAGACCAGCAGCACAAAGCACGGGCTAAAATCCTTTTTAGTCACTAAATAGGAGCTGTCAGGAGAAAACAAATACAGAGGCATCTGCACATTGGTCAGCAGGCCAAGACTTGGCAGGTCACTTTGTGACAGTACATGAAGTGCAGCATATGAAGGAACATCTACTGATTTCAGGATCAGCATGACTCACCAAGCCTCCATCATTTGAATTTTGGGAGTGCTTCAGGGAGAAACAAAATCACTGAAGGTACTGGAAATGCATAATGCAAACAGCAGCTGCACACAGGCCATGGAGACTTTATTAAACACTAATGGAAATGGACAAACCCAGGAAAAAATACACCACAATCTTTGGAAACAGAGAAAGTACTTTGATTTCTGACTGCTAGCAAAACACAAGACTTCTGCTGTTAATTTAAGTTTTTAGAGGAGCTCTTGGAACAGGGCAAACAGATCCTCCTGTATTATTTTAACAACATAGTCACTCTTAAAGCTTTTTGAACAACAATTTTACACTAACCATAATATTGAATTGTGATGGGAAAAGGCAAAGTACAGCAAGGCAAAATACAAGGCAAGGAAAGGACAGGGATTTGATGCACTGTGATAAAAATGCAATTATTCATCTCAGCCTGTGTGGAATTAGAAAGGAAAGGGAATAATAAGATCAATATGCAGACAGCTGATACTCTGGGGGATGCATGCCTTTTGTGCCTGCTCAATGTAATTGCCCAACACACACAACTAAAATTGTCCCTGTGTCCTTTCTCTTAGCAAAAACACATTTTTGTATCAAGTCACAGCTCCCTGACTCCGTCTGACTCGGTCCTGCTGAAATCAATCACGTTACTCAGGGAGAAAAGTTTCAATTTTTAGCAAATTTTCTCTACTTGAAAATGCATTATATTTGGTTCAAGGGATGGGATGTAGTCTGGACCAACTTTTGTCTTCTGGAGATGAGTTTGTTCATCCTAATGAAAAAAGATGAGTCACTTCTTCCCTCCTGAGATGATAAGACACAGACTGTGATAAAAGTCACTTAGAATTTAGCTTCATAGCCACTAACAGTAGCATAATTAAATCCGGTTTTAGAAGGAGGGAGTAGACAAATGCACAGTAGATAAATTAGGGGTCAACAAGAAAAAAATAAATAGAATATAAATTGCTTTTTATTCTTTTAGGTGTGTGTTGTCATAAAACAAAGTTATTTTTCATTAAATGTTTTGTCTCCTAAAGCAGAAAATAGCAACAGAGTGGAGACCATGTGGGTTTGTTTCTGTAGATCAATTTGTGTGCCCTGGCACATGATCAGTAGGTATGTACAAAGTGAACAGTGCCTCAAATCTGCCCACTCTGCCCATGAGTCTGATGTCCCACAGGATTTGAAGCAGAACTGCACTTCCACTGAAGTCCTGCTAAAGGAATTTTATTATTGTAGTTAAGCTGTAAATACATTCTGTAACAAGCAGGCCTGTTACCTTCTTGAATGAGAATTTCTGGCAGGAGAAGCTGAATAACAACTTCATTTGCAGCAGAAAATGAATTCTGTTTTCCTACCCTAGTCCACTGGAGTTGTCACTGACAAGGTACTGTGACTACCTAAATTCTGCAGAAAATATACAGAAATTGCTTAATGACCTTTTTTTTTAACATTAAGCTCTCCCTCCCTTGAGGAAATATCTTCTTTTTTTCCAAAAGGTTTAGCTGGAAATAGTTCTACAAGGGTATCTTCCTATCACAGTACTACCATATTCAGAACCCTGTACTGAGAAGCTCTCCTCCTTTTTGGTAACTTGGCCTGTTTTATTTTCTCTGTCCTTCAGAAGAGTTCAGGCAACTAGGAATGAATCAGCTTGTGTATTTCTTAGGTCACCTGCTTTCATGTGGGCCCATCCTTCTCACTGAGAGCTGGAGAAACCTCTTGGATGGGAAGAAGGTGTTTTTGCAGGCAGTACTTGGAGAGGATGGTACCGACACAGCAGAGCTCTTCAGGCCCTGGTGACACAGCCCTGCCAGAAACACAGCTTCACTTTCACTACTTAGGTTTCCAACACCACTATGCCTGCAAGTTAGAAAAACTTTGATTTATTCCTGTCCCCAAATAACCATCAACAGCTCAAGGGAGATGAACATGTGTCAGCCCACAATGGCTAAATCTCATTTGCTTTTTTTGCCACAGATAATTTCTGCTCATTCATCCAGAGCTGAAAAATTTTCCATCACCAAAAATTTAATTTTCACTTAGTTATTGCTCATATTCTATTTGAATTGGAAAAAAATTCCAAAATTTCCTCCAAACAGAATCTTGGTGGACCTTGAAGTCAGTGAAAGAAGCTAAGACTGAAGAAATGGTCCCTGCTTTGAGATCCATGATATTGCCAAAAGGCTGAGAGCTTTTGTTCTGGGAGCCCATGTCCAGACTTGGCCTGCTTGGACATGTGGGGTCCCCAGAGAAAAGGCAGATAGGGCAGGGATCTGCTGGAATTCTGCCTGACCCTCAGTAAAGCTGGCTAAACTGTGGTGACCTTTTGGTCATTTACAGCCATCTCTAAACCAACTGGCCCAAATTATCAATGCTTTGCACTTAATGGCTCTATCATCAATTTTCCCCCTCAATTTACTCTTCTCTAAAATTCATCTTCATCTACAGAAAAAATGTGTGTTTTATGTGAAGAGTTCAAATTTAATAGGTAGCTTCAGAACCATGTGGAAACCCAAGCAGTATTCACTAAATGTGGCCTGGGAAGAGCCTTGGATTATTCACAGGAAGCAAAGATTTAGGAAATTAGTTTTTTGGGATGGATGGATGGATGGATGGATGGATGGATGGATGGATGGATGGATGGATGGGTGGATGGACTGAAAGACAGATTTGAAAGGCAGGAAATGGTATAGAAATCTATGAGTCACCAGCTAGAAGTCCTGAGAGAAGCTCTATGGGAAAGTCCTGATTTTTATTCACTTATGCAGACAAGAGAAACTACTAGCTTCTTGAGGAGGAATTCCACTGTTAACTCCAGCCTGTGCAACAAAAATGTTCATTGCACTCTTGGGAAGGGGAGGAAATTGAATTTAGCCTAACTGCAGTCTATAAATGCAGTGCAGAGTCTTATTTAACAGCAGATCTTAACAGGCTAATGTATTGAATAGCTCTAGGCGTAAAGGACACTAAACTATAGTTAAAATCATATCTCACAGTCATGAAATTCATAAGGAAAGAGAGAATTAAAAGCACTATAAAAAACCAGTGAAACAGCTGTGATGCAAAGAGCAGAGTGGAAAGGACATTGCTGCAGAGAGTGTTCATGTGGCACCAAGGCAGGCAACAATTCCTGTAAGTGCAGCTGAGAAACACTGATGTGATTTACATTGCCCTGAACAAATCCATGCACAGGCAGCTGTGGCCATGACCACCCTGCCTGTACAAGAGAGTGAGATCCACAGATTACTACATCTTCTGAGGCTGGGACATAGGACTATTCATATTATTGGGTATCTATATAGCATTTTCCTTGGAGGTGAAATGCGTGGGTCTCAATTGCCAATCTGATTTGCTTGGGTTTTTCATTGCAATAGGCAGTCAAGTAGGGAAAAAAACTTCAACCAACCAAAAAAACCCCAAAAACATCCAAACACAAAACCAGAAAAGAAACCATAGCTTAAAATTACAAGCCAAATTTAGTAAATTTAATTCAGACAAGCTCTTCACTTGATACAGACACTACTTACCTCTTCATCTCAGCTGTCACCTTTATTCTCCTTTTCCTCTATTTCTACCAGCCTCCAGGCTCTTTTTCTTCTCCTGTCCCTGCAAGGCACAAGACATTTTTTCTATCAACCCCTTCTCTGTAACTGGTTTTACTGATTTAAAATTGATTAGCATTTTTTAGCAACCTGAATACCAGTTATCACTTATCTTTGAATCCTCTCTGTCTGAAGAGGAAATTAAGTGACTTTCATGCTTCTTGTTTGCAAACTCCAACCTAGAGACAACTGCACAAAATGAGTCAGACCCTCCTAGGTAGGCACCTCACTTCAGGAAGGTGTCCATGGGCAAGACCTAGAGAATTTGCAACTGCTTGGGTAAGGCAGCTGTAGGAGGAAAGGAATTGAGACTCACACCATGCTTAGCACATTCCATGGTAGCTCTTTGTCAAGAACATGAGATCCTTACAGGATCCCAGTGCTCACCAGGGACTGCTGACAAGTACTAGACATTTAAAGTCAGTTGTAGAATCCTGCTGGACTCAAGAATTTAGCTGCTGGGTTCAGAGGTATACTGAATATGCACAAGTCACCTGTGCAGGTCAGAGGGAAGAAATATCACAGAGGAGAGAAAGAAAGAGGCAGAAAAATGGAGTGGGGACAGGAAAAGAAGAGGTTGAAGCCTTTGGTAGATCCAGTGTGAGTGGAATAATGAATAGCATTGGTTGAAAGAGCAAATTAAAGTGAAAATACAAAGGTAAGAGAAGATATTTTCTCTAATGATAGTGAAAGGGGATTTTGGATTTTGAAGGTAATTTTTTTTCTGAAAAGGGGTGTTCTTCAAATGAAGCTGACTCAATGGCCAGGCTCTCTTGTAAGAGACTGGATGAAGCACAGAGTTGTAGGAGAACATGCAAACAAAAAGCTTCTCATATGAAATCTTGTCCAATATAATCAAATCATGGGGAGTGAAAAACATATGCTCTCTGTAGCTGTGCAATCATCTGTTCTATTGTCTGAGGCCAAGAAGTTCTGCTATCTATAGACCATTGGCAAGCACCTATGTAATTAACTACAACCATCATCCAATTGGGAATCCACTCTTTTAATTAACTCAGCGTGGTATTTCAGCCACATCTGTTTATGTCCAAAAGAGATTCTCATTTGTTGGTACTTACTACAAAAATATTACTCTGCTGTATGAAAATTATTGCACTTGAATAATTGTACTCTGCTCTCTTCTAAGGAAGAAATACAAATTAGAGATAAAAATAAAGGCATCTGAGGATGCATAACAGTAAACATGATCTTTTTCCTGATTAAAACAAACTGAGATTTGCCTCTTACTGTCTGACTCCAAACTCACAGGACCACTCATGCCTTAGAAGTATTCCTGAGAGTAGTAATTTTCACAAGCTCTTGCCAGATTTCTCTCAGTTGACAGCATGTTGAAAAGAGCTTTGTTAAAGAGATCAGTAAGTAAAGCCCAAGGCATTTATAGTGTGATGCATTTAAGCAGGTGTAAAATTCTGGTATCTCCACCTGGGTTTGTTCACTATATTGTTGTTTTCAGCTGTACACATATGGAAATGTGCAGAAGGGATTGCTTCTGTTCTAGTTTGGCCTTTCTGTTATTGCAGAAATAAGCAGCTGGAAAACAAAGCTTGAATGCAATGAGGTGTGGATGTCTCAGGGCTGTGGGGGCCACAGAGGATTGAAAATGCTAGAAATGCTAGAAAGTGACAGAAGCTGCTGGTGGGGAAGGTAAGTTCTAGGCTCAAGTTTTGCTCCTCCTGAGATCAGGCAGACTGGTTAGCACCTGTGACCTGTGGTAGGTGAGATCACCTCTGACAAATCTCACTGACGTCCTTACAAGCACCTATAGCCTTACAAAAGCAGAAGTCAAAGATGGGAGTGAGTATTTTATTACCAAAACTAAATTGTGTTTTCTTCCACCAAAGCTTCAGCCTGCTTTCTTTTTCACCTTGTTTATCTTTAACACTGTCTGGCAGAGCAGAGTGTTTCTGCTGTCTCTAGAAACATCACCTTAGGGACAGTGCCAAGGAACAACCTTTTAAGCCTTATTTTATGTGTATTACATATTGATTTGAAAGCATTTTTTAATTTTATTGATTAAAACATTAGGGTATCAATTCATTATTGACAACACAAATCACTCTGTTATGTCAAACCTGAATCAATTTTTATTATCACGTTACCAACACTTCTACACTTATTACAATTTAACCTTGTATTCTAATTAATCAAAAAGAATTGCAGCAAACAATGCAACTAATTTAGTTCAACATTTCTTTGTTTTTATTTCTCATAAAAAAGAAAGAAAAAGATAATTTTTCACTTTTTGGGTAACAAAACTGCATTTATATATCCCTTACATCTGAAATCCATTCTATTTAAAGCAAACTTCTCAGAACTGCATTTCTGCAAGGAATTGTTCAAATTAAACTGTTCAAAATTAATTGTTAAAACAGAATTTCCAAAGTTGGAAAACAACTTTGGGATTATACTGACAAACACTGTCAATGAAAATTTATTTTAATGTATGCCAATATGATGTTCTGTTGAAATTTTCTCATTCATCTCATTCCCCTTCTTGTGTGTAAAGTCTAATAGTAAAATATATCCCTAAATCTGAATGACTTCTTAAAAAAGAAAGGCAAGAGAAAGAGAAAGATAGAGAGAAATAGAAAGAGAGGAAGAGAAAGAGAGAAAGAGAGAAAGAGGAAGAAAGAGAATGGAGGAAGGACAGGCAAGATTTCTTATAGTGAGGAGCGGAAAACTGAGCAGAGGATTTGAGGTGTGGCCTCACCAGTGCAGAGTACAGGGGACAATCACTGCCCTGGTCCTGCTGGCCACACTATTGCTGACACAGGCCAGGATGCTCTTGGCCTTCTTGGACACCTGGGCAGAGCTGGCTCATGTTCAGCCACTCTCAACCAACACCCCCAGGTCCCTTTCCACAGGGCAGCTTTCCAGACACTATTCCCCAAGCCTGGAGCATTGTCTGCAGTGTAGGACCCAGCACTTGGCCTTGTTAAATCTCATGCAATTGGCCTCAGCCATCCCTCCATCAAGCCTGCCCAGATCCCTCTGTGGATCCTTCCTGCTGTCCAGCAGATCAACATTTCCTTCTGCCCCACTTGGTCTCAGCTGCAAACTCACTGAGGGTGCACTCAAGCCCCTCATCCAGATCCTTGATGAAGGTATGAAACAGGACTGGCCCAACACAGAGCCCTGGAAACACCACCTCTGTCCAGCCACCAGCTGGATGCAACTCCAGCCACCACCACTCCCTGGACCTGGCCATTAGCCAGTTTTTTACCCAGTGAACAGTGCATTAATCTAAGCCATGAGTAGCCAGTTTCTCCAGGAAGCTGGAAACCTCCCCAGCATTTAGAAGTTTTCTCTTGTATTGTTGGGCACTTAAGGTTTTTAAAAACAAGTTGCTTCATAGATCAAATTTGTATTTCATCTGCTGAATGCCTGAGACCCAAAGAGTTTCATTACACATTTACTATCTGCTATAATGGGTTTCAGTTAGAGGATCTCATACTGTGCATGTAGTCTCCTGACTAAATTTCAGTAGAATGGTAATCCCAGTATCCTGTGCTGCATAGATAAGAGAGACTATCAAAGGATAGATATAATTAACTTCCAGGAGCACATACTTTCCTTTCTTGTTTCATTATGACATAATTACTCTGTATCTTATGTATTTCAAATAGCAAATAATAGCATTGTGCCAGTACCAAGATAACAATGGCTTAGCAACTTATTATTGCATGTCCAACACTATGTGGCTTACTAGAGTGAAAATATAAGAGTATTTAAATTTTTTCTATGTCTGTGTAAAAATATACTAGATCCTGGATAGCTGTTATATACTCTGAATCACACTCCAGGTGGAACACAAGAATTTACCATACCCCTTACTTGGCATACTGTTGAAAGTTAGGTCTTTCTTTGCTTTTTCTTCTGCATTGTCTCCTTGTTGCTTCCCAGCTATACATTTTAAATTTATATTTCTGAACTTTATTAAAATGCTCTGAAGTGATTCTTACGTAACTTTGTGGCTAAAAAAAAAAGAAAAAAAAAAGGCAAAAAAGGCCTCGAGTCATTGTGCCTGTAATTTAAAAACATCTTTTGAGTTAGAATGATATTATTTCATATTGGCATTTTAACAGAAATGGAAACGAGTAAGGGAGTGAAGCATAAAACAACATAGCAACATATCTAAAGAAATTGATTTTTTCCCCTCATAACAGGACATCAGTCACATATAAAATGCATCCATGTGGAGCAGGAACAGAGCACAAGGAAAAGCCAGTCATGCAGCATCCATTTCCAGCTGGCTGTGAGGGAGGGGAGCTGCCCCATGCTGGCAGCCCCCAAACTGCTGTGCTGCTGCTTTGCTGTCCTGAGATGATGCTGTGGCTGGGGAGAGGCAGGGCAGCAGCCAGGGCAGGGATACAGCAATGAGAGGGTACCACAGACCCAACAGAGCAAGCTGATAGCTTGGAAGAGCTTGTGCCCAATGTGATGTACTAGTTTTGTTTATCTAGATTTGGAGTTTGCCTGGTCATCTGGATCCTGGTGGGTAGGAAGGGCCTTGAAGGGACCCCTGCCTCTGTGAGGCACAACAGGAAACTCTGACTGAGACAATCAGGTAGAAGAGAAATCTGTCCTTACAAAGCCTCCATGTGGAAAACAACAAATTACCTTGTGAGCAGGTAGGAGCACAGGCTGTTTTATACCAGCAAATGAGGTATGTATTCTCTAAATTCTATCTATTCTCCTAAACACCGTTTTGCTCTAAGGAAGCTCTTCAGTCACCAATTACAACTTTTCTTGTAGCCAGAGAGAACAAAATTACCAAATGGGAACCTAAATCAGATTCACAACGATAACCATGTTTTACCCCAGGGAACAGCACACTCCATCCAGCTCTCAGAGTGGCAGAATCAAGTAATGCTTTCTCAGAAAAAATGCAGTAGCTGAGGGGCAAAGACCAGCGGGAGACACCAGAGAAGAGGAAGCATCGGAAACAATCACCTGGTGATTATAACAATTGGGTTTGAGGAGATGAAGAAAACCTACATTTGGGTTGTTTCTCTTGTAATTACAATTGCATTTTGGTGGGAGAAGATGGGCAAACCACAGCGTCCAGCTTGGCCCTGCTGCACAGAGCCCCAGGGGCCACAGCTGCGACTAACAGTTCACAGAGGAGATTAAAAGAGCTGCTTCCCAAGGGAAAGGAGGCACATCAGTTTGTTCCTCCTGGCCAAACACCATAGCACCATAAGGTTATTGGCTCAAATGGATGCCAAGGCTCAAATGGAAGCCTGTGTAGGCCCCTCCTTTTCAAGGTATTGCTGGAGCCTCCAAGACTGACCAGCCAAAGTAATAGGGAAAAACGTACAGCTCCTTACATGCAAGGCAGGAGCAGGGCAGGGAATCTTTGCAGCATGTTACTCTCTGTCACTTCTTCCTGGATCTCCCTACTCCTAGTCCCAGTTTAGGTCTAAACACTCAGCCATACATTAAAAATGCCTTTCCTCTTCCCCCCTCTCTCTTCAGCCAGCCTGTGAAGGAGCCGCAGATGCAGTTTAAGTGCCTGTAATGTCATATTTCCAAACCTCCAAACACTGCCAGACTTCTCAGCAGGAAGCCAAGATGTGACATGGCATTTGGAATGATTAAGTTGCCTTTATGCACCATAAAGGGCACAAATGCCATTACGAACATGAGTGATGTGATGCATTTGCAAACCATTTTTTAAAGCAATATTCATGGAAAAGAGTGCTAACAGAGCTACTTCAAAATGTGTGAAAACGAGTCCAAATGAAAGTGTTGTGGGTGGATATAGTGTATGTTATCACTCAGAAGCTAAGCCCCTCTTAGGCCCATAAACAGCAGACAGGCTTAAGCAAAACAGTCATTTATCTTAGTTTTTACAGCCTTGGCAGTTCTTAGCTGCTGATGTCCAATGTGTCTGCAGCCCTTTCTGAGAGAGATTAACAGTCCTTGTCAGAGGCAAAGCATTAATTTTTTCTTTCAGTATCTAATTTTTTTGTTTAATTGTAAGTTATCCACGGAATTATCTATTAAAATAATAGATAAATATAATATAAAGTTCAGAGCATAAGAATTACAGCTGGGGAAAGGAAAGCACAAAAGCAGGACTGTCATTCTGCAGATATGAAGAGCTCTTTTTTGTTGACATTAAACTGCAGGAAATGCGTGGTTTTGAAGCTTTAAAGGTGCTTCAAAACATCACCACAGTCAGAGGACACTGGTTTGCTCAGCAGTGCACCAAAGGTGCTCCCCAGCCTGCAGATGTGTTGATCTTGAACATTAATAAAGCCCTTCATTAATAAATCACAGAGAAGAAATCTCAAGCTAGAAGCAGAATGAGCAAACTGGTCTAGCTCATTCCAACCCCAAATTTATAGAAGACCTAAACGATGTAGTCTTCCTACATGCTGATAATCAATTTAAGTTTCCCTTGCAGTTTTCACTCTGGAATCATGGCATGTCATTTGTATGCAAGATAAAGGTTCCCTACTGGAATGAATAGGGCTATTTTCAGAGCTTTTCTTTTTAAATGCAAAAACCCAAACTAAACACCAGAGGTTTGCTAAAAATCATCTACCATTAAGAGTTTGTTAAAAAACCCACTTGTTATTAATGTGACCATGTCCAGTCAGAGGTTAATGAAGTAATTTCTGCTCTATGAACACCACTTGCTGCAGTGAGAGTAGAAAGGGTTAAAGCAATCTAGGAAGACAATCAATATTTCATTTCTTTGGAGCTAAGTAGCAGCAAAGATAAACACTTCTGATGAAGATGTTTGTTGGACCAGTGCTTTTCAGTTTTACAAGGACACCCTGATGAATCCTCCCAAAATCCAATGGGAATGGTTAAATTTATTCTCATCATTTTATAGGAAGAAGCATTGAAACACAGGCAGAAAGGCTGATATTTCATATGTGCCTGCCTCAAATCAGGATTTAATCCATCTCTTGATATCTAAACAAAGGTCTGGATAGGAGTTTGCTGAAACCATTTAAGTTTTCAGTGAATATTTAACTGGGTCAAAAATAATTTCAGATTGGTCATATGGCAAATAAGACATTCAAAATTCATAGACCTTTTATGAAAACAGGCAGAGGCTTTGTAGAAATGCTGGTGTTAGAATTCAGATGTTTCTTGTTTATCTTTCATATTTTGTATTTCTGGCATAAACAACACAATCAAATAATACTTCCACACATTCACTTTTATTCTAAATAGCTACAGGAATTTGCAGCAAGTCCCAAACTGGTTTTGGAAAAGGATCAATAATGTTAATTGCAAATTATATTATGTTTGGCTAGAAATATTTATTTCTTCATTTAATTATTATTCAACCAGTTCTAAATGATCCACATTAAGGGAATTTCTGCATAGAAAACTAGCAAATTATTTTTCAAGACACATTTGCAAAAAAGAGTGCTGTGTTTTTTAAGCCCTTGAATTCTGACTACAGGGTTCTGCTGCCTCATCTGGTAAATTTGATCCTATTTCTACCAAACAGTGGAATTCAATTACAAAGGCTTGTGAGTACATCATATGTAATGATATACTCACAGATGTTGAGTCCATAAACAGCTTTCTCTGAAAATTAACAACACATAGCAATGCACTCAGGGGAAAATGGCAGCCTCACCAGTTTACTGATGTGTACATGGGTTTTTCTAAGGTAACAGAAGGCTTTTGTTAGATTTTAAACAATAAAAAAAAGATTCAGGTCTGTGTAAATAATAATAGGTTATAATTTCTGATTTTATACATCTAGTTGATCATATTTTTAAAGGGTTGTTGAGCACTTAGATGTATAGCCTTCAGAAAAAGTACTGAAAACCTTGTAATTAAAATGCAATACAAGAATGAACTTTACGCATTTTTATAATATTTAACTGTACATAAGTTGACAATTAATCTAGACAATCCTTTCTGAGATAGATAGGTAGATAGACAGATAGATAGATAGATTTGAAGAAACACTGCTCCAGTATAAAGGCAAATAATTAAAAAAGCTGAAGTACTCATTCTTCTGCACATTGTCATATGCACATTGGATTTTGGTGATAGACTCTTGTAATAGTTTAATTCTGTTGTTACAATATAGTTTAGAATCTTTATTTTGGAATAGTACCATCATCTCAAAGTATAAATCCTTCCTGATACAAGGACAGGAGGTAAAACTCTTCAGTTTTTGCATTTCAGGGAAGCCTTTGCAAATAAGCCCCCATAAAGCACATTGTAAATAAAAATGTATCCTTCCAATCCAGAAAAGAGAGAGTTAAGCTGTGACATTATAAACTCCATCAAATCACAATGGTGTAGAGGATGTGAACAGAAAAATGACATAATTTAAGAACTAGCAAGAATTCTAAAACAATCAAACAAACAGAAACACTTACCCCGAATCATGGAACATTAAGCTGGAAAACTTAATGCTAGAAATAACTTTACAGGCAAAAAACTTCAGTGAATTCAAAAATTATTCAGATGAAGAAAGAAAAAAATCTGTCATCAGTCTCTCAGCATGAAGGTGCAGTTGGAACCTGTGCTTCGGGAGGATCATGAGCTGCTGGGAAGCTAGGAGATTATATCATATACATATGTTCTGTTCTTAAAATGTAGCCCTTTTTTCCTGTTGCAGACCATTACACAAATAAGGCTAGAAGGACCACTGTTTTATCTCAACAGGGTGGCTCATTATTACTATTCAGCAAAAGGTGCACCACTGTTCAACAGAACAACTCTAGGTCACAGACCAGTTATTTTGAGCAGTTCATTCCTGCTCTGTTTTCTTCCTAGCAGTTTTGGAAGATCTACCTTCTCTGTTATAAATTGCACTTGCAGAGGTATTTTTTAGACAACAGAGGTAAACAAATGGACATACAACAAATCATTCCAAGGAACAAGTCCATCAGGGGCAGAAGGTCAAATTATTATGTTGATCTATCCAGAGTGGCCACAGAAAGGGTATCCCTGTTGCATCTCTAATATCATCAGAAGGATCTCCAAAGCCTTCAGGATGGGCAAAGACAAGCCTTCATACATGGACTGGAGGGCTCCAAGGGTGCCCAGGCTGCAAGCTGAGGTGAATGACTCCATGGAGGGAAGGAACTGGCTGGATACAAACACTCAGTGGTGTTTTCCATCTGAGGTCAATGGTTATGCCATCATTCACTTGAGGGAGAAACTGGTAAGACTGTGGAACCACCTATGCCATTTCATATCAAGGGACAGAAGTGTGTGCAGTACAATAACAATAATAAAAACAGCAGAAGACTGAAGCATTGCTTGTGGTTGGGTACAGCTCTCTGCCTCTCTTCCTGGTTGCCACCTGTGGCATGGCACCTCCCACAGGAATGGGTTGTGGTAAACCAGGAGCAAACAGCTGGAGAGTGGAGCTCAATTGCATAGGACAGTGTAAAAGCCTGATTCAAACACTGTAATCCCTTAAGCAATACAGCTGTGGCTCCAACAGCTGAGATATTTCTTGATAAACATCTACTTCTGTGTAATCTCCACAGTGTTGGGCCAAAGATACCAGCAGAGCAAGCAAAGGAAAGATTCCAAAGTGACAATGGGATGTTCCAGATCACACTTGTCTAAAAATGGGCAATGTACAGAAGGACAGTAAAAAAAAAAGGACAGCTGTCTCATTTATGAAATTAACTGAAGTCTGACTGTAAGAGTGACTTACTGCTCCAAAAACTGTCTGTGAAGAAAATATTTCAAGCATATTCACTGCTGACTTATGTCCAGGAAGGACAATGGACAGAAAGAAATTATTGCACACATGTAGAGGGTACCTCAGAGCTCGTTTGGTGGATATTTCCTGTTCTTTCCCATCCCTGAAAGTGTACCATGGTGCAAGGAGCAATGGGAATGGCTGTGGTGACTGACTGAAAAGACCTTGGGAAAGTTTCAGGTCCAACAACATCCAATCTCCCTTAGAAGTAAGTTCAATTATCTTAACATTGTGAAATGCACGATACAAAGAAGCACTGACAAGGGAAATTACAGTATTTGAAGTGTAAATTAGGCACTGTGCCAGCAGATGTGTAATAAGCCAGCCAAAAAATATCACAAATGGATTTTCATGCTCATTGTTTCTGCCTGCCTGCAGTGGCTTAAACACTCCCTGTATGCCACAGTATGGAGGGGTGTCACCTGTAAATCTCTTTCTCCTGTTGCAAATCTCTATGGGTACCTGTATCTACCAAAAATTTCTCACCTCTAATATGGGACTAGTCTCAGACTAGGGGGTCTCTTTTTCCTTTTCCGAGTTGCATAGGTGGAGTTTGTAGCCATTCCTAGAGCTGAGGTAAATTTTTCCAAAAAGCTGTGGACCAGGTTCTAAACAGTCAAACAAACCCACCAGACTCTGCTCTGGTTTAATTTAGTTTTCTCTGTCAGCCTTTTCTAGACAAAATAGTTTGTTTCAAGGGAGAAGATTTGTTTTTAGTGCTCTGAAGGAACCCAAATATCTTACTAAGAAGCTATGAAGAACAATCACTGCACAAAAACTAGGCTTGCAAAGCAGGGCAAGTTCTCAAGATACTTGAAAGGTACACTGCTGTTAAGGTTGGTGTAAGTAATATTCAGTAAAAACACTTAAACCCAAACCAGTATTTTTTCTTATGTCACTTCTCTCTCAGGTGGGAGATCATCCAACAAGCACAACTGTTTACTTGCTTGCACATGTGCTTCTTTAAATCTCTCTTGCTCTGTTTAAAACTCTGCTAGCTGGAATTCTCCAGGTGCACTAACTCCCAAATAAGAGCAGGTACTAGGTACTTTGGGTCTCTGATCAAGAATGCTTTGTAATTTTTAATTGATTATGGAAAGTAAATATTAGAGGTTTGTTTTTTTTTTATTTTTTTTAATAGTACATCTTAAATATAATGAACTCATGCTTGTATCTCACAGGTTAAAAGCCTGTGAGCTTAACTCTTAAAAGAGTTTTTGAAACATCATCTCAGTTAGCAACACTCATTACCAGGCAAATCCCTATACAGTTTGTGATTTTAATATGGTGTGTGAATTTATAATACCAGGGTGGCTGAATACAGTGCTCATAAACACCACAATAGAATTCTACTTAAACAGAATGACAGGAAAATTATAATGAAAATTTGAAACAAATAAATGCAAATGTGGAATCATTGTTCTCATCTTGTGAGCTCTAATTACATGTCTGCATGAGAAAATGTGGGCAAGCAATATTGAAATCCATTACTGGAGGTGGTTAAAAGTCAACCTTTATCTGAAGCTCTGGCCCATAAAACACTTTCTGATGCTGCCTAGTCCATGGCTATGAATAAGGAAAAAAGGCTACCTTTGTTATTAAACCCAATGTCTTTTTAAAACTAAATTTGAAATTATTAACAGCATTGAAATGCTGAGAAATGTATGAAAAACATTACTCTGGAGCCAAATTTGCTGATTTTACAGGAAAAAAAATCAATACATGTTTTTAATAGGTCTGTGGGTATTTCAAATCTGATTTAAAGGTATCTTAATGCATTTCTTATTTTATTCTTTTAAAAGTTTGGTAAGAAATCTGAGAAATACACAATTCCCTGAAACTGCAAAGAACTGAATTCAGACACAATTCCCTGAAACTGCAAAGAACTGAATTCAGACAGAAAAGCCCAGAAGGCAAACTGCTGGTTTCCAAGACTTCATCCAAAGCCAGCCTACACATTTCACTTGATCTGTTCTCATTACATTACCTTTCCTGGGCAAACACCATAATTTATTTTCTTTTGGAAGAAGATGTTCCAGGAACACAGGAAACAGCTCCTCAAGCAGGTCTGAGATCAGCATCTGCTGGCACCTTTCTGATGCTACTGATTGCACTGTGGTCAGGCAGTGACCATCCACCTTCCCTCACATCAAGCATGAGGCTGATAAGACCCAACATGTCTGGTTTTCACCCTTCTCTCTCCTTCCTGTCCTTTATGTAATTATCTCCTTATCTGATTCCAAATTATTATTGAATGTAGCAGGCTTGCCATTCCTGCCGAAGTGGTGTTGGCAGGGAGCTCTAGGACACACTTGGCAGGCATAGCTAGTAATCTGACTGCTGTCCATAGCAATATGTGGTTGCTAGACTTGTTTTGATTTATTGTTGACAACATAAAAATGTATTATGACTGTTATGTGTTGCAGAAGAAGTTTTGATACAAGTTGTTTTGAAATGAACAGTGAAAATGCATCAATCTTTGCAGACTCAGGGCAAAATCATCATCATTCACTTTCAGTTTTTGAGACAAATTGGTAACAGACATAGACCTTGTCCATTAAGCCCTCAACCTACAAACACTGATGTAACACACAAATAATCAAATGGAAGATTAGGTGACTACTTCCATGTGCATAAGGGTGCACAGGTGAAGAAATGAAACAAATATTCCTTTCAAAAATAAAACAAGTATTACTTCACCTCTTACTTCACCTCTTCCCATGCAGCACACCTCTCCCAGGCAGTTATTCTTGCCTAGCTCATGACAAAAGCTCTTTGAATTTGCAAAACTAACAGGGCTCAGCAAAAGCAGATATCCCCTTGCTGTATGTGTATTCAAATAATTTAGGTAAGTGCTGCAGTGTCAAGACTGGAGTGGACAGCACCATTTCACTGTCTTAACTTCTCCTCCCTACTGAATAGCCCCCCTTTCAAACTCTGTCCTCTACTTAAGACCACGAGCACTTGTGACCCATCTGTGGTTTCTCAGCTAAGCCATACTGCTGAAAGCAGTGCCAAGAGTTATTTGTGTTGTTGACACCTAAAGAGGCATCAGTCCTATCTCTTTCTCAACATAACTGCAAACACCACAAACCCCTCCCTGCCCTAATGCAGCCTGCAGTCAATATAAGGTCATGTGGGCAAACCCTGATTACACTGAACTCTGAGTGTGGTGCTGGGCAGTGGTGGTCCTGTCTTGAAAACATCCTGATGCAGTGCTGGGCTTTAAGTGCATACTTATCTTCTAACAGACACTTCATGAAAAGTTTACTTGGTTGTTTTGATGTAACTAAGGTACTCAAGAGGTCCTGGTGTATGCATTTTGTTTTCTCAAAATGTTCTCACAGTCAAATAAAACAATCTGTTTGAAAGAAGCCTTGTTCCTTTCCTTTATAGTTCTGCCAGTTTGTAATATTTTCCTTGACTTATACCATGGAAAAATAAAAACAGTTCTGAGTTGTTCTTGTAGCCCCTACCACACTATGTTTTTCAGTCTCAGTAATTAGTACCTCTGAGAGATTTCATCTTTATTTTTCAAGCCTAGTATTTTAGATACTCACATTTTATTTCCAGAGTTGTAGTGCTTTTGTTCATCAATAATGCATAATACACACAGAAGCACAAGAAAGCATATTTAAACTGTATGAGTTGGGGGTAAAAAAATTTTGACAATTACTTTTTTGAGATAATTTGAATTTTGTTCTCCAAATCATCATGCTTTCATTGCTCATGAGTGACATACTGTAAAGGCAGAGATATTTCTAAAGGCATCAGATGTAAGAGCGAGTCAAAATTTTGTAATGCTAAGGGTCAGTAAACTCATTATGGAAATGCTGCTCAAACTCAGGAGAAAATATATTTGGTAGTGAGTTTTATCATGAGTTTCTACTCTGTCAAGAAAGAATTGGATATGCTGAGTGGATAAAGACTTAAGAAAAAGTTTCTGGTCAATTCTATTTGTAATCAGTGCAAAACTTCCTCTCACTTTAAATAAAGCTGAGCAGAGCATTAGAAATTATGGCAAGGGAAATGCACATTTAGCAATGCTACCACTGCTGGAGAAGCACCTTCATTTCAAATTCCCTAGGCCAGCAGAAAGGTGACTATGGTTTCGAAGATGCACACCAAGGAAGGACTGAGCACAAGTTTGATAAGAACAACAGAAAAAATATCAGAGAATTTAAACTAAAATTAAAGGTAAATTTATGCATAAATACACATAATTCCCCCCTGTGGATGTATTTTCTCCCTAGGATCTTCTGTTCTTTATATTATAATTCTGGGATTTTTTTTCAATGACTCTAAATTAATCTCTGAAACTATGAATAGATATTAAGCTTCAGCTGTGAGGCATTAAAACTTAGTGTGCTGAATTCAAATCTTTCTCACTAAAGGAGTGAAGCAAAAAGAGCCCACCTTACTTAATCAGAGATTTAAAGTATTAAAGTATCATTAACATTCTGGACTCCACCTCAATGTAATTAAAATTCATGAAGACTTAGAGAGGAGGTCATTTGGAAAAACACCCACACAGGGGCATGAAGAAGGAGGCTGGCTGGAAAAAAGAAGCAAGACATTTTAAGGAGGAAGACAAATGCTTATTGACTCAGAGTCCCAAAAATACCCCCAGAAAGCCTTGATTGAGGAGATATAGGATATCTACCCATTTTATAAAGCGTATTTTATTTGAATTCTTTGTACATAAGCTCCTTCACACATCACCAGCACTTTGAGGCCAGTTTTCAGTACAGTGTTTTTTATACAAACATTTCTGTTGAGCTCTCTTGTGCTTTGTTTAAACTTTAACTGTGCTTAAGAAAGCTGAGCATCCAGTGCAATCCACAGGCAGCTCAGTCTCAGGGCCTTCTGAAAGGGAAGTTGGCTGGCCAGCCTGGTTGAAAACTGGAACAAGTTTGCTTCTGCAGCAGGTAACACACTTGCCTTCTCCTTGCTTCCTTCAAATGCTGACCATTTTTCAAAATATTTTTTCTAAATACCTGGATCTCAAATTCAGTTTACTAAGGTCTAAAATTTTCATTTTATGTCCCTCTGACTCTCATCTCTTAAAATCAATACTTAGATAAATTACTTTCCTGCAGGACTATTTCCTTAAGATTAGAATAATTAAAATTTCTTTGGCTAAAAAAAAAAAAAAAAGAAATTAAGTACCTTATGACACAGTGGCAGATTTAGCAGGCACATTTGTCCCAATGCTGTATGACATAGTGGGGCATCTGAAGGGACAACACTAACCCACATGGTCAGTAAGTGAAAAGGACAGTGATGACAGTCTTATGTAATCTTCTGTACCTTTTCTTCTACACTCAGCTTGCTTTTTTTTTTTTTTCAAAAAAGCATTTAAATTGTCTAAGTCCTCAGTATGAAAAGAAATGACAGCCTTGTGATTAAGACATTTGATTTGCATTTCAACTTGAGTCCTGTTTCTGACTTTTTCTAGCATCCTAGTGCCCTCCTTAATTTGCTTGCTTCTCATTTTTCTCTTCCATCAAGCACAAACCTTGGTTTTGCCTATTTAGACTGAGTGTCCTTGGGTTTGCTTATTTAGACTGGGGGTTTCCAAAGCAGAAAGATGAACTAGAGGCTCATACAATTTTTTATTCTGAAAATTGCCACAGAATCTCAGCTGCTGAAAAGTGAAGTTTTCCTGTTCAGCCATCTGAGCCTCCAGAGTTTTGGGACTAATTATGATTTCTTCTTTTAATCCCATCTATACATTTTGTTATTCAAAAAATTTAAATAAACTAAATAACAGTGTTAGGTTTAAGTGTTATGCTCTTTATTTGTTGCACCAGATCAAGGGAGAAAACACTTGAAATAAACTTTATTGGATTAATTCAGGTGTAGGACAAGCTGCAGATTTGGGTAGCAGGATGCAGGTTGCCAGGTAAAATGAAATGCAGCGACAGAAAATGCTTCAAGTTGCTGAAGAAAGTTGTTAGTATTAGAACTGGAAAAGGCAGGATGCTTGTGACTGAAGGACTACCCAAGCTGGGGAATGATTTATAGTTCACTGATTTGCCCCAAAGCATTCCTGACAGGCAGAAATTTGCCCATGACACTATCATGGAGCTGCTAGGGAGAATACTTCTTCCATCCTCCCACAGGAGAGATGGATTCACAGATTCACAGAGAGCTCATGAATTTCTGTGTACCAGCAGAACAGATCTACTCTGTGCTGCTGTTAAGGCTTCCTGAGTGCCAAAGAGGAATGTCAGGGATTTGTAGCTTATGTTCATTTCTGCTGCAGGCAATGGGCACCCAAAACCACGTCATGGCAAATTTACACCACTTGGGAGTGTGTGTGGTCCAAGGGCAGATCTGGGGATGATGATCACTAAGCTTAGCCCATCTGGGGATGATGGTTGCTAAGCTGGGGTCCCAGAGGGAGCATGCCTGCATTGGTTAAATCTGCCTTTCAGAGAGCTGGCATTTGTCTATCCATGCTCTTCTGGACTCTTTTTTTTTGCTTCTGTCAGCATTTCACAGGTATTCACTAAGCCTGAATTTCCTGGATAAAATGCCAAATAAGATACAAAGGTAAACTGCACAACCATCTCTGGTCTGCTTGCTCTCTTGGAACATGACAGGAATATGTTGGCTTTCTGCTGTTTTGTCACTGGCTGTACCTGAACTGTAAACTGAAATGGTCATGAAACATTGACTCCAGTACTAGTACAGGAGTACAGGTTTCATATCAGCACACACAGAAGCAACACACAGGTCTCCCTTTCCCTTTCCCTTCCCTCAGCAAGGCTTCTGCAGGGGATTGAGCTCACAGAAGACAATCAGCAGTTTTACACAAATGGGCAAAACTGAGGTGATGCTCTTCACTCTAGGACTCGTAGTCATGAGGACATGAAGCCTGTCTAATCTAATAAATGCCAAATAACCCATGCAGCACCATGTCTTGGAGGACATGTACCCAAACCAGTGGCTTCATGGCACCACTTTCATGTACCATAAAAACTCATCACATAACAAGCACTGTGCACAGCCCTCCAATCTCACCACATCGAGGCGAGTTCCCCAGGTGTTGCATTGCTCTGTTCAGGGTACCTGCCTGGACACTGAAGCAACACATCTGGAAATTGCTAGGCAGGTTCCTCTGGCTCAGCCCAGCACAGCTGCACTGCTTCTGGCACCAGCTGGCTCCCTGCAGAAGCAGCTCAAGTGCTTCTGCACTGTGGTGCCAGCGCTCCACTTTTCAAGCTTACTTCATCTGGAGAAGTATTTGCAGCTACTTTGTTTGCTCTTACTGTGATGTTAAGCATGGTATAAAAATACTTTAGAATAGAATTCAAAATCATTGTTTCTTGGACAACAGTAATCTTAAGTATCTAAACCCTGTGAAATGTTTGCAGTAGTTATTTTAGGTTTATTTTCCTTCCTAAAGTCCTTCACAATTCTGTGCAAAAAAAGCCTTTTTGCTAACGATTTCTGTTGCCAATTCTACAGCAAGCAGGAACATGACCTTCACAAAAGATAAACAGAAGTGGAGCAAGAGCTGCCAAGCAGTCCAACAGTGCTAATACCTCTCTATGAAAAGCAAATTGTAATGCTAGTTTACAGAGTTGAAGAGGAAAAGGAGATGCATCCACACTTAGACTATTCAAGTCTAGCAATTACTTTCAGGTCTTAAAATGGAGCTTTCCCTTAAACCAAGCAGCTACCTCTTCTCCTTCACTGTTAGGAAGTTTTGGCTTGTTTTGCAGAAAATGGGTACTTTTAGAAAGTGAAGACTGAGTTTAGATCTCATATCCCTGCATACAGGGACTGGTATTTCATTTTAGAGGTGGCTTCACAACTGATTGAGGGCACTGGAAGTGTGCCAGGCATCGTTGTTAATAACAGTATTATTGTATTTGATGAGAGACCAGTTCTGCACATCAGAGCAGAACTGTAAAGGTGCACAAGTTAATGGAAGTCGTCTTTGTAGCAAACAGTAGGAAACATTACTAGGAGTGTATCAGCTTTGGAATAAATTGTGTGGTTTCCTCTGGGTCCATGGCAGCTAAAAGATCTGCTCTCCAGTGCCAGCATTAAGAGTCTAATACTTTTCGTTTCTAACATGAAAGTGGACAGTTATTTCAGTGGAAAGCATGATGAATTTCACTGTTATCTCTGGCTAATATAACTGTCTTACACTTCCAACATCCACACCACAGGACAACCAGAGGATTTAAATTGATTAGTGATTGTTTGCAAAGTTCCTTACAATTTAAAAAGCTAAATGCAAGCTATTCATGCCTTCTTGTTATAATTTTGCTATCATTATTCATTATGCTTTTTAAGGGTGAGGACAGCTGACAACCTCTGTAAAATTTGAATTATTTGTATTAATCAGAATTTTTCCACTTTCCTGGAGTGGATACATTAAATACTGCCAAAACCTAATTGTTACATTATTCATATTACTATTCCTTTTTGACCTGGCTGGTTAACAGAGGTTTGGAGTCTTCTAGGTTACTTCTTGTCAGCAAAGCCATGGATGGTAGAGTCACATGCCCCAGAAGAAGTGTGTACACTGTTCTCCTGCACACACGGGCAGCCCTTGCCACTAAGAGAAGCTATTTATTTGCTCACAGCTATTAACTGTGTGATAGATGGTATGGATTAGTTCATGCTCCTATGAAATGTAGAAATGATTGTGAAATAACTCATGTTCATAAACAAGTTGTGCATGTATGAAAAATCTCTAAAGGTTTAAACCCACAGGCAGGGGTTGGGGAGGATTGCTTCACAGAATTACGAAACCACAGATGGCAGCGAAGGGGGAGCCTGATTTACAAACTAAAAGACGTGGCTCCAGGGGAGATAAGCCCCTTCCTGGGACTGACTGGGGAACACCCGGGCGATGATCGGCCAACAAGTGCCCACGATGGAGATAACCAGGGTCGTCAGACCTTCGCATCTGAATGTCAGGTTCCCTAACTCGGCCTCTGATCTCATCACTTCCCAGAAATGTCTTTGTCCAGTCCAGTATGGAGAAAAGGAAACTTCATGAATATGTGAAGCAACAAAGGAATAGGAGAACCTCTGCCTCAGGCGGAAAAAACTGTATAAAAACCGACCCAATGGAGGCAGCATTTGTGACCAGAGGGGGTTCTGATGCCATAGAGGTCAGACCAGAGTTCACCCAGCGCCGATGCCGGGCTCGGCATTGTCTCTTTAATTGTGGCTATCCAAATCGCATCTTGGTCGTGAAATAAAATCTTAATTTTTTTTATTATTACTATATTGGCTGAATCACTGATTTACCTATAACAACTGCTTTCAGCCAAGGCTCAGCACAGATGAGTCTTGGTGCACTTTTACTGCACAGTGCTGCCCATGCTGTTTCACAGTGAGCCCAGCGTTTTTGTGATCTCTTTCCCCACTTTTCTGGTGTTTCCCTTTTTCTTCTCCTTATTGAGATGCCAGGCTACAATCAGCCACTTTCCTCCATCATACTCTTTCCTCCTCCACACTGTTCCTGTTTGTGGTTTAGTTCAGGCCCATGCCTGGTTTTCTCCTGTGGTCCATACTTGGCTTGTACTGCATTAGTGCTAGTTGGACAAGAGCAGAAACTGCTGAGGGGCAGAGAAAGCAGACAGGTCTCACATGGAACAGTAAGAAGACTCTTGGTAAGGACTCAAATTACACTGTCTGACTTTTACGGAAAGATGCTGGACTAACAACACAAATATGTGATCAGTCCCCCTTTTCAAGAATGGACAAAAAGGCAAAAATTGTTGACAAGCCCTTTTAATTTCTGGTTTTCTAAGTTCTGCATTTTTGTTTAAGTTTTTTTTTTTTTTTCCCCCATGAATTTAGCTTTCCTATTTGATTTCTTCCCCTCCCCTCAGAGTTCTTTACTTTAGGAAAAAGATTAACGCAGATCCACACCAAAATTCTGGGTCGTCTCACCACAGGGGAGTATTTATAGTGTGGTCTGGGGGTTAATTTTGCAAGAAATTTGTATTCAGAAAAATTGATCAGGCACAGCACAAGAATTGGCCAGGATTTAATAACTTTTCGCTGTAATTATCTTAATGTCTGTGCTCAATTGCCCTAGATGACTGGCTCTGAAAGGGCTTCCATGAAAGAAATGAAACCGCCCTTTCTGGCAAAGCAGGCTATAAACAGAAGCTGATGGAAAGGTAGGAGTGAGCTTCTGGTGTGGGAGAAAAATGGATGTTCTTGTCCTTGTTGCAGACTGCATCCAAAACCTTCCTGTCACCCTGCCAGCTTGTCTGTCATCTGTTACTTTTCCAATTTGCCTGTCAGCAACACAGAAGGAAATTGCTTTGGATGAAAGTTATTGACTGTGTCTTGAGAAATCTGAATTCCATCCACAGGTCTGTCCCAGGATCTCAGGATGATGCCCTGATAATTTCAAAATAGCTTCTGTGAAGGCATCTCAGGCTGCCCTCTGCCACTGAAGGGAAAGAAACCATCACTTTTGTTGGTGCTTTCATCTGCTGTCACTTCAGAGAACACAGTTCATGCTGTGCTTACTCCTCCTAACAAAGGCAGCAAAATCTAGTCTCCATAGGAGACTTCAGGTGTTTCTGAATTGCAAATAATTATGTCACAAAGCTATGCAAAGTATGTATTTTCTCTCCATTTTACATGTGGACTTGGATGGGGAATCTTTACTCTGGTGGTTTTGGCAGAGTGGTCAAAGAGTGTTGAAAAGTTTGGATGTGTGCCACATGTGACTCCACAGCCATGGAGGCAGCCTGAACCATCTGTGAGGGAGGATATCTCTTGTCCTGGGGTGTAGTCAACCCCAGAGGTGTAAACGTGCATTTAAAATCAAAATAAATCAAAACATATTTAAGCATTAGTAGAGTCTTAAAAAAAGCTACAGTAGGACTCAGATAACACTCAGTACATTCATAGTCCTGAAACTAAACCATGTGTGCCAAGTGTTCAGGAGCTCTGTGAGCCAGAGCACTTGTCCATGCAGGGATGAGTTAAGATAGTGGCAAGCATGAATTTAAATGATCATTTCAGCCTTTGCAGCAGTCAGGATAAAGCCTGACACCAACACAATTGATTGTGACTGGAAAGAGGTAGGTCTCTCTCTCTCTCTTCACTTTCTCAAAAGTAGAAAAAAGTCCTGTTGTTGAACTAGTAGGACAGATGGATAGCAGTTTGCCTTACACTATATTTAACCTGGTGCTACCAAAGGGCATGAAAAATAGACTTGTGGCAATGCTGAACCTGCACTGTCAATGCAGTGTCATTCCTGAACCTCTTGGAGACAGGACATCTTTGGGGACTTCAACTTACCAGGTGTCTGCTGAAAGTATAATAATGCAGAGACAGAACAGCCCAGGAAGTTCCTGGACTGTGTGAAGGATGATCTTCTGACACAGCTGGTGAGGGAGCCAGCCAGGGGAGGTGCCCTGGAGAGCTGCTGTTTGTGAACAGAGGACTGGAAGCAACCACAAAACAGTAGAGCTTTCAGTTCTCAGATCAGTAAGGAGGGGGATCAGCACACCTGGCACCTTGTAATTCCAGAGGGCAGACTTTGACCTGTTCAGGAGACTGGTTCACAGAATCCCTTGGGAAGGAGTCCTGAAGGGCAAAGGGGTCCAGGAAGAATGGACCTGCTTTAAGAAGGAAATCTTAAAGGTGTAGGAGCAGGCCATGCCCATGTGCCAAACGATGAGCTGGTGAGGAAGAACACTGGCCTGGCTGAACAGAGAGCCTTGACAGGAGAAAATGAGAGTTTATCACCTCTGGAAAAAGGGGTAGACAACTCATGAGGGCTACAAGGACGTTGGGAGGCTGTGCAGGGAGAAAATTAGAAGGGCTGAAGCCCAGCTACATTTTATCTGACCACTGCTGTAAAACACAACAGAAAGTGTTTCTACAAATACACATTTCCTACCTCCTCTTCTTTATACTCTCTTCTTCATGCATAATAACTCTCTGACTCATTGTTATATTCCAACCTCCAAAATCATATTGGAAGGCTAGATAATCTGTCTGCACATTTTCTTTAGTCTCATAAAACTTTGTTTCTTAACACATAAAATAAAAAGATTGAAGAGCCCTGAAAATACTTTCCATTAGCTTTTTTGTTGTTGTTGTTGTTGTTCTGGTTTCAATGATGACATTCTCATTCCAGTGGCTTTTCTGACTGCACATGGTGCTTCTTGGAAGTACATAAGTGCATATGTAATTTTAAAGTAAAGTAGCACCTTTAGATCACTAATTTCTTTTGATTGAGTCAAAAGATGAAACTTAGAGAGTTCTTAGATCCTTTCTGGACTATCTGAACAGTATCTGAGTGATAAGATACTGCTACATACAATACATGCAATTCCCTAGATCCCAAGTCTGTGAAAGCTGAGGCTGTGGATGTGGAGAAGACTGCCAGGAGGAGAAGGGAGCATTTTAATATCCTCTTCTTTGTCTTTCATGAACTGCCTGGGTTCTTGCTGGAGACAGCTGATGCAGCCCACCTTTGATACAGCCACTGACCATGGATCCAGTCTGGTTACAGTGTGGTAGGTTGTGTCTATATATCTGTACAGCCCTTACTGAAATGGTATCAAAATACTTAATGGACAAATTAGGTCTATAGTGTTTCCTGATGGACATCAGGATCTTTAGAACCTTTTCTAGAGAAGCAGACACATTGTTGTTCTCCCTTTTCCTTCCCACTGTATTAACCTACAGTAACACATATCTCTTAGTAAACAGAGTGGTTTTGCAAGATGCTCTGAACAGAAGGTGAACCCAGTGCCTGGAATATCCTCTGAAAGTTTAGCTTGTAGCTCAAGAGCAGTGCCTGTCACTCACACTCCTTGTACTGGTTGTGGGAACTGCCCTGGTAAAGTCATGAACAGCTCATGAATGACAATGAGACCAGGAATACAACTATACCCAGAGCAGTGACCAATAGTCTTGGAAACTGGAACCAGGATTTTGAAACGACTGTGAGCATGGGTGAGAAAAATTGAGTCCAAGAATTGAGTCCAGTAAGAGAAGACCATGCCAGTGGGAAGGTAAACTGCTGCATCCTCCTTTATAGTGCAATAGTTACCTATGGTTGAACTTCTTGCCTGTATGTGTAGTGTCTGTACTATGGACCATCTTATCTTATTAGTATGAAAGGAATTTTGGCACTTAAAAGGCCTAATGAATTAAAGCCTCCTTGGGGTATGCAGTGGGAAGAGACAGTTATACTTGATGTGGATAGTGTTTAGGTTTTTTTCTAATTAGGAGATAGGGCAATAAGCGTTGTGATACTAATTTTTTAGAGTGGGAATGTGGTTTTTTGACTAAGCAGAAAAGTTGCTTACTTCTTAAAATGGGTAAGACATATAATGAGAAAACTTAAATTTTAAAATATTTGACATATGTGCGTAATAGGCTGTCATGAGATAAATGCAAATGAAATTAAACCAAAACAAGGCAGGACACTAAGTTCATTGGTGATATATATCATCTTTAGCTAATAAACATGTCAATTAAGCAGGCTGAGGATAAAGAATATGTCAAAGAGTCACTTTTTGGAAAGATTTCTCAAGATGATGTCATCATGGCAATCATTTATCTTGTTTCTACCCCACTGGATGAAAGTATGGAGAAAATCCTCTGGTTTGATAAGATTATTTTGGATTTTAGCAGTAAATATGGTTATTTCAAACTTTATTTGACTGCTAAAGAAGCAAATCTCACAAAAGCTGCAAACATCAGAAGTCAGTCATCCTACTAAACGACAGGATTAGTATATGGGAACCTCAAAGGAGATAAAACAAATGCAGGAGTAAAATATTAGAAGGACTATTGTTTACATCTGAGTCGTAAGTTAAATGCAGTGCTCACCATGTTGAGAAAGAAGCAGCAAGTACAGCTGTCTTCTTGTGGGACAAAATAACAGTACCTCAAAATATTGCTCCCTGCTTCTCAGATTTATCTCAGTGCTTCTTGGACTGAGGGAGGTATCTACATTTCATTGCCAGTCTATCCTCAGAATAAGAATGACTTTGTACAGTAACACACTAAAATGGAAATAGTGGTTCCAGCGACAGAACTGACAGCATCTGCTCAACCATTTGAGTAATCTCATACTCTGAGTGTGCCAAGGTTGAAGGTGTAGAGTTTGGCCTGGGGATGGGCAGGCTCTCTGAGTAGCTTTTTCTGCAAATGAGACCCCAGCTCGACTTGCACAAGCCCCCCATAAGTGACTGTGCCACAGGCAAGGCTTGGCAGCAGGGATTTTTCACCAGAGACCTCTTCATGAGGGGCTTGCCCAAGGAAAACCCTGTGTGAGGCACATGTTTATGGACCACCAGTACCTCAGTTCTGCTCTGCCTCAGCACTGACCTGGCATGACTGGTGTGGGAGCTGCATGGAAAAGAGACCAAATACGTTCATTAATGTGATTGTTGGATAAAAATAATAGCAGCTCCTAAATTCAGTAATATGAGGAGGCACTGAGAGGGCATTATGTGTACTTGCATGAAGAGAAGCATGAAAGCCTGAGACACTCCACTTTTTAGATGGAGTGCTACACATACCCTACCAACTCCAGCCAGCTCAGAAGGAAACACTAGATCCATACTCATCCTTCAGGTACTTAAAATTAGGATAGAGGAGATTATGTTCATGTGGGCTGCCCACACTCCTTAAGAGGGGCTGCAGAACTGCAGGCTGCCTGTGCTTGTGCCAGGCACAGGTAGGGATGGGACTGGCACATCTACTTTGTACCGTGTGTGGAAACACTTCAGCAGCACCTGTGTGAGGCATGAACCTCCCTGAAGAGCCCTACATAATCAGCCTTGAAGCAGGTAGTGATTTAGCTCCCACTCAGTCTTTTTAAAGGATTTTCTTTCACTTAGGACATGTTCAGCATTTGGGATAGACTGGAATAGGTAGTCCCTTTGCTAACCTTAGTCCTAAGGAGAAAAACAGGCTAGCAAAGGGACTACCTATGGCTGGAATATCTGCTCCTGATGGAGCAGGAGGTATGGACTGGTTCCACTTGGTCTGGGGGACATCTGAGCGAGTTAAGATGAGGAGTTGAGATGATGGAATCCATGGCTTGTGGGCTATTTATCAGAGAGAGAGAGAGGTTGCCAGGATGAAAGGCAAGGATTCCCCATATTTTTAATAGTATTTTCCATTCTGTTAATATTGTTTTAAATTCTGTTTCCTAAAATTAACATCTGCAGCAGACGTTAAGGAACGTTTCTCTTCTATGCCTCTATTACATGACAACGTGCCATTGTTTCCCTGCAGTCAACCGCCTACAAACCCCGATACCTTTGCAATTCAGCTTTTACAGAGCTTGTTTGGCAGGAGAGCAGGGCGCGGTGGCACTGCCAGGGCAGGGTGGCCCTCTCCTGGCCACAGTGGCCCGTGCGCTTGTCACACACCCGGCTGCAGCCCCGCACCCAGCCCCCGCCCTGCACCTCGCAGCAGCTAGCAGGGCACATGTGAAATAAAGCAAGAAGTTCAATCTATTTGCTTTGGATTAACCAGGACGCCTTCGTGTTTTATGCCAGAGCGCATCCACCTTGCGGTCTCCTCGACCGCTCCCAGCTAGCCTCGGACGCTAGCGAGCAGCGGGGGACACTCCCCAGCGCAGGCGGTGCCGGGGGGCGGCCGGGGCTCTCACCTCAGAGGAGGCAGACTGCTCGGACGGCGGTGAAGGAAAGGGAAGGGACTCTCCTCGGGGGTTGCATTCCAGTTTATTGTGGGGCTCGAGAGAGCTCCGAACACCAGGCTAACCAGCCGCAAAGAGACACCCCCACAGCGAGGGCTCCTGCTTATAAAGAGGGGTGTAAACAGAGGAGGGGATTGTCCACCGACCAATAGATAAACTTGGGGTGTAGAAATAGGGATGACAAACATGTGGGGTAACAAATTAGGGTATGTTAGGGAGGAGGGGCCTGGCCCCTGCCCAATCACTCGACGTCTCCTAGGGAAGGTTCTGGATGAGAGGGATGGGAGGTTGAGTGACAGACAGAGGGCCAGGGCGGAGACAAGGGAATGACTAAGCAGAATCAAGGGAGATTGACACTGGGGATGGCGGGAAAAACTGAAGTAAACAACTTAGGGGCAAACCATTAAGGAACAATGGGGGTACATGGAACAAACCATAATACAAACTGGGGATAATACAGTTCAATGGGTAAAACTTTAAAACACACCACAACAGTTTTATATAAAAACATTTTGTCTAGTGGCGTGCTAAATGTAACCAAAGCTCCCTTATCAACTGCAAGGTGAGGCACTGCTTGTCACAAATCAATGTATAGCAGGATGTTGAACATCACAAGTAGGATCCAGTTCACGTAGCTTTTGTCCCTCAGGTTTTTTGATACCTGTTCCATGTTAGCATCCTTTATAGTCATTCACTTGGCCTCCTTCACCTTCAGATGCTTTCTAAGGGTGACTGTGTCTCAGCACCAGAATACAGTCAGGTGACTTTCCTCCTTCCATGTGAAAGTCTGGTTGTCCTCTTATTTTCCACAAAACAGCTATTACAGAGAAGGACACACTGCTTTTGTGTGGCAAAATGGCATAGGTAACAGCAAAAGTGTGCCCCAAATTGATTTAAAGATAAAAGAGATTTTTTGCCACTGTTAGCATTCTTTCCCTTCCTTCCTCTCTCCCCTTTCTCCTCCTCCTTCCTTCCACTACCTCACTGAGTCAGAGCCATTCAGGGCTTGTAAGCTTTCTCTGTTTTCTGGAAGCATGGCAAATTCTTCCTGACCTGATTTTAAATATTTAAGATGAAAATAATTGAAATACCATACTCTGTCACCATATCTTTCAGAAAGGCTGATGAGTCGCACAGCAGAAAAAAGAAATCAAAACACTCATCAATGATAAATTGCTGATAGAGTTTGCAGGTGACAGAAAAGATTGTGCAGTGCTAAATAATGGAAAGTGTAGGTCACTACTGTGGTATAATCAAAATTGGTTGGTGAAGTGATGAAAATCATAGGTTTCTGTTTTTATAACACGTCATGTGTGTGTAAAAACACAGGAACTGCCACAGCATTGGGAACTGAGAAGCTGTGGCTGTTCCCTGTTCCCTTTTTTAACCAGGTGCACTCAGTGCAACCCTAGAGTCAAAAGCACTGACATGGCCCACCAGCTATGAGATGAAACCATTTCCCCTTCTCTGGCCTGAGCAGGGGTGTGTGTACAACTCCACAACCTGTCTTGCTGCCCCTGGCTCCATAGAGGGATGGAAAAATAAAGTAGTTATTAAAAAGGAAAAAAAAAAAAAAAAAAAAGGAAAATCAGAGAAGTGGAAAATCAGAGAAGTAGAAAATGTGCTTTCCTGATGAAAAAAACAGGTGTCAGATCATATCTCTTCTACAACAGAGGGTTAAGATTGTGAACAAAATTTCTAAGAACCTACATGAGAACAAAACTTTTAGAGCTCTCAGACCTGTAGGATATAATGAGCTGCAAGGATTGGAAGGGGAAGTTAAAAACATTCATATTGAAATAAAAAGATAAATGACATGCCTGGAAAAAAGAGGAGCTAAAAAAGCATACAGTAACACCCTACCATGAGATTGTTAAAGGCTGGTTGGTACCTAGGAGCAAGAAGCAGCCTTTCTTGAGCATTTCAGAAGCGTGTGATGGCAAGCTCTCACTAATTTGTCACTGACATTTTTACGCTTGAAGTTAACTATGAATACGCAGCATAAGTGGATAGCTGATGTGAACCTTTGTTAGCATTGCAGTCGTTTGCTAAGCCTAGGACAGAGCTTTGGGAGCACTAATGAGCTGAATGTATCACTCTCATTCTCAGCAAGGTGATTACTTCCCACAGAGGAGGCTCACGGTATGAAAAGACTGACAGTATAAACAGACCAGACTTGATCTTGATCAAGAGCCAAGTCCTTAATCCAGGTTTGAAAAACACATGTATGTGCTCCCTGTGAAAGGCAATTCCAGACTGCCTTGGCAGCTGCCAGCACTACTCAGCTGCAGGGCTGCCCCAGGCTGTGCCATCACATCTCCCTGGCTGCAAGGCTGCTACAGCTCTTGGCTGTAACTGGGCACCCCTGAGAAGAACCACATCAGCTAACAGCTTGTTAAAATGACTCCACAGCACTCTGCAGCCTTGGAAAAACAGTATCAGGCTGGCTGATGGTGGCTAGAGCCTGGCAGAGGAACATGCTTATGTTTTCAAGTTAGAGCAATATTCTGCTGTAAACATTTAATAGTACTAAATTCTAATAGCCACTGCTACAATTAACACCTAAACTAACTTGGTTTACTGTTTTAGATCTAAAAGATGCCTTCTTTTGCCTTCCTATCCACGAAGCCAGCCAGAACATTTTTGCATTTGAATGGGAAAGTCCTAAAAGTGGGCGAAGAACTCAACTTACATGGACCAGACTCCCACAAGGATTCAAATGCTCCCCTACTTTGTTTGGAGAACAACTTGGAGAAACAAATTATAAAACTTGAATATTTATCACAATGCTTTTCTTGAAAAACGTGCTAGTATCTTTTGTGCCAGTGGACTTGTGGAAATGTGCTAGTGGAATTCTTTTGAGACTAGTACAGATCTTAGAGGTTCCTTTATACTTCTTCTTTATACTTGTATACTATATACCTGAAGGTATATATTTACCTTCAGGGGAGGGCCATGAAACTCCTGAGATGATGAGAGCTTCCCACAACTGCCTCGTGTTCCTTACGTGTTGGTTTGCTCCAGATTCAATCAGTCTCACACAGGCAGAGCTATCCTACTGCTGACTTCTCCAGACTCTGGCTGCTGGAGGAAAAGGCAATTCCTACACATCCTGAATTTTGAAAGTCCTGAATTCTCTACTCAGTGAAATACCTGTAGTTGCTTCACAGACTCTCTTGGCTTTTCTACTTCTCCCATCACCTATTCAGTAAAACAAATTTCTCTCTGTGACAAAAAATGAAGAGAGCTGTCAAATGCCAAAACATAAGAAATCTTTGGACTGTGAGGACAAAGAAAGAAGTTGCCAAAATTTGCATTACCTACCTATAGGCAAAGAATCTTGAGGTCCAAGAAGAATGGAAAAAAAAAAAATTAACTGCCACGGTAATAATTTTATCCATTTTAAAATTACATTTGGGTGAAGTCTAAAACAAAACTCCTCTTTGAAATAAAATAATCAGTTTTTTTTTTTAAGAGTTCAAAAATGTTCACTTTTCATTTTTCCAATACTCTGAACAATTCTATCAATTTGACTAGAACTTGAAAAAAATTTCAGCCAATTATCAAATGTCCTTTTTTGCTTGATTTTTTTGTGTGTAGTTTTTTGTTGTTGGTTTTGGGGTTTTGGGTTATTTTGCAAATGATGTGGCTTCTTTTTATCTTTAAAGCAAGAGCTGAAATCATTCTACCTTGGTAAGACCTCATTCCCTGCATGTGTATAGGGAGACAGCACTGTGTATGATCCTTTGGAGAGGGAAGGCTAATACTTCATCTTCAGAAAGAGAGAGATGAATACTAATAAGCTGCCAGGACATCCTTTCCCTGACTCTCTCACTTTTTGTAACCCATTGGGATGTACACAAACTTGGTTGCTAAGGAAAAAATAACTTTCCTACTTCACCCTAAGCAACTGCATTTGTTACAGGTAAATCTGTCATACTCTGTATTTTTGGACATAGAATTAGGTGGCTATTTCTAGCTCCAGAACACTGGAATAAACAGACTAAGGGTTGAACTGAATACAATCCCTCTGCTACAGTCCTTAGCAATAACTTTGGCAAAACATGAATCTCATTGCTAGTGCTAACAATGAGAACTGCAGATTATTTTTTCCTAACTAACATACATACACCTTTAATTTCCCAGAGTCTGACTCCCTGTGGAATTTCACATCACTACCAGAAGAAGATTCAATAAAGCTGTTCAGACACAGCTGTTGGATCTATTGGTACTGTCAGAATACAGTTTTTTGAAATAAAAGGCATTATGAAAACATCAGTTTTAGAATGACAATACAGCAAAGATGAGGCATAACAGGTACAAGTGGCTCCTGGGGAGACTCCAATTGCACACAAAATGAAAATTTTTCACAACAAACAGTCTCTGAAATAATCTCCCCAGGAAAGTCATGGATTCCCCAACACTTTTAGGATTCACCTGGACAAGGTACTGAGCCATCTGGACTGTTTTTTTGCCAAGAAAGGTTGGACCAGATGATCCTTGAGGTCACTTGCAGCCTGGAATTCTATGATTTTCATGAGATACACTTACAGCAGAATTATTTTGCTATCATTTCACATCCTTAAATACCAGCCTAGGGGCTGATTTGCATTATGCAAGTTGGAATTAGCCACAGGGGTTGCATGGACCAGAATGTTTGCAAGGCTTCCTAGATTAATGAATCTGCCTTAAAATATCCTTAAGACAGACAAAATAGAGCATCCCCTTTGATGGTGGATGAAACATTTGGTCTTAACTACCTTTAAATAATTTCAAGTGCTGAAAATTTTGGTGATGCTGAGTAGGTCTAAGGCACTTAATTATCTAAACAAGATTCCAAGGGACCTCCAATAGTGTTTTCTGCCTCTTTAGGATAGAAATGCAATTTTTCTCCTATTTCAGCAAATGTCTCCTCAACAACCAATAAAATATGCAAGCTGGAAGTTAAAGACTGGTTAATGGTCCCTTGACACAATCCTACTGAAGTAAAAGAGTAAAACCAGCATATGCTGTGCACACAAAATAGACATTTCAGCTTAGAAGTTATATTTTAAAGAAAACATACTGAAGGCCATGAAGAGCTCTGTATCTCCATGGATGGCAATTACAAAGTTTTTTTTCAGCATCTATTTTTGTTTGTGATGTAGTTTCCAGTACTGTATTTCCTATCATTCAAAGGCAAAGGAGATGCTGTAAATCAAATTAATACAAAGCTTTTCTTTTCAAGCAAAAGAAAAGCTTTCAAAGCAGCTCTTTTCTGAGCTGTAGTTGAAGCACTTACTTTACTGCATATGCACATACCAGCTGTATGAATTTCTTCACCCAAGCATGCCATGGTTCATGGATTTTTGTTCCACCTATTACTATTTACTATTATTTACTAGTCTTTATTGTGGCTGGTTATGAAAACTTACCAAACAGTTTTTCATAAAAAGACTGTGGAACAACTAAACAGAGTTTGTAAAGGAAAAGCTCTTTTGGCTTTTCTTTTTTAATTTATTGAAAGAATCTAAGATTGCTCTCCAGAAATGCTGGATACCAGGTCTTGAGTTCCCAGCCTCCAGGCTGCAGGAGAGTTGGGTACCAGGGACAGTGTCTACTTATTGCCCTCTGCTGGTATCATCCCTAAATTTGATGTTTCATACCTGACTTCTCTACCATTTGTCTCATTAATCATTTGCAATTTGCTATCAGTGCAAATTCTAGAGAAAAGGCAGATCTGAAGATCACTACTGGTAGGATGAAATGCAATATGCTTAATTGTAAACAAATGAGGATTTTCATTAATGAAGGCCTGAAAACCTGAATCTTTCAGGCTGTTTCTTTAAAATTGTCTTCAAACCATTTTAAGAAAGAAATTTTAAGAAAGAATATGAAGAGAAGGCAAGGGGGGACCTTATTGTTCCCTACAACTCCCTGAAAGGAGTTTGTAGCAAGGTGGGAGTCGGCCTCTTCTCCCAGATACCAAGTGATGGGACTAGAGGAAATGGCCTCAAGTTGCACAAGAGGAGGGTTAAATAGGCTGATAGGGAAAATTTTTCACTGAAATTATTGTCAAGCATGGGAACAGAGTGCCCAGGAGAGTGGTGCAGTCACCATCTCTGAAGGTATTTAAAAGACATGTAGATGTGGCACTTAGGGGATGGTTTAGTGGTGGAATGGGCAGTGCTGTGTTAATGATAGAACTCAATGGTCTTAACAACATTTTCCAAACTAAACTACTCTGAGTCTATGAAAACATCTTTACAGAAATAGACTCCTGGGAAAGAGAATCATAATTTGAAGAAACTGAAGAAACTCCTGCTGATTTTCTTTTAATAGAAAGCTTGAGGCCGTAAAACTGAAGTTAAGGTTTGCTATTTTTAAGTATTTATTGCTTCGCTACATCATAAAAAGAATGTTTTAGATTAGAAAAGAGAAAAACATAGCAAATGGACTGAAAATGTAACATTTGATTTGTCATTTGTGCAGATAAAATTTCTGTTCTTGTTTACATCATATAACCAGTGATTAAGCCATTTTGGAGGGAAACTATATCCTTTGCTTTTAATAATAAATGTTCTCAGCCACAGTAGTATCTGCCAACAGATGTGGTGCTACTCAACCACTGGCAATATTTAAAAAAAATAGTTCATTTGTCAGGTACTTTTGTTTCTAAAACAAGAAGCAAGAAGAGTTGGCTTAAATAGTTCTGAGAAATCTGAGGGCGTCCAGTCTTCCTGGGTCCTCTCCAGCTTATGGTCTAATAATCCAACTGCACAGCTGAGATCCAGGTACCTCTTTCCCATGTGGTTCCTGTCCTTCATCATTCATCTCCTTCATACATTCTTTTTTCTTCTTTTTTCTTCTCGTCCTTTCCTCTTTCTCAGTTCATATTTTCATCTGTCCCTACCACTTCTCCACTTGGTACATTCAAAGGCTTCAAGAATAAAAGACACCAGTTCTTACTTAATGTATAAAACTAGCTCTAGACTGTCACCTGAAAAAATACAGGAAGGCCAAGATAGTGTAGTGGTCAAAGCATACTCTTTGGAGACAGCAGGCCTGGATAAGATAGCAAAAGCAGTACACTTTTAAGTAAATGTATTGTTTTTTTCATAAATTTGTTCCAGTGTTTTCACTTTCTTTCTCAACATCTCTGCCTCATCTCTTATTTGAATCCAGTTTTATCATATGTTGTTATAGTACACCACTGAATCTTCCTCTTAAGAAACAAAGACTGCTTTAGTACCTAGAATTTTTCTCTTGTTAAAATAATCAGAGAAATCACATCACCCATGAACTTGTTTTTAGATAAGACAAATAGGTTGAAAGAGTTAAGCCTCTCATTATACCACATTTTCTCCAGACCCTCTTTTTGCCTTTCTCTTCTGTCCTCCAGTCTCTTTTGCTCCATATTCTTGCTCCTAAACTTCTTTTGCTACTGGGTGAATTGAGGATGACAGCCCCTGTGATATCAGGCCAATTTCAGCTCTGAGAAGCAGGAACACACTTGGGCTGGATGGATTTCAGAAGGTACAGCTGAAAAGTTTTCAGCATTTGCAAATTTATACCAGTTTAAATTCCACAATTGTAGGTGATTTTTCAAGGAAAGAAAAAGGGGTATGCCTCCACATCCAGGGTGAGTTCTCTGCCCTTGGAAAAGTCCAAGTTTCTGCTCCAGAGCAGGAAGATGCCTGCTGACAGTGCTGAAAGCAATTGCTTGTAAAACCATTTCGACTCAGTAAAACAATCCATTCTTTTCTCATTTCAGTACTGAAAATGGCCAGACCACTTTTCTTGAAACTCTCTTTCTTCTGGAGTCTCCAGCCTGCCACCCCCCAAAATGCCAAGCCTGAACACCTGAACAGCCTGCAAATATTCAGCATTTACCCTGAAGTAACACCTAAAGAGCAGCCTGGTAGCAACATAATATCCATGCCAGTTCTAAACCTGCTTTTTGCACAAGCCCTTTTTCTCTTTTTCCCTTTTTCCCTTTTCCTAGTGCTACTCTTCCACCAGACTCCTGTATGTTTCCTTTTATTTTAGTACTGAACATCTCAACATTAGTAAGTGGAGTTAAGGTGATGTATTTATGTATTTAAAAAAAAAACAACAAACCCAAACAACAGCCTATCTTGTATGTCTTTAAATATGAGCCCCAGCTTGTATGATCTATCTGTGCAGGTGTTCTGCTGTCATTTACAGTTCTCTTTGCTCCTTGCTTTTCACAGGTATCAGTATCTCTAAAACTGTACAGAAAAATTAAGTTCTGAAATACCTTTGCTAGTATTTCAAAGATATTTCTAAAAAAATTATAAAAAAATCTGGCAAAAAGCATTATGTGTATTTACTATAATCATATATTTAAAGGGTTCTTGTAACATCTTTATCCATCAATGAATATTGCACAGCACTGAATGAACAAGAAATTGCTGAGTGCAGTGGAAAATCTGTATGACTTTGTTGTTCTGAAGTTCCTCTTTTGCTTTGCAATGGAAGCAAGTTATTGAGGTCTGCAAGCAGCTGGGACTGCTGGGACTGCACTTTGTGCCACAGAGGAATACATCAGTCCTGACTGGCAAAGCAGAAGATGGACTGTGCTGGATAAGGAAGGCTGGAATTGAGCTAAGTCATCTTAAATTAATGGGTAAAGCTTTCAGAAATACCATTTTATACATGGAGCTCTGCTACTTTCACAAGTTGCCCAAAGCAAAACTCCTTAGTTGAATTATTCACTGAGGGCAGAGTGAACTTTTTTCTCCCTTGAGAATGGATCTCTAACTTCCATCAAGGATGCATATTCTTCAGCTATGGCACTCTATGGTGTATGAGGCTGCATTGATGCTCTGCAGCCTGTGTTGTCTGCAGTCTGTGTTCCCTGGTAAATTTTACCAGGACAGTTCTGACAGCAATGAGGCCAACTGTATTTTCCAGCTGCTTTGTTGATCTACATTTTCTAGGAGAGACCAGATTTGCAGAACTTGTCATCAGCTTTTCACAGACTGGTGCTAGACACAGCATCACTTCCTGCCCCTTAATCTCTGTGAACCAAACAAATTCAAACAGGAGGCAGGTTCCAGCCCAGAGCATGCTCTCCCAGAGCATCAGTTAGCACTGCACACAAGTGTATGGATGCCCAGTGACACAGGCTGAGAAAGACTCAAGGCACACAGCATGTGCTGGATGTAAGCTCTAACCTGAATGAGCAAGATCCATTATGTTTACCATAATGACATCTCTAGTATTCAAGAAGCCCCCAGGAACTCTGCTGGTTAGCTTGACTTCTTGGAAGTGCCATGGAGCAAAACTGGTCAAAAAGGCTCTCCTCACGACAACAGGATACCACCAACACAGGAATCCCTGTCATCACAGCCCTGTTGGGGTTTGGTTCCTCAAGTGTCTTGCACAGAGCTCTGCAAAGTGCAAAACCTCCCCACACAGGGCCAGGAATAATGGCAGGATTTGGCTGGGGAAGGTGCATGCATCTTTTCTCCAGAACCAGCAGGATTTGCCATTTGCAGGGTTTGGCATTCCTGACTCCCTGCCCTTGTGAAGCTTCTGCCTGGGTCATCACAGCCCCCTTTCTCACAACTCTGCACCTTCAAGAAGCAGCTGCTCAGAAGCAGTTTGGCCAGCAATACCAGCCCTTAAACAGATCTCCAGTGCTCCAGAGCCTGAGTCCTGTTCTGTGCAGCCACTGAAGCTGAGCTGGAATCGTCCAATTATAAAACATAAACAGAACTTTTAAAACTAGTGAAAGGTGAAGGGAGAAAAGGGACATGCTGGAAAAGCTGGATAGTTTCATTTTAGTTCTGTTTTCCCAGTCACTAATTTGTCACCTGTACCCTTGAGAATGTGTTAGCACTGAGCCAGAGGTTGTGGATAGGATCAGGTATCAGCATTGTGAAACAGCACTTTTCTCATAGCACAGGCTTTATAAAGTGCTGTAGCAATCCTGAAAATTATATGAGAAGCAGAGAGGCTCTTTAAGCAGGAAAGATCTGCTGGGTAATGGCTGCAGCATCAGTGCATGTGCAGAGGAGCTGCCAGAATTGGGACATATCCCGTTTAAAGCCTTTGTAGCTTGAATATCCGAACCCAATTCCAGGGGAGTGGAAAGGAGGATGAGTCCCTCAGCTCAGGAGGGAAGATCTATAAATGATCACAGGCAGGTGGGATAGAAGAGCTCAGTGATGTTAAAATTGCACTGAAGAATGGAAGAAAAGGTGGGAAGGACATCCTGCAGGTTGACAAGATAGGTCGGGAGAAGACTGCATGTTGAACAAAGAGAGAAAATCCAGTCACTCCTCGGTGTGGGGGGAGTCAAGTGCCAGGCCCTCAGATTACCTGAGATGTGGGAAGAGCTCAGATTGCTAAACATCATGGAGAACTGCACTTCATAGATTTCTTTTTCATTTTCATGCATTTTAATACCAATTTCTGTAATCAAATGTCATAATACTTTTATAGCATAAATTTCGTTTTTCGTCTGGTGTTTATCTCTTACCAAGGCTAAGTCCCTCTTGACACAGATCACTTAGTGACCACCCAGTAAGCTATGGCTTCAGAAACTCTTCATGGTATAAAGAGAATTATAAAACAAAAAAAACCCACCAAACCCAAACCTTCATTCTGTTTCTTAGGGGAAGAGGCAGACATACAACTGCACATGTATCTACAAACAAGTGGAGCTCTTAGAAGCTTTTATGACTTCTAACTATAATTGCTGCCATTTCTAGTAAGACTTCTACACAAATATCACTTGATCAATAGGCCTTTATCTGTACAAAACATTTCTAGAAAATCTTTTTTACTTGTGACATTTTTCATATCATCCCAATTTTGTTTCCAGCTGTGCTGGCAAGATGCAAGTTTGTCCGATTTTCAGATAGTTGATGGGAAAATATTTCAATCCTTATTTCCACATCAAACAGATTTAATAATCAAAAATAATTTAAAAGAAAATAGGTAGCTTTAGTCAACTAGGCAACTTCATCACTGTAACAGACACCTTTTTTTACCTCAGTTCATAATTAGAGCATGTGGAATCATCTATTGGGAGATATTTAAAATAACTGGATTTTATGCCTTCAACAGTTTCACTGAGTAACTCAGGAAGATGCCATGCAGAGGGTGTCCTTTGAGAAACATTAATTATTTCCTGAGGTCTCTCTGTTAACCTTTAAAGCTTCACTCAGGGGTTTAGAAGCATACAGAAAAGCTCCAAGAAAAAGTAGTTCAAACTTGGCAAGCTTTCCCCAACATCACCCTGTGAAAGAACCTATTACAGAATTAAATGATGATGAACAAGAGTTCATCAACCACAAATTATATCAATCCAAAAGCTGGCAGAGGTTCCACTTAATGTATTAAAATACTTTTGCTCTCATGAATGGATCATGGGACTAGGTCACAGAAGAATAATGAGGAGTATAATGCCTACTCTTACTGAGCAACCTTTGCACAGCTATTGAGCTTCAAGTGTCAGTTGTCAATGGTGTTTGTATTTTTCCTCAATTGACTGACTTGACCTCAAAAACTCCTACTAATTGGACTAAATAAGAGAAGGGAGCCTGATGTGAAAATGTGTCTTGGAAGTACATTACAGCTTCTTGTCAGGCTGACAGGAAAAAGCTGTTTCTGCAAACTCTCAGCAACACTAAGGTGACGATTGCCCTTCCCCAGTATTGAGCTGCTCTTTCCTCTGTTCAGGGCAACATGCTGCACTCTCAGTCCTGCCAAACATGCAGTTCAGCTCAATACAAAATACAACCCATGCTCTCAGCCTCAACCCAGGTTCTTTTGTGATCCAGTCACAGCTCAGACCTTGGCTGGCAAAGACAGCAAGGGCTGGGGTGGGCAGGCAGGAGGCTGGGGGGGTGGCACTCTTTCATGAGATTTTTTTATCAGTAAATATTGTGGATCAATAGGAGCAGGTGTCTAGAATGAAACATTTGTGCTGAGGATCTGGTGCCTGTACTACACCTGTCCTGTATGGGCCATGTTTCCAGCTCTAGCTCAGCTTTGTAAACTGAGAGAACATCTATGGCTGTGACACGTTCACTGCACTCCTGAAGCAGCGCCAACACTCCAGTTTTTCCAAGGAAAACCAGACCCTGCAACCCAAAAGTGCTTTGTGATCTCTGAAGTGCTGTGCTGGAGGGGTGTCTGGGCTGGGATATTTGCTGTAACATCTCCCCCCCGAGCTGAACCAATGCAGGTGCATCCTGCAGTGCAGCCATAGCCCAGTCCAGCCTCAGCTGCTGCCAGCAGGGTGAACGTCCTCGCTGACAGAGAATATCTCAGCCCAGCTCCAACACTCCTGATCCACACTAGTGGCCTCCTGGGCATGGGTCCAGGGCCACCAGTGGCCTCTAAGACTCCCTCAGCTGCACCAGCAGCAGAACAAGGTAGACATTGATATACTTTTCACTACTGTTTTCCTCTTCTTGATTTTATCACACACCTTCCAGAGGGCTCCTCACACCTGGCCCATCTTCCTTGGTCAAAAGCAGTCAGCTCTCTAACCAGATCTCCAAGTGAGACAGTGCTCCCTGTGGTAGCATCTGGCAGCAGTGAAGAGGAGTGGGCCAGGAAAGCTCCATAAATGAAGCCATCCAAGGAACCTTTTTTTCTTGCCCAGACATCCTACAGAGGGAACTCCACTTCTTCCATCTAGATGGGGTCCATAAACTCTGGGTGGAAGAAAGGAGGATACACCACTACTCTTTGTCCTCCACCTTAAGGACTAGAATGAAAACTCATGCCCCCAGTAACAGCAGGGGGGTAAATGCACCTTTGTTTGTCCTATTACTTTTAGGCAATAACCTATTCATATAATTCTCTTCCAAGACCAGAGAAATAGAAAGGACACAGAAAAAGAAAGGACATATTCAGGGATTGGATTTCACAGCTGCAGGTTCCATAAAAAGCCTGAAGACAGATGTATGGCATAGTTAATTAGCCTTCTTTTTTTTTTTTTTTTTATAGGACACATAAATGGCAACCAGATAAACTGAAATGCCTTTTGGTTTTGGAAAATGCACTGAAGAATAGAGGGATTCTCTTTTCACTGTCATATTTTGGATGCTGTGTAATTCCTATGATACAGCTACTTGGGAGCTTCTGCAGCATTACCAAGTGAATTTACTGAGATTATAATTTTTACAATGGATAACCAAATAATGCATTTAAATTATGAGCCTGATATAAATATATAGTATTTAAGTATATTTAAAATTGGAAAAGTAGCCTGAGACTTTCTTTACCTCCATTTTAGTTCATGTCTTATTGCAAGAAATAAATTCTGATGTTTAATTATTGAAAGTCCTAATGGTGTTACTTGCCATTAATTGCTGAACACAGATAATATTTTATTTATAGATAAAAATATCTTATGTTTGTTCAGGAGTAGAAGAAAGCAATAATTAAATAAACACAAAATATTCAAATAAAGTAAAATGAATAAATTAATAACTGAAGTATAAAAATATGCTTATATTAGTAGAAGAATTATCTCCTATTTACGACTAAATTCTGCCAATAATATATTACTACTGTCTTTGTATTTTGCACTGCAAAATTAACTTGCCACTTCTGCAGTAATTCTTTACAAAAGATGTATTAAGGTCATGTCAGAATTTCTAAGTAATCAAAACTATTTCACAATGGCAATGATTAAGCATTAGAAACTTAAAAAATCCAGCTACAGGATGACTTTACAAGAGCCGGTTTTGGTCACTGAATGCAGAGAGTTGGAGCCTGTTAAATATTAATAGACAAGAGCTACAAAAGGATTAGCTTGGACTGTGAGCAGGTACAGTGAGAGACAAGCCCTTCACGCCGGGCCCGAGTAGAACTGACAGTGTTTGTTATACTTCTGAGGTGAAAGCAGAGAAGTGGATGCCTATTTGATATTTGAAATGGTTAGACTTTTTGTCAGAACATAAAATAAGTGGGAATAACAGGACATTTTCCAGTTTGTAAGCAGTGTCCTACATTTGGCAGTTTTAACACTGTAGATAAACATTATTGAATAATTCTTTTAAAATACACCTTAAAAAAAACTACTTCACAAAAAAATCTGAATACTAGGGTGTGGAGACAACAGTCTGGTCAGAGAGAGAGAAAGCTAGATAAGCTTTCCCATTAATTGGTCTGGGAACTTTTAGGGAGCTGGAGAGAAAGAATTCTAAACAATCTGCAAGTGATGTTTTTAACAAGATTGTTTTCCTTATAAGATGTTTAGTGAAGGGCATCTTCTTAATTAGCCAATCATGTGAAATGTGTTGATTAAATGACCAATCAAGTCCACCTGTAGCAGACCAGCGTATAAAAGAAGAGGTCTGAATAAACGTGGGGCTTTTGCCTCAGCCTTCTGATCTGAGTCTGTGTTATCTATTCATGATTCATTGGTGACACTAGTTTGTGAAGGCTTTTCTACCCAAGAAATCCAACTAGTGGGAACAAGGAGTCTAGTATGTGGGAGGATGGTAATAGCTTATGAGTTTTCAATTAATTGTTCTCTGTTTTGATTTTTCCAGAAGCGTCACTTCAGACAGAGTTACTGAGATGCTACAGTGGTGGCTTGTTAGTATCATCTATACTGTTAGAGTTGCAAAATAATCCTGACCAGCTTCTACAAACTAAATTGTAAGCAGGGAAGCAGGGCTGGGTCTGGTACAAACTCTGTGACTGTACTCACACAGGTTATTTTGCCACAGGAGTTTCCCCTGAGAGCTGTGGTGGGTGTCTGGATGCAAGAGGCTGTGGGTTCTCCAGGCTGCTGTGTGCTTCTGGAACTCAGATTAAGTATTTCTCTCTGTTTTTGGACTGCTAAAAGCTTCTTAGGTCACTTAATATGGCTTGTGCAACTTTTCATACATCATAGAATCACAGAATGCTTTGGGCTGGAAGGAACCTTTAAAGGTCACCTAATCCAACCCTCCTGCCCATGGTAGGGACAACTTCCACTGGATCAAGTTGCTCCGAGCTCCATTCAGCCTGGCCTTGAACACTTCCAGGGATGGGACACACACAGCTCTTCTGGGCAGCTTGTTATAGTGCCTTACCACCCTCACAGTTAAGAATTTCTTCCTAATATCAATGTCCAAGTGTGAACTCCTAATCAGTGACAGGATATTGGGATTCAGAGAGAAGCAGAAATGCAAATTTCAGCAGAAGCATCTGAGGGGCTTAACCTGTTAGAGACCACCAGGGAGCAAGGCCTGCACTCACAGCTCTGCATGACTGGCCAAGGAAGGACTGAAGATGTCACAGCATGAGAAGAACTCCAGGTGTGGCCTGGGGACAACCACCCTGCTGCAAGGCAGGTCTGTCTTTGGAGAGAGTTTGCACCCACCCTGTCCATGTGTCTGTGTCAGCTGAGGGAACAGACTGCTTGTCACAAAAAGCAGTGAGTTGGGAAAGGGCTTGGTGAGGGCTGTAACACCGAGAAAAAAAACATAAAAACAAATGTCAGGCTAGGGCTGGAAGGTTATATTGGTTCTGTATGTGGCAATTTTAAGGCTGCTGCTAGAATAGTGTGTTGCCAAGGACAATGTTGGAAGAGAGAGATTCAAAGAACGGACATAAAAAAGGATCCAGAATGAGGAAGGGATTCTTAGAACTGTGCTATTCAGCCTTTTTGAGAAAGGGTAAGAGATCTTACAGTCTTTTAGATCGATATCTGCATGTGAAAAAGTGCTGGTTTGGGGGTTACTTTTACAGGCATGAATTAATGGGAAAAAGGGAAGAGGAAAATTTGATAGGGTTGCAATCTGCTATGAGCACTGTCTGAGGCTGCCCATTTGCTTTTTTAGTGATACAGAAGCTACACCTACACATTTCCCCTTCCTCCCTGGGAAAATGGTGCAGCTCCTCCAGCCTGGCTCTTCCATTCTGCAGACAGCAGGTTACCAGGATTCAGTAGCTAGAAGCTGAACTCTGCCAGAAAAACTCAGACTTGAAATAGGACAGAATTTCCCTGAAATAAGGTAATTAACAGCTGGAATGATTTGTCAGGGGAAATGCACAGGCTCCTAAAATGAAATTGTCTTTTGAAATAGGCTGTAATCCAGTTGGAGAGAACAGCTTTATGCCCTGTTTATGCAGAAGACCAGAGTTAAAAAATTCAGGAGTTCCTTTTGCTCTACAGTCTATGAAAAATGCACCTGATTTTTATAGACACTTCAGTTTCTGATCATGCTGACTTTGCAGTAGTGCATGCTCCTGAGCTGACTCAAGGCAGGATGTGGTGCTGCTCTATTTGCTACTTTTTAAATTTGACAGTTATAGGGAGGAGGGGAATGGATCACTTGAAAAACTAAAAATGCATTTTCCTCACTTCTCTTTTCTAATAAAAATCAGTGTAGCAGCTAGTTAAAAAAATAAGAAGAGCAGAGGGAAAAAAACCAATATCTAGTACAAAATTTCATGCCGGTTTGGTAAAATTTTCAAAATAAATGTGTGGATGTTGAGGAAATTCTACAGAAGAAAGAGGTCAGTCAGATCTCAATAACCCAGCTCTGGCAGTTTTCATTGACTTTGGTTCCATCCCTTTCCATGTGGCATGTCTGAGCAAAGCCCAGAGTGCCAGTGGCTGTGCCTTGGCTGACATGGATAAGGATGCACCCAGGAGAAATGGAACTGCCATCGTGTCCTCCACTTTCTTCTCTGATCCTGATGCCTGCTGGCTACAAAGTGGTGCTGCAGCACTTCTGCTTTACACATACACTGACCAAGCCTTAATGTGCATTCAGAGCAAGCTGTTTTCCTTGGTCATGCCAGCTGCAATGCAGAGTAAAAGGGAAGGCAAACAGGCACTTAAACGGGCTTTGAACCCCTCATTGTGATGCAGTGAGAATAAAAGCCTCTTTGCTGCCAAAAAAAAAAAAAATCAATTTGCAGCAGTATAGAGGCTCTCTCTTCACTGTATCCTCAGCTTACACTCTCACTTTTACTTATGTTCTCTTGGATTTTCCCTTGCCTGGGAATTTCTAGAGAGTCCCTTTTCACAGCCAGATGGTTGAAGAAAGAGTCAGAGCTGCTGGCCTTCGTTCTCAAGGTTGTTTATTATTTCTTATCTATAACATGTTCTCCCTGACCAGGAGATGTGTTCAGCAGGTCACAAGGCACACTGCCCGCCCCCGGGGCTGTGTTGTCTTTTTATACTATAAACTACATAGACATTATTTACAGTTAATTTCCAATACCTATCACCTATGCTAGACAGTGAGATTCTACCTTAAACCAATCTCCAAGTGCCAACATCACCAAGAAAATGGAGATGATGAAGAAGAAGGAAGGAGGGCAGTACATGCCCAGATTCCTCCATCCTGACCCCCCTGTACACTTCTCATATGAATCCTAACATTCTATTTTTCTACTCAGTAATAAGCTACTTATTTTATTCTACTTTCCCTGGTTTATAATTCCTCATATAAAGTTGGTAACTGTTTCCATGTCTCGAGATCAAAGGCAGAGGGGTCTTTGGCTCCATTCCAAGCTCTCTGAGTCCCCTGCCAGGGTCTCAGCCCATCCAAGGCAGCAAGAGGGATTTCCTGGTTTCCCACAATGTTCCTCCACAAATTGACACCGGTTAAGATGTGGCAGCACATGTTGTCTGGTGCTACTACATGGCTGGTCTGGGAGAGCATCCCACTCCTCCACTTTCCTCCACTCTCCTAACCTCACCTACCTTCCAGCATGGAGGTGGATATGACATGGAAGTGGTAAGACCTTCCTGCCTCCCTCTGCTCAGTTGGAGCATGAGGCCAGGTGCTGATTAGGTCAGGATCACCAGTGGTAGCTGACTGCAGATTCCACTTTGCACAGGTGGGTTTTGGTCACAGTACTGCCAAAGGTTGTCTCTGCAGCTTTGGCCAGGCATTTACATCCCTGAGCCTTTGCCTTTCCTCCTTCATCCTTCAAGCTCCTCAGGTCTGGGGGCCTTTTCCTGTGCAATGCACAGAATTAGACCAAATAACAAATAAACAGTCTATAACAATCCCTGTTGCTCTATTCCTCCCTTGGCTGCATACATAGCTCCTCTACTACATGATGTTTGTGCACCTAGTCAATCCAAGCAGGTTCCTGAGCACAGGACCACAGATGTGTACCCTGACCTGCCCCAGCTCCCTTTGTGGCTGAGTGAGCGCTCCCCAGAGCTGCTTCCAGGCACGGTCTGGCAGTGAAGGCAGCAGGGTGGCCCTGGCTGGCAGGCAGTGTGCCCACAGCCGCCTCCATCTGCCAGCCAGATGGTGAACTGGCACAAACATGGGCTGTCCCACAGCAAGCAGTCCTGACTCCCAGGGAAGTTTCTGGGCATGCTTCATTTTTGAGTAGAGACACGTGCCCATGGTCAGCATGCCCCTGAGTCCATTTAGCCCCAACACAGCCAGTGTCCATCTGCAGACTGTGCCCAGCTGCAGGTCCAAAAGATGTAAAGTCTTTTTTAGAACCAAGCTGGACTGAACTTGTAGCCCAAAAGGAGTGGGAAGTAAAGCAGCATCATAACCATGTTATTGCTTTCATTCCTCAGCTGTTCCAGAGACTGGAGTTGTTTCTGACATAATTAGGGCTCTATGGCTCTGCCTACAGAGCTCGTGGTACAGTCCTTGTGAAGAAGCCTTGATAACAGGTATCCTCTATTGCTAGAATATTTCTGCAATCATGCCCTTGGCTTTTCCTTCATTTACTGAAGAGGATGGAATAAGAAATGTATCTTTATATTACAAGAAATACATCAGAGCACTGGGAGTAGCATCTCAAAAGCAATAGATTTTAACTTGATGGGCAATATTTGAATAACCAACTGGATGAAAATCTGTATTTAATTAAGTATTTCTGAAGTCTATAAACTTTACACTCCAGACAGATTTTGCTTTTTTGGTATTCTTATTACTCAGCTTTGCACCTGAGGTTGAGAAGCTAGGTGGAAAATATGAGGTAGTCTTAACTGCTATTTATATAATTCTAAATTATGGAAAACATAAGCTTTCTCTTGAATAATGCTTGCACCACCTTTTTCCAAGCAGCTGCACAAAATCATTATACTTTCCAGAATTAATATGTTTGCTCGAATTTGGAAAAAAAGAATTTGCCCATATCAGCATTTTGTTTCAGTAACTTAAAAATTATTATCTCCAAATGTCAGATTCTGCATGATGATTAATAGCAGGCAATTTTACCTCGAAACTGTCTAGTTTTTATTGTAAAAGTCCATAGGTCCTAGTGGAGGACTTGAGTTCATAATGAAAACCAAAAATGCAGGTTTAATTATTTTGCATTCTTAAGCTGTCAGGACAGTTGAACTAGTTTCTCAGAAAAGCAAGCTCAGGTTTGGGAGATGAAAATCCAACCACAAGATGGCATCTTGTTCTCACAGGAGCACCCAGCAGTGGGCAGGAATATTGATAAAAACAAAATGAAGCAGTGATAGGCATTTCAGTAAAACAAAACCATTTTAGACAGGACATTTGCTCATAGTGTTTGCCCAGAATAGGGCTGGCATGAGAATGAAGTAAAATGTGGAGCAATAAGCATGTCTTCCTCTCACCACACCTAAACTGTGGTTGTGATCTAATGTTTTTAATTGCTGCAATTGAAATGAAAAAAAGGTCTGAATCCACCATGAACATAATGCAGGAAATTTGCGGGTATTAAAGGGAAGGTGGATCACTAAAACTGGTTTGAGAACCTTTTGAGTGTGAATTACTCCAAAAGACAGTCTGTGGCTGATGCTCTTAACAGGAAAATACATTGTCACTCTCAGAGATGAGATAACTCTTTCCTATAATTCTTTATTTCCAGTACGTGCATAATACCTGTGGTATGTTTCCAGTTATCAGAGAGTGATGAAACACAAAATAAAGCTATGGGCTCAGTTGAGAATTACTTTATTAATATTACCACAGGGAAAATGTGACTGGCTCTGGAATTGATATAGTATGAAAGCTAAATTTAAAAATACACACATTTTAGCTGGCACTTCAGTTTAAAACAGAAGGCTCTAGAACATAAATATATTTTATTTTTTACGTGTTCTATTAAGTAGAACCTTTGCAGTCTCAAAGCACTGTATTAATTAAAGACATGAGTGTGGGTCCTCTCTGGACTCAGACATTTGTTTTTCCCTGAGTAATACACACCTCTGCACCAGAAGCAGTACCCCAGGGACTTCAGTGCCTTGGGGAACGTGCCCCCAAGAGCAGAGGGAGAGAAAAGGCAGCAGGGTTCCATCCAGACTGCCCTCTGCTTTATGGCAGCAGCAGCAGCACATTCAACACCATCTTGTTTCAGCTAGGGTTTGAACAGGAGCCAGGAGCATGGGTTTAAACAGGGGCATGGTAGGGAAGAAGCAGTTGCCTGCTTAGCCAGAAGCTGCCTGAAATCTCCCTCTTGACCTGGGTCACACCTCTGTGTGCTGGTGGTGGATGAGGTTACAGGCCCAAGAGCAGGGGAGTGGGACCAAGTGGACAGAAAGCAGATGAGCTGGAAGGTGGATAGAGTGGCCTGTGATATACCCAAAACCAGCAGCCTGTTTGGGCAAGAGAGTGCCTTGTAAATCATGATCCTTCCACAGGCTGTTCCTCTAAGGGTGCATGTATATGAGACCTTGCCCAGGCACGCTGCCCTACTTGCTGCTGCTGTTCTGTTTGCTCTGAAGTGAAATATCTTGTAAGTGTCCTGTAAATCATAATCTAAGACAATACTGCATCTGGCTGAAACTGCAGTGAGAGTTTCAAGAGTCAGGCTGCTGTCATCTCTACTGGATTGACAGCTCTTCACAAAATTTTACATGGGCCCTCTAATGACCATGAGAGGTCAAGAACCCTCCACAATGGCTCATCAAGCAGACAGCACCATGTTCCCCAGGAAAATACTGCGGCTTCAGCTCATCTGTTCAACCGTGAATATTGACTGCTGAAGTACCTTTGTCCTACTGAAGGCTTTCACTAATGCATTGGACAAGTATCCTGCTGCAATTAGCATCTGAAATCCAAGAAACAAAAGCACAGCTCTCTTCAGCTGTGGCTTGGAGAAATGCCTTATCAAAGTTCTCCCAAGCTCTGCCCCTTCTGTGTCTGTGTAAGAGACAAAACATTAAATGAATGATTGTGTATTATTCCCATGTTTATTAATGGGAGGAAATACTTTCCAAAGCTTTGCCTGTTATTGGATAGAAAGAACCATGCAATAAAAAAAAATAAAAACAATTATGACAAGAGTTCAGGAAATATTAGGGAAAATATAATTGAAATTGTCCTTTTTTTCCCCACATTGAATTCTGTCTCGTTTTTATCCAGCCTGTTTAAAAATGGATCTGTTCTGTTTGCAGTGGGAAAACAATAGCATAGATAATTTACTCAGAACAATCACTTATTTGAGATCTCTGTTATAGTCAGAGAGCTCCAACAAAACCTGTGTCATCATGGAAGCTCATGAATGCTATTACACATCTGCACACACAGGATGTGACATTCCTGACACTCCACTGCCATCTGAATAGATGAAAAAATACTTTAGGACACACTTCAGAGCTGAGAGTACCTTGCAAGAGCTTCCACAATTTAAAACATTGAATTGAAGGGGGTTTTTTTTATTAATTATGAAAATTGTACTCAGAATTATTAATATTTTTGCTTCTAGTACTGTGGCTTAATTTCAGCTTTCTCATCAGCATTGCTTTCCCCCAGGAGAGCTGTGTTCCATCTTGTGCTCCACCAAAGCCCTGACACTTGGAGAAAAGCCCATACTGAATGCTACTATGCTGGCAGAGCTCCCCAGAACTGAATCTTGCTCAGGCAGACATGACTGCGCTTCCCAAGTCAGTGAGGAAGCAAAAGATGAGTCAGATTTGAGATCTTTGCTCATGGTTCTTGCCAGCAGCTCCTTCATTTACTAACACTTAAGAGCTGTGATTTCACAATAAAACTGTTTAGCCCTGAAGACCACCCCTGCTTCCCCCTCTGTTACCAAACCTGGGAGAACACTGGAGTTCTGGTGCCTGAACCAGAGCAAGCACCAATGATGAATTGGTGTCTCTCCTCCACTCTGGTTCCCACAGACAGAATGTTCTGATCAGAGCTGCAATGTATCTGCAGGTAAATACAGGTGCAACTTCAGCTTAAATAGCTTCCATGAAATGTGTTCCCAGAGGTTCAGTAGTGAGCCCAGGTTCTGAAAGACATATCACATACATAGAATATAATACATGCAGGCTTTTCAGATTCCAAAATGAGGAGATCTTCACTATGGTTATCCAAATAATTCAAAGAGATAGATTAAATAACAAATGCAACATGTACTTCCCTGACTTAGTATGTCTTCAAGTTTAAACTGGATCATCTAAGATATTCACACAAGTCCCATAGCTCCCTTTCTGACTATTATGCTTCTTTTGCCACTGAACATCAGCCTTCCTGACATGGTGAGTTCTGAGGTTAAAAGATCTTCCTGTTCGTCATAACTCCTGCCAAAAGAGACCTCTTGACTCTCCCTTTATCCCCAAACTCCTCATGTGGCTCCACAAGCTGCAAATTTCTATAGAGCTGTGACAAGCACACAACAAACACTACGTACAGTGAGAACTCCCCGGGCCCAGTGCAGTCAAAACATCCAGCTTCGACCTTGAGTCACGGTTAGGTCTGATTTGGCAGTTGTCAGAGGGAAGGGAAGGGAGGTTTCAGGGAAGGGAAGTTTCAGGGAAGTTTCAGGGAAGT
>WBNO01029807.1:617797-630652 GCA_013400575.1 Peucedramus taeniatus
TTCAGGGAAGTTTCAGGGAAGTTTCAGGGAAGTTTCAGGGAAGGGAAGTTTCAGGGAAGTTTCAGGGAAGTTTCAGGGAAGGGAAGGGAAGGGAAGGGAAGGGATGCACTGTACAACCTTGTCAATTCTGCCTTTGTAACTCCACACTTCATATTGGTATCACATCAGCAGTTACAGATTATAGTAAAAATCTCAGAAGCCACAGACCAGAAGACCACCTTTCCTGACCATGGCAGTAGCCTGTCAACATAGAATTATTTAATGGGGCTTCAGCTTCTCACCTAAAAAGACACCCTCCAGATACATTTTCCCTTATAGATGTTTTATCCAGACACTTCTTCCTAGAGAGAGCTTGTATTTCCCCCTCCTTATGCATCAATTCATTTGTGGTACAAGACTTGCAAAGGTTTTAATATTTCTTCTGTTTTTACATGGTCCATAAGCACATTATTGTGACACAGAATAAGTGTTTCTGTTCCAAATGCATACAGCCTGGGGACAGATCATGGACACAGATGCATCTCAGAAATATACCAAGACTGTGTGGTTAGGAAGAAAATTTTCTACTTACAGTAGATCCTTCCTAACTTGGCTGCAAAATTTATCAGAAGAACTGGATTTAGGAGATAGTACAAATGCTATTGTTATGATCAAAGAACATTTTTAAGCCTTAAGGTGCTTGAGGATTGCTCTGGTCCCACAATGAGTAGATCTAATCAATTAGTAAAATCAGTACCATTTCTTCAAAAGGATGTAAAGAACCCTTACCAAACAAAAAATGCAAATTAGTGGGATCAGACTGTTCTACAGACCAATTGGCCTATAATCTTCTCTTTTCCCTATGGAACAGGGAAAGGAAGCACTACACTGCCAATAACAGAAATATTAATCCAATGCTGAGATTGCTTTGCCATGTCCACAACATACAGTTAGGGTGATAAAATGATGTCAGAAAACCACTTTAGATGGAAAAGAAGAGGGCTTCTCTGTTTCACTTCCAGCTGCTACTCCTATGACTTCATTTCAGTGTTTAGAATGCAGTTTTCAATCCAAGGTGCAGGTGTTGCACCAAAGTGGTGGTGAAGATGTCGTGTATGATGCTCAAGGGATGGAAGCATGGACAGCTAACTGTGCAAATTTCTACACTCAGAAAGCCAGCATGGATCTGCTGAACACAACTGGATTCTAAAGGAAGAAGGTGACCATGAAGCTCTCATATCTGAAGCATATCCAGTGCTCTCATATCTGAAAGCAAATTATGAAGACATTTCAGTGAAACCCTGATTTAGCCTGTAAGCATCCAGACTGTATTTGTACAGTGCCTAACATACTAGTTTTGGAAGGTCTAGGGATCAGAAAATAACACTATTTTTTTCTAGGTAGGATTTAAATAAGCATTATAGAACTATTTTAACAAATTTATTTATTTATTTATTTATTTATTTATTTATTTACTCAGCATTAATGTGCTGGGTATCTTCCTTGACTAAATTAAAATGACCTAATAAAAACATTCAAATGTTTCAGACGACTCTGTGGGCCTTAAAAAAGGATTATCATGTGACCATATTATTTAAGCATTTTTCAGGCACAATTAAGAAAACAGTGATTGGAAAAGTATCCCAATTGGGACAGATAACATTTATATGGTGTGTGGGCTGATGGGAGATTTAAAAGCGCTGTTTGTTACGCTACAGACAGTTATGAAACAAATGATCTGGCTCTAACATAAACTGTTAAACTGAAAACATGCCAGAGGGAGACAGCTGCCAGTACATTAAAAAGTCATTTTCTCCGACAACAAAGACTTAAACCAATCATTTTATAAACATATTTCTTTGCCCAACCAGATTTTGGTAATTCTAATGGTTTGCCTACTGCATGGAGAAATAAAGTAAGCTTTTGGTCATATGATTTGTCAGGAATTTCTGATTCGGAAGAACAGATGGTGCTAAAAAACTGAACAAGGATAACAGAATTATCAGGCTTTCAACTACAAAATCCATTCTTTCCACACACATTTAAAACAGAAGCAATGCATAACACAAACCTCTGACCAGAGCCAATCCACAGTTTGCATTTACACGATAATGGTTTCCAGTGCTGAGGATCAAAATTTGGAGTAATTTTCTCCAGATTTGTGACAAAGATTGTGGATTATAAATTAAAGACATGGCCAAACTTGCATTGGTGCAAATTTGGACATCCCTATTAAATTGCTGAATGTAGGAATTTACACAGCATAAGGACTCAAAGCCATACTTTCTAAACAATCTATACCCAGGTGACTGCCAGGACAAGTCTTAGGGAAGTTGGGCATCGAGACAAAGGTCAGAATACTGTCTTTTCCCCCCAAAAATGTTGTAGCTTCATAGGATCACCCAAACAATTTTATAGCACAGTACTGAGAGTGGCAGGTGGCAGCTATGCACAGACACAATCTGTTAAAGCAATAATAATGATCACCACTCGGTATTCCTCTCTCTCCAGAAATGGCAACACTAATGAAAATGTAATCTGATCTATTTTAAATATGTCATTACCAGGAATTTCTAAGACAAGTCTAACAGCACTGGCTGCATCCACCAGCAGCAAGGCCCACAGCTTCTGCTTCCTAAGAGATGGCAAGGCACTGGCTCCATTCTGCAGCAAAGGGAGAAAAGGGCAACCACACAAGTCTGCCTGCTTGGTGTCTGGTGAATCTGCCTTTTTCTGGTATGGACCCTGCATGCCTGGCTCTGCCTGGTTCTGGAGGCATCTGCCCTGCGTGCATGGGAGAACAGATTCCTGTGCTCCCATCCAGGAATCAAGAGTGTCCCAAACCCCAAAATTCACCCTGAACCTCAAAGCTCACCCTGAGCCCCAGTCAGGTACAGCCCCTTAGCAAAGTGGCATCCTTGGCATCCCTCCCCTGGCCAGGTGCTGCTCATCCAGCTGAGCAGGATGATTCAGCACTTGGTAGAAGGTAAGTGGAGATGCTGCCAAAGTCTCCAAAGCATTGATGTCTACACTGGAGAGTTATTCAGGGCTCCCAGCCAGTTTCCAGCCTGCACACATCCATCATCCCCTCCTCAATCTGGCAATTTCAGTCTGGAGCTGCTTTAAGACCAAAAACTAACCTAGTGCCTGTCTTTTTCTAGGACTGGGTGGATCTGCAGTGAGGGTTCAGGCAAACCAGTGTCAGTAGTCCTGCATCCCTGACCCACAGCCCCGTCATTCCCAGGCATGCCAGGGCTCTCATGGGTGGCACAATGGCAGGTCCTGGCACACAGAGAGCTACTGGCTCAATGCTCCAGTACACACAAATGGGTACAGCAATAACGAGTCAATGGGAGCATCAGTCACGCTGTGACATGGAAATGTTCCCACGCTGGGCTAATGTGTAAGCTCAGAGCCCCTCAGCTCTGATGAGGGACCTCAGCAAAGTGTACAGTGGGCAAGCATCAGATCTAAGTATGCACACCTTGGTCTTAAATGAAACTTCTTGTGGAATGTGCCAAGTCACACAGAAAGGATCTTTTAAAGCACATTACTCCTAATTTAGGAGACAGTCTCATAAAAATTGTTTTGAGCACACATATAAATGAAAGATAGAAAAGGAATAAAACCCCTTTTATTCCCAGCATTTTAGTAATTTCAACCTAATCAATTAAATCAGCATAAACTACAACCATTTCCAGTTCAGACTCCACCTGGTTTGTATGATGCACATTGTCACTGTAGATAGAATTTTCCCAGGAAGGAACAAACGAGTGCAAATGTACAGTCAATAACACTTTCTCAGACTCCGATGTGAGCACACACTGTGAGGTCTTGCTGAGCATGGATTTCTGACACCAGGCAGCCCCTGAGGCCAAGTCAGACACTGAAATGATGGTGGTACACTCTACTCTGAGCCATCTGCTGTGACATTCTCCTTAACCAGTGACTACCCTTTTCCTTACCACTTTCTAGAAAAGAAACAGGAAAGTCAGCTTCACAATAAATGTTTACAAAGCAAGCATTCCTGTTTCCATTTTTAAATCACTGTTTACTCATACTGTCCATCCTTTTTATGGTGATAAAATTGGTGCTTTCTTCTATCTACACTGGCATCACAAGTAGTTTCGTCCAGCTGCCTATGAAGAGATAATCTTTCTTCTTGAATTTGTGAGCAAATTAGGTATCTAAGAGAGAGCAGCCCAGCTCTCTGTTTCATTAGGAGGTATACAAAACTGTATATTCTATATGACAATTCTAAATGCAATATTCTTAGGTGTGAGGCCTTCTTTGGGGGAAATGAAACTGAGACCCTCATTTCTATCTCTTTTCTTCAGGCAGAATTTTTAACCAATACACACACATACCCAACCATAGACACCCATTTGAGTAGCCACCTTCACCTGTCAGCCACCACCTCATTCAAGCTACCTTGGCTGTTGTATGAAAATGAGGGTAATGTGGGGAAAGAGCAGACTAGCTTAGTTCATCTGCTGAATGTGCTCTCTTAAAAAGAAAGTGGTGAGGTAAATTATACCTAACTAGCACCTAAGGTAGTGTCTGCATCTGTAGTCTCTATAAGCTGTAATAACCCAGGTACACTGTGTACATAGGAGAGTGAGAAACCTTCTGAAAACTGCTGTGCACAGAAGTATCTCTCAAAGCAGGCAGCTGTGATGGGGAAAGCACTGATCTCTAACTTTGAACAATCATGCTGCTTTCCTGGTTTTGCACTATTTCTTTTTTCAGCTACTTAGCTGTGATGAATTGTAATGGGAGCCATTCTGGGTAACGAAAGTGAGAGTGGGCTGAAGCAGGCGAGCTGCTACATAAATTGGGCTGTTTGTTACAGATTTTAAGTTGCTTAAACAGCCACACTGATGAAATGTTGGTAACCATCTGCTACAAACATTTGTAAATAAATATAAACCAACCTAAATATTTCCTGGCTGGTTGCTCTGTTTCAGGCATGGTTCTCTTGTCTGAGAATCTTTTTTAATTTACCTGTTGTTTATGTACAGGCCTTATTTTTTCAGCCTGTTTAGCTACCTGGGGGTGATTTCATGACACTGTTTTTTGCTACCCATCCACGCAAATTAATCATGACTGAATGGAGAGGGAAGATTCTTAATTCTGAAGACAATGATAATGGTGATTTTTATTGATATTATTTATAAATAATCAAGTGTCAAAGCAAACTGTTAAACTTTGAATTCTTCATGGAAGACTGGTTAGAGAGATTAATTTTAAGCTTTCTTTACATCAATTTTTTCTGCAAATCTGAGCAAGTGGGATCTCCTTACAGAAGGAAGAGATTTTAAAGCATTTAGGAGCCCCATCCAAAGCTCAGCTGTGTTTGGCTCTATAGAAATAAGGGACAGAATTTTGAAAGTCTGAATCTTTCATTTTGGCCTTACATCAGGGTCGACTGTGTTATACACAACACTCCTCATTTCAATGCATCTTATTCAATGCTTCCTCTCTGGCTTGTGATCACATAATATCTCTTTTGTTTCCATAACAGATGCTTAATGGGAAAAATATTATTATAAAAACTGTATTAGAAAACAGGTATTGGATACTTCTTCAATCATCTATCACAATAAATGTTACTTGTTGACTGTCACTATCATTTTGCACCAGACTGCCCCAAGGAAACAAATACTGCTCACTCTCAGATCCACTTTCCTTTCTGACACTTTTGTCTCTGCAACAAAAACTGCCTCCATGGGCTCCAAGCAAAACCCACTATTTGGGGAGAGTGTTTAAAATATTATGAAGAAATGAAAGGACTTCTTGAAAGCTAGATTTTTCTGTTAGAGTATTACTTTCTGGCAAGGGGTAGTTAAGGTTTACAACATGATTTTACAATTCCTCCAACACATCAAGGACCGTGCCCGTTTTAGACATCTTTTCTTTTTTATTGATGATCTACATTGAGTTATCTCTTATGTGAACAAGACTTCTAAATCGACTGGTCAGATGAAATGTAGTAGAAATGTCTTTCAATTAAAAAAAAAAAAAGTTCAATTATTCCTTTTCTACTAGATAACTAGATCATATATGAGCATAGCTGTATTATTTTGCACAAACCAGTGATCTTTTTATTTCTTTTCTTGCTCCCACATGATTGCAATGCTTCTGAAAGCTGCCAGGATGCATTAAAATAATTCATGAATTTGTAATAAGGGTCTTGGGTTCCACACGGCAAGCATTTTACAGTAGAAAGGATACATTGCCAAAGGATTCATCCTTGTTAATAGCATGCTCTCTACTTGTGAAACATTGGCCTATCAGACTCGAGCAAATAATTGAATGTCCTTTTGGCTCTGTTCCACTAATGACCCTCTGGAACAGCACAGAATCCTAAAGTCAGAGAGTAAATGGAGTCCCTTCTTACTGGGACAGTCTTCTAAGTGTATTTGATATCCTGCTGTATTAAATAGATCCTGATTAAATAAAAAGTGAGGCTTGCATTTGAACAAAATGTTCAGGGAGGTAGGAGGAGCTACTTGTTTCTTTTACAGTGATTTGAAAAGAATATTAAGAGTGGCATTAATGGAGTGAGAGTGGAAGTGTCTGTGTGTGTGTGTGAAAGTATTGGAAGAAGTAGTTGGATGTGTTAAAAAATTATGTGGACAGAGAAGAAGAAAAAAACTGACCTAAAGATAAGGTATCAAACAAGACAAAGAACAAGTCCAGGGCCAAAAAATACACAAAGGCAACACACATTCATGAAATTCATTGATTTGTGAAGAGTGAAACAAAATAGTGGGGCAAAGTACCCCAAACACCACTCCCTCCCAGAGAATATAAAAATCAAGTTCAAAACCAGGTCACTTGCCAAGGAACCCAGAGGCACAATGAGGAATAACAGACATCATCCTTATTCTCTGTGTGATCACACACATGACCTTGGCCAGACCAATTAAATACACACATTTTGGCGTTTCCCAGTATATGGGTGTGAAAGCATAAGAAGAAATAGTCAACAGTTTAAAGAGATTTTGTTTATAAAATCACATTCCCATTCCATGAAACACTATGCTGAGCTTTATCACACTCATTCCATATGCACTCTAGTTCTTCAAAATCTGTCAAAACCTGGAGTTCCCAGGTAAATGATGCACATATCCCCCTGACAGAGATGTTTGCTTTCATTGCTGTTCTGCAGCTTTGTGGAAGACTGAGGGTTGCACTGCCAAGATTGGTTTCACAAAGCCATGGCAATAGAGGTGGTCTAGGCAGCCTGAATGAGAATTCACATGGATAAAATTGTCACAAGTGGACACAGCCAGCACAATATCTACACATCATTTAAATTCTTCTCAAGCCTTTAAAACTAGACAGTAAATGGATTATAGGCCTTGACTGTCCCAGTTTCATCATCTTAAAACACTTCAACCAAAGAAGAAAATAGCAGTACATGAAGACCTTACAGATTGTGTGATCCCTTTATGGAAGTGGCTGAACATGCAGTATATTTTCTTTAAAACAACAGAGGAAGTTATACTAAGTCTTCCAGAATGATTTGAAATGAAAGCTCAGTGTGATACTGTAGAATCAGTGTGGAGGTTTGGGAGATTGATGAGCTTGATTACAACATGAAAAATTCTGGTCTCAGGTTGCCACGTCGGAGTCAGAGCAGTTTCCAAGATTTCATGAAAGGTTTCTGCGTCCTGAAAATTAAGACACTTGTTGTGGAAGTGCGTATCTCCTGGCTACACAAAGCAATGTGCCAATCCAGAAAAGTCAGGAGTTGGAAACTGGATTGTCTTCTTGGTGCAAAAGGCAGTACCTCCTAAGGTATCTTAGATCAGTCTCCATACACAGATCAAGAGGCCTTACAGGATCACCAGTTGGGCCTGTCTCAAAGCAAGGACAGAAGTGGACATAGATGCCTAAATGAGGACTTCAGTGGATTTAGGATGACCAAACGTCATGGTTTCTGTGTACCAGAAAACATTCACTAATGTCTTCCTCTGAATGTCTGACTTCCCAGGCGTCCTATCCAAAGTCATGCCCGGTATATTAAAAAAAAATCTTCATCCTGGGAAATATTGAGTAGTTCTGCACAAGCCTGTCCAGATAGTCCTTCATATAAGGGGATGGGTACAGCAAGCACATTAACTTGCAGTATCAGCCACTTCAGAAACCACAGTGGCAGCAAACGCTTTCTTAGGATTGCCAAAGCATGAGCAAGATATACATGAGGTGCGGTATTGAACAACTCTTTAAAGTATTGATGCAGTCTCAGAAATCCCAGCCTCCTCTCCTTTCCTCTCTCCATTCCTCCCAGCCACTTCCTTGTGAGGCTAGATATTCAGGCTTCCTCACACACTTCCTTCAGAAACTGTTCAGTTCTTTGCTGCACTATGGCAGAGTTTGTAGCAGTGGAGCAGAAAGAAGCACTAGCAGCCATAACAGCTTCTTCATAAATGTATGCAGTGCAGTTATTTTCTTCACTTCTGGGGCCTCTGAGCACTACTCCAATATAAACATGGACAAGCAAAAGATAAGAATGTGATCTAAGTAAGAGATCACTAAGAATGTGATCTGCTGCTCACTAACCAGAGTCAGGAAGGCTGCCAGCTGGTTGGTGTGTGTCCTATTCAAACGGCTCCTGTCTTGCACCAGGCTGAGGCTAGTAAATGCGGTAGCTAAGAGGAAGCTCTCACTGACTGGCATCTACCATACTCCCTTTCCTCATTTCTACATATCCAGGTACTTTCAAAAGCAAGTTTTTATTTTCCAAAGGAAAGGACATGTGTAAGGCATGCTTTAGACTGAAATTCTCATAACCAGGCTGCACACTTCAGCTTCAAACTATTCCTTCAGCTCTGAAAATTCAGCTTCAGAGATAAACCTCCATGATAATTGTTTTGGAGCTGTGCCTGTCACACATGTGACCTGACATCTGTGTTTCTGAGAGCCATATGTGTTTGTTGGAAACCAACTGTGTTTAAAAGAAGACAGGCAAACCTGTAACCCCTACAAAGAAAAGACAGAGGAGTAAGGACACCAGCCATGATCTGATGATTTAATACCACCTAGCAATCAGGCTACTAGATTGCACTTAATAGTATTTCATCAAGAGGAATTGCTCCATGTTAAAAAAAAAAAAAAAAAAGAGTCGAGCAATGAAAACTGTCATTTGTGGTCTCATTTATACTTCCATTAGTTCCACTGGGATTAGTATTCTGCATGAATCATAATGGGACACTGATAGCTTGGCCAATGCTCTGACAGCACATCAGGGAAGGGAATTGCATATAGTAACGTAACATCCTGTTTGGAGGCTTAAGAGGCAAAAATCCAGCAGTAATCACTTCCAAAGGTAGTAACTCAGCTCTTATTGCCTTCATAATGACTCCAGAGTTATTCAGTCAATGAAAATGTAGGCTGATATTGAGCATCAGGAAGATAAATTAACAGTAAAATGAGTCTTACTCACACATCCACGCCCTACTTCAGTAGAGGACTGCAAAACACAGCATGTACTCTGAAAGTATGTTGGCCTCCTCTGTAGAGTGCTGAGATGGCTGAAAAGGAGGCAGGAGCAAACCCTCTCTTTACTAAATACTGGGTGAAGAAAAAAAAAAGTTACTAAAATTTAGTAAGCAAATTTTCCATTGGAATTAATGAATAGCTCATGTTATAAAGTTCATGCTACCCATCATTTTGGCTGAGAGTGAAAACACAGCAAAATTATGTTATGAGCTTCAGATTTGGCAATAAAAACATGCATGAAGTGCCAAATGCCAGGAGGTTAGGGCATTAATTTTTGTATAAGACCCACTATTCCAGACAAAACAACTATAGTCTAATTAACTAAAAGCAAACAAACAAACAAATCCACCAAAATTGACATAAACCATACCAGTCAAACCCAAACAAATTTAATCTTGTTTGATGTAAGCATCCTTCCTGCCTCTCTTCCCAGCTCCGGGCAGTTCTCTTCTGTGTCTCATGTCATGGTGGAAATAACTTACAAAGCAAACTCTTGGCTGAGGACCCCAAATGTCTTATGGTCAATGAACATGTCCCCTGAAGACTTGCCTTACATCTAAAATGGAATACAAAGGATTCTCCAACTATACAAAGGATTCTACAACTATAACAGCTAAAAAAAATCCATCCAAAATAAATCAGGGGATTATTATCAAGCTGGATATAAGACAATGAACAAAAGCTAATGAACAGAAGACTTACTGTGTCATGTGAAAATTAGACTGCATTGACATTTGCACTGTCACGGGTTTGTGGAATACTCAAAGACACATTATTGTTGCAAGCATCATATATATCGTTATCAATTTGATAATTAGAGTTAGTTCAGTACATTGCTAGTTCAATGGGTAAGTGACAGGATAATTTCATAGAGGAAAAAACTATAGAGTCAGTATTAAGAGGGACAATTAGTACCAATTGTAACACTGAAAAAAAAAAGTGAACAGCACGTCTTCTGAAGTTCCATAAAGAAACAGCACGAACAGAAGGGACAGCATTACCTCTGTCACTGTCCCCCAACACAGGTTGTTAGCTCAATCCTGAAGCCAACTCCCTCAGTCACCTGTACAGCCAAAAGCAGCCTTGTTGGCAATAGGAGATGCAGCAAAGTGCCAGCACAGGAAAAGAGATGGGAACGCAGAAGTGGGAATGAAAGGAGAGGGTGGGAGAAGTTGGTGTTTAGATGATCTGAAACTGACATGGAATCACACCTTAAACTGCCTAAAATAAGCAGGGTCATTTTGAGAGAAATGAGTTAAGGAATGATCCTATTTGTGGCAATCCCAGCAGGCTTGAGAACACTGCATCCTCTGTCTGAATAGGGATGAGGAGGCAGGACAGGCTGTGACAGAAAGCTTCTGCCAAACTGGACCTAGAGCTTCCACCAGTGCTTCCACCAGTGCATGTAGCACAGGTCTCACAAGCCTTATCACAGCACCTGAAACTGCATATAGCAGAGTGATTCTCCAGGACATGTAATGAAGAAACTCCAGGTTACAGTCCAAAGAAATCCAGCCAAGTAAAAGAGAGAAGGGAGAAAAGTAGTGGAACAATTGCCCTTATATCACTGTATGAAATTATGCACTGTAAATGAGCAGTAAAATCTGGCAAAAAAGAAAAAGAAGAAAGAAAAAAAATATACAGGACTGCAAAATTAAAAGAAGAATCTGAAGCTTCAAGACATCATGCCACAAAAACATAGGCATTTCTTGAACCATCTGGGTAGTTTGTTTTCAATCAACTATGTGTTTGCAAAATGTGTGGTTTGATCCATATGCAGAAATATTTCACTGAGCTTGGAAGTGACAAATCATAACACAGGTCTGGTGTAACTCCTTCAGAAATTCATTTTGGAGCTCCCATTACAATAACAATGCTAATAAACTGGAAGTTGCACAGATGAAGAGAAAAAAAAGTTGGTTGCTGGCTTAAATTATGATTTATAAGTCTCAAAGCCCCTGAAGTGTACATGCACTCAGAGAATCACCAAATTCATGATGCTGAATTCAAAGATGAGCAAAGTGCTGATTAGGAAAGAGACTGTTTATGAAAATTTTCTGAAAACCAAGGTATTTTAGACCACGGAATAACCTCACAGGAAAGAAGCAGAACTGCAAAGCCTGGCAACTGCTGAGGACAAAGTAACAGCCTGGCGTAAGGGCAGACCCTCTGCGGTAACAGATCCACGCACAACTGTTCCTGTGCTTGATGAAAGGCAGGCTAACCTGAGAACGGGACAGCTGCTCAACGAACATTAAATGTGACAGGAACAAGCCCCTACAACAGCAGCTCTCATTTTCTACACGACCTCTAATACTGCAATTGCCTGATCCATTCAGCTTGCTTTCACATACGCCTCCTTGTCCTCACGCCACTTCACTCTTACAATTATAACCTCTTCTATAAAATCAGGAATATATCTGCAGTTTTCCTCAAGTACAATTGACTATAGCATTCCTTGAAACGCCAGAAAATTGGCTTTCCTTTCAGATCATGCACATTTTTACACAAAAGCATTTCCAGCCCCAGTTTCTGCTGCCATAGCCGTTTCGTAGCCAGAAGAATGGGCGCTTATTTAAAGTGTCAATAATAGAGAGTAATAAAAGCGTGACACATCCTGAGGCGCTGTGAGCGGCTCCTGACGGAGAGCTGCTTTGGGAGCACGACCCTGTGCCGGGTTCTGTCGGTCACTGTCACACCATTATCGGATCAGCTCGGGCAGGGCACTGCTGCTCATTTAGCTGCGGTTGGTGGTGAGCAGCCACGACGCTGAGAGCTTTAGGTGTTTGAAACGTTGTTTTTACAATAAGGGGCTCCGACTTCGGCTTGCAGAGACACTGCTCTGTTTCTTTCTAAACTAATGTGTTCTCAGCCCACCTCCATTAGAATTTTAACACCAAATCAATTCACAACAAAGCCAAAACCGGCCAACCAATCAAACCCCCAAACGGAGCTGTTTCAGCACGCAAAGCCTCTGTAGACACACATAAATGATAATTTTAAAACCAAGCATTAATGAAACCCAACACCGCTAAATCCATGTCGGCAGCTGGTCCTGCCAATCTAATTGCAGCTCGCAATCAAGGTGACTTTAGGGGAAAAACTTCCCCTTGCAGAGACAATCCCTTTACAGACTCGGTCCCCTCAGAAGGGTAATCCCCTCACAGACTCGCTCCCCTCACACGCAGCCCCACCGCTCCCGCCCTGCGCGCGCCCCCTCAGCCTCCGCCCCCCTCCTTCCCCGCCCCCCGGGCGCGCACGTGCTGGAAGCAAACACCGCGCGGCGCAAGCGCGGCTCGGCCGCCCCTCCCTTACCCCCCCCCCCCCCCCCCGGGCCCGCGGGGCGGCGGGGGGGGGGCCCCGCCC
>WBNO01029807.1:631028-668042 GCA_013400575.1 Peucedramus taeniatus
CGCTGCGGGCGCGGCCGCCGCTCGTCGCGGCTGGCGCTGGTCGCGCTTGTCACCCGGGACCAGGCTGGGCTTTGGCATCGTATTTCATGTCTGTCGTATTGCCTGGGAAACTTCTCCAGCCCGATACAACTTCGAGCAAAAAAGCAAAAGGAAAAAGCCTAAGCCTTTTCATGTAATGTTACGGCTGCTGGAAAACACAGCCCGGCAAGTTCCTCTTAAAATATAATTGCAACATCACTCCTTTAGAGGAAGCGAGACCTGGAACATAGGACCGCAGGGAAAGCGCTTAATCTCTCCTTTTGTGTAACGTGGGAAAAGCCTGGGCTTTTCTGTGCCGTAGGACTCTCCGCTGGGAGGTTTGATGTCTTTTAAAGTATTCCGAGGCTTTTCAGAAATATTTTAAGTGCAAATTGCTCCTCTAAGGCTCTAATCCGGTGAATTGGAGATGAGGTTGGGTATTGGAAGTGTCTGCTGTGCTGTTTTTCTTTCATTTTGGGTGGAAAACGCAAATGAAACCATGCTGGTGCTGGACGTGGCTGGTCTGAAATTGGGGTATATCTCACTCGCCAGCCCATGGTTCTGACACCCCTTTCTGAAACTTATGTGCGCTTTCTTCTGCCTTTGGCTTGACTGACCTTGCTCAGCAGAGTCCTTTGTATCATTGCTATTTCCAAATCTTGTGTAACATCTGCCAGTGCTATAGAAATACATAATGTAGTTAGGGTTTTGGATGTCCCTCTTGCTTCCCGCTTGGTTTTTCTCAGAGAGATCTTTTCGAAACTCGGAGACTGAGATTAACGCTTTTCTTTTTTCCCCCTCCTTCCAATTCAACAGATGCAGTTTATGTTGCTTTTTAGTCGCCAGGGGAAACTGAGACTCCAGAAGTGGTATGTCCCATTATCTGACAAAGAAAAGAAGAAAATCACAAGGGAACTTGTTCAAACAGTGTTAGCCCGCAAACCGAAAATGTGCAGCTTCCTGGAATGGAGAGACCTGAAGATTGTCTACAAAAGGTGGTTCTGTCTCACTAACCTCGTAATTGCCATTCATTACAAACCATGTATTAAGTAGCAAGAAAATAATGAAGGTTGTTTTGTTTTGTTGGTTTTTTTTTCTCTTCCCTCTGCTGGTTACAGAGAAGACTGACTTTTCCCTTGTATCTAATTTGATAACCAAGGAGGAGTCATTCATGTGTGGAAAATCACTCATGCATTTGGAAATGTACTGAAGAAATGAGCTTTCCTCCTATTTTTATAAGGAGCGGCATTTCTTCTTGGTAGTCTGTTTAGGTTTGCACAGTATTTACATCCTTTGTATGCATTTCAGATTTAATAAGTGATAAAAATTTTATAAATATTTACCTCAATAAGTGGCTTCATAAATCACCTGGAAATGTAACTTGTGTTTAAAGGCTTATAGAAGTAAGGAAATAATTTTCATAGTACTTGGTTTGGGTGTTTGTTTTTTTTTTCTTTTTCCCCTTTATGTATAAAAAGGGATTTTTCATTATTGAAAAAATCATGGTTAGCTTTCTTTTGGTGGAAGTACTGTATAATTTTCTTCATGATAATTTCATTTTTCAGTTGTTCCCTAACCTTTGTAGGAATATTTGGCAGGCATTTTTTAGTTTTGTGCTGATCTTTAGAATGTATCAGAGTATAGTGGTGTGACCATAATTCTTCCCAGAAATAACAGTAATCCTCCTTCTGATGTGATATGCTGCATCTCTTCCAGCTAAAGGTGGTGCTACAAAGCCTTGAGTTATCTCTCCTAGTTAGCTGTAAACCTAAGAATGTTTATACATTCCTGTTTCATTGTGGAGATGGTAGATAGTTTGTGTCCCACAGTAAATATTGTTGTATTCCCTGTAGATAGGACAGAAAGGACTGGACCAGAAATGAGGAGTTTGTAACTCTTCTCCAGGATAACAAATGGGTAGTATCAAATATGTTTAGATGTTTTAAGTGCTGCTCTCATAAATGCATTGGTTTGTGTAAAGACATGTGTGTGTTGCTGGTCTGCCTAATGCATGTAGTTCTTCAACATCAGGAGGAAGGAGGAGAAGCAATGCATGAGGCTGTGCTGATAGCATACACAGTTTCTTCTGCCTCTTGATTTCCTCACAAAACTCCCTGAACATGTATGTAGACAAGCTTGCTCAAACACTTGCTGTGCTTCCTTCCATATTAATGCCTGCAAGTGCCTTTTCAGCTGGGCATACATGGGACTAAATCAGAAAAATGAGGAATTAATAGGCTAGTCTGTTTCCTCCCTTACCCAGTCTTGAGCAGCAGTGGTTGTTCTGGGGATGTTTCCATACAGCTGCTTTCCCTCCCTGTTTGTTGCTGTTAACAACTACTTGCCATGTCCTTTTGTGTCTAGGGAGCTGGTGGAAATTTGGGTAGGACTGATTGAGTTGCTGAACATTGTGGAGTTCTTGCATCTCAGTGGTGTGTTGTGGGTCCTGTGGTCAAGGAGAATGAAGAAATTTGCTGGGAGATGTCTATGTCTGGCTAAAAATGGTCTAAATACTGCAGTCTGTCTGCTGGACTGCTGGTGTGCACAGCTGACTGCAGTAGCTTATTTCACTCTCTGCAGACCAGTCTGGCACAGTGAGCCTATGAAACTGTTAAAGATGAGCTTGTACCAAGCTAATGAACACTTCAACTTTTTTTTTGACTGAAGCATCACCACAAGTACTAGGTGTAAGAAGTGATAGTTTAAATGTATCTGGTAACACTAACAGCTCTTAGGTTTGTGGGACTTGTTCCCATTGTTGCATATTAATTAGAGATGATGAGCACCAGCTAGTATGATTTCTTTGTAAAGGGTAACTTTTTGTAACTGAGAAGGTGGTGGCTAAAAGAGAAACACATCAGAAGGAACTTTGTGGCTTGTGAAATTGCAAAAGATGTTCCCAGTTCCTTTTGAGCATCTCTAGATGATCTCTGCTAAGATTTGTTCTTGTCTGATCTATTGCTGGGAACAATCTGAACCTGCTGGTTCAAATGTTTTTCAATATAAGTTCTAAAAGTATGTGCCTATTGCTATTTTTCATCTTAAATTATTGAAATTTAAGTGTTGTTTTTGTTTTTGGAGTGTGTTTGTTGTTCGCATGTAGGAGATTCGAACCTAGATATTGCAGCTCGAGGAATGATTGGCAGTATCAGAACTGTATTCAAGGGTCTCATCACACCTTTTTGCAGGAACAAAATGAACTCAAATGCAGAAGTTGGCAAGACAGTAGCTTTAGCTTCCTTATGATACTTAACATTTATTAAGACTGCTGGACTATTTTGATTAGCCTGCTTAGCTCTGTAGCATTTCATCTTAATAGGATGCTTTCTGAATGTTCAAGGACATAGATCTTAAAATTCATCTAAACGTACATGATGTAGCTTTTATTTCCCTCTTGTTTCACACAAGTAGCATTTATAATGGTTGGAGCATAGGCTCAGTCATTGCCTTCTAAAGTTTTTTTCCTTCAGCACTGCAAAACACAGACAGAAAGGTGCCCAGCTTTTGTCATGGTGTGTGAATTGGCTTATATGTATTCTGTAGCTGGTTTGGAAGATAGTTTTTCAGGCTGATAGACACCAGAAGATTAAAAAGAGGATGTGAGCTTCTAACTTCAAGAAGCATTGAGATATGAAGTGACTTGCTGGGAAAATAAAAAATTAAATATGGGAAGCCAACAACAATAACGCTTTATGAAAATAGAGGGGGAGTCATCTGCAGACAGCTGATTAGAAACTTAACAAACACAACTGATGTGTTTGCTCTTCACATTTTGTCATTTAAAAAGTAGCGTAGTGATTTTGGTGCATATAGGGTAGAAGTTCATGCAGCTTTCCCCCTGTGGCAGAAAAAAAGAGTTAAAATTTCTAATTTTGCCAAAGAGGGAACTGAGGATGTGATTTTTTTTTTTTGAAGACTTTTTCTGTTCACTATTTTAGCTTCTGGCAATGTGAGTTATTTTCATTGTGTAGTATATTGCAGTCAAAGTTGAAACTTGGAGAAAAACTTATTTTATATAAATTTTACTATGTTAGCATTTGGTTAGTTGCATTCATGGGACTTCATTATTGTTGATTAGTTATTTGATTAAGGATTGTGGCTTTGCTTTTATGTGTCAGTTTGGAACTGTATTTGGATATGATATTATGAAACTACCATAGCTTTTGCTGCTCTTGATGTGGCAGTTGTCTTTTACTTTTGCACAACATAACCATAATCAGGGGTTATGTTAAAGACTTAAATCAGAATAAGTTTTAAAACTTTCATTCTACCCTCCCTCCACTGAAAGCAGCAATGAAAGATTTCACTGTGCAGGTACTGTGCCTCTAAAAGTATTGTGAACTGAAGGTGTGGCCAGTGGGATGTGCCCAGCTTGGCATGATCCCTCTTTTTCCTTATGTATAACTTAGCAGCCAGTTGTACCTCTTAAAAGTATTACTGTGGTGTTAGGTAGCTTTGTAAAACTGGCTGAATGCAATGATTACAGTGAATTAGATACTTGGGCTTGATAAATTTAATTAGATCTGGTCTTCTTTGTACAGGGTTCTAGCTTTTGCGGCACTAGGAAGACCTCAGTATCAAGAAGCAACAGCTTTTTCTTAGAGAATTAGCAGTATCAAATTCATGTTCATTTTGAAGCTGCTGGGGGCTATAGCCTTGCTGAAATAGGAAACTGGAAAAGTGCTTCACTTTGGTAGGCTCTGTCCTGGAGCCTCAAAAGTTCATGTTTTATTAAAGAAATGCATAAAGTTGTGGGACAAGAAAAAAAAACTTAAGTCAAGCACAGCTTATTAGTTGTCCCAATTTTCATTGGGTTAGCTATCAGCAAACCCCAGATTATTGGGCTCATTAAGCACTTGTTTGCTTCCTCATTGTCATTTAGAGTTCAGTTCTGTTCATACCAAACTTTGTAACCTTTAACTTCCACAATAAGGTTCTACATGCAAAGTGACTTAGATGGTGACAGACTTATGGCTTGTTTGCAGGCTTATCTGGTGATGAACTTCCAGGCATGACTTCAAGCAGGTGTTCTCTCATCTAGAAGGAGAACACCACTGAGCTGGTAGGATTTTTGTGTTGTGCTCTGCTCACAGTGACCTGATCTCTCAGCAGAGTTACTGAACCTGGCTGTGAGAGCAGAAGAGGAGAACTCTGCTGAAGCATTGCCTGCCTGTTTTGAGGCTTCCCACTGCTGAGTTTTTGCAACTCTTGAGGGGAAGATGCCTGAATTTGTTTCCTATAAAAAAAAAAAAATCTCGAGGCCATCTGTCTGAAGGCATGAATTTGTATAAGTATTTATACCTGCTGTGTTACCTTTTTTTTCTTTAATCCTGTATTACGTTTTCAGGTGATTTGGTCCAAACAGTTTTTGGTCTCTCTGGTCTTGGTCCCCTTTCTGATAAGTGGAGGATATTTATCGTAAAATATTTTCCTTAATGAGGGTAAGCAGCTGAGTTGAGCCTGATGATTATTTTAATAATATTTAGTGAGATAAAAAAAGACCAGAACTGCAATAGGAATAAAAAAGGCAGAATGTTTCTTACAGACTACACTTATTTACTTCTGGGTATGTACTTTTCTATCAGGGCTTGCCTTTTCATTGAGTGCATATGAAAGGTTTCTGTCAGCTCATTAGGAAGAAGTTGATTCTGCAGACCAGAAATCTTTTTGAGACCAAGTAATCTACTGTCTTTGTATGGATACTGTCCATGTAAACTTCTACACTTGGCAAAACTTCCAGTGTCTGCTGTGGATTATAAGTGAACACTTTTTTTCTGAAGCCCTTCCTGCAGGGGGAAAAAATTTAAATAATGCCTCTGAGAATTTGGATCTGAAACATTCCTTTGTAGTATGCTCATGCCCGTTGGTATGACTTGTTTATACTCTTCTGCCTTTTGCCATTCAGGCTCATTAAATCTGCATTTGTTTTCTTTTACTGAGTAGGGATCCATTAGTCATGGTTGCTACTTAAAAAATAAATACCAAAATATTCTTTGCATATAATAATAGATACCCAGGCCTCCATTTTGTGTTGATACCCACTGAGTAGTTTTTGTTTCTTGGTTTTACTTCTCCAGAACTGCAGTTGGCAGGGCTTGAACGTGCAGTCTACTCACTAGCTGCCAAATACGGTCTTTTGAAAGTATGTTTCATTCTCTTTTAAATGAGGACACTGAGAGCAGACCATGTTCTGAGAAAGTATTTTGTGTTGGACTCCCTCTCTCCCTCCCCCCTTCTTTTTCATGAAATAGTTCTGTGTGTCAAGAGAGACTCCTAAGTACTAGAGAAGCAGAGAAGGACTGGCCCATGTGGATAAACTTAAAATATTTGAGTCAAATTTGATTAGATAAGGTCTTCTGGTACATGGTTCAACTTGTGTTTAAGCACTGTAAGAAAACAGTTGAACTGCACTTCATCATAATCAGTGCTGCTCTTCTGAAGGTGATGAAAGCCTTTGTTTAGATGGATTTGGCCTAAGTGCTGGTGATTAGTGTAAATATCAAATAATGTATCAATGCTCTTTTTTGCTACAATGAAATATGATGACATGGAGCTTGACTTAAAAATTCCTTAGTAGGTTTGAAAGCAGGTTTTTTTTCTTTCTATTTCTTTCCAATACTTTTAAAAATAGTTTAGGTTCTTTATACAGATTGAATGTTGCAAGCTACTACAATGACTGTAAATGTCCTTGAAAAATTAGTGAGGTATAAACAGAACAATGTAAAATCAAAAGACCTGTGCTCAGATAGGACTTCTGATGAGCTGATGAATCCCTGTGGTGAAGAGATGAAAGAAAGAGGGAATGAAGGTGTCCTTCACTAGAGGTGTCTTCCTCTCTTCCCCCGCCATGTTTTGTGGTAGGATAGGCAATAATATTTTATGGCAGTTTAAAGATTTTGTATAAAACCTTGTATAAAAGCTATTCTGATTAATCTTTCATGTTGAAGCTGTAGCAGTTTGATTTGGAGCAGAGTGGGAGAAGGGGGGATGTTTTCAGATCATAAATGGTACTGGAGGTGGTGTCCTGAAGATGAATTTCAACATAGCTGAAAATACAGTGGGGTTTTTTCAGAACTTCTAGCCAAAAAGTCTGACAAGTCCCAGCTGATAAAATATGTGTAATGTTTAAAAGATGCATGGATTTCTCTGTATGGGAAACAACTTTGCACCTTAAACTAGGTATTCACATCTGAATGACTTATTTTTCGGTAGGGCTGGCTACTCAGGAGTGCTTAATGTGGTCGTCCCCTCTAAAAAGGCAAACAAAAGCTATTTCTGGTTCATGTAAATTAGCAGTTACAGCAGGTGGTACTTGAAATCTAGTTTGTGCCATGTGTGACTGAAAGACATATGGTTTTGGCGTGTTAAAAAAGACTAAATGAGTTTTTCAGCTTTCATTCCCGCTTTGCGTTTTTTTTTTAATCAGCTTTCTTTAAACATGACTTGAACAAATATATGGTAGAGCACACTAGAATTGGATGGTCTTTTTGTTAAAGTGGAACTCAATCATATCTGAAGTTACAGCTTCCCTGTCTTCCAAGATGGAAGTGGATTGCTAAAAACTATTTGATGGCCTCTCATCAGTCTGATGCCAGGACTGTTCGTAGGGATTGAATTGTTGACTTAGTAGTAGTTGGGGTAAATGACATTGGTGTTGGTTTTGGAGTTTCTGAATTTTTAAAATTCTCTGTAAAGACCAAACCCTAATTGCTAATTCATTCTGTCGAGGCATTTTCTATGGTTTTTATTTATTGTCTTTATATAGCTTACATGATGAAAGTTTAACATTGGATCAGTTGATTAATATACTGGTGTATGGATGTTACAGAGAGAAGAGAAAGTAGGTCATCTCAGAACTCTGCCAGGATGCCACAAAATCAAATATATTTAGTTTTCCAACCACCTCTTTGGCTATTTTAGTTCCGTCATCTAAAGGATGGCAAAGAGTGAAGTCATGCTTGACTCAGAGACAACTGCCTTGTACGTGTGCGTCTTCTGGTCTTTCAGCCATTCTTTGGTAGGACTTGCTTGGTTGTGATTTGGAGTACCAATATGCTGAACTTGAGTATGAAGGACTGCTGAGAATGTGATACTCCTCAAGTGCGTTAATTTTGCTTATGCTCATATGCTAACATCAGGATTATTTTGTTATTACAGATACGCAAGCCTCTATTTCTGCTGTGCTATTGAAGATCAGGACAATGAACTAATAACTCTGGAAATAATTCATCGCTATGTAGAACTTCTTGACAAGTATTTTGGCAGTGTGAGTTAGTTTCTTTATATTTTGTCATTTTGTTTTATGCCCACAGCACTTTTACAAGAACATAACCAACCAGTAATTGAAAAAGTATATTTAATACATTTTGTATGGCTTGCTTGGCCAAACTAAACTGATGGTTGCCTCTATTAAAATACAAAATTAAATTATTGATTTGGAAAAGAACTGTTATTAATCTGGTGTTAATTGCCTGTATTTGTTTCATTTCATGGTAGTCTCACTTGGGGTCAGATAAAGTCTTACTCTTAGCAGGAAGCTTTTATTCTCCCTGGCACTGCTCTAGTGTGAGCACCTCTTATGTCTGCTTCCAAAGGAGGCAGTTGGTTGTGAAATGGCAGGAATGGTAAGGAAAGACAGGAGAGACATGTGCTTACCCAGACAGCAAACACAAACAGCTACAGTAATGTACATGAACACTTCTAGAAAAACTGATGCTCATTCTGCCTTCCTTCATATTCCAGTTTCTCTCCTGCAAATGCAGTTAATTGTACATCAAGTAGAATAACTATATTCTTTCTCATTGTTACTCTTTTTGAACTTTGTTTTCCTTCTGACTATGAAATACACAGACTGAACAAGAAATTTGAGATTATTTATTTTCATATCTTTCTGTAAGATTGTATGAGCCGCCTTTGCATACTGCAGGCAACAAAAGAACTTGTATAGGGAATATTCTCTTCTGTCTTGAGGAACTGTGTCTTACACACTGCTGTGAATTGAAGCCTTTTTAACAGTGAAAACAGTGAAAACTTTTTCAGAGGTTGCCATAGCTGTTTTTAACTGAAGAAGAAATACAGTGTGTTTTTTTTTCCTCCAAAGTGTGATTTTTATTATTGCCTAGTCCTTACAAGGTTACAGCCTTAGGCTAACATCTTGATTGGGTAAAGATTGGTGAAGCTGTGAACAAGTTAAGTTTGGTGAGAGGATATACCTCAAGTGAGAGTATCCTCCCACTTTGCAATAATGCTTGATGTTCTTTTTAGGTCTGTGAACTTGATATCATCTTCAATTTTGAAAAAGCCTATTTCATTTTGGATGAGTTCCTTTTAGGAGGGGAAGTTCAGGAGACATCCAAGAAAAATGTTCTTAAAGCCATCGAACAAGCAGATCTTTTGCAGGAGGTAAGCAAATCTAACTTCTCTGGCCAAAGTGTCAGCATGGTAGGCTGTGACTCAGAAACCTCCTGTTCCTCTAAGCTTCTAGAAGGTATTTTTTAGCATGCTTAGCATGTAGTTTTAGCTAGTTGTGCTGAGTGTGCAGTAGGATGATGTTAGCTGCTCTTTTCGTTTGGTTTGGCATGTGGACATTGTAACTTACTGTGACTTTGTGTTTTGCTACTGAATGCAAGTGGCTGTTTGTGTTTATACCTAGATAATCGTAGATCATGCTAATTTAACTTAGTGTTGTTCATGTGTCTTTCATTCCTTCTTTTTATTTATTAACCATTAGGTTTTTTTTGTTATACCTGATGCATGTTCACTTCTTTACTTTTTCATTGCTGAAATCCAGAAGCTAGACTCTCTTCTTTGAGACTTGTTCAGGTATAGTTCTAATTAGTTCTTAGACCTGCTTTTCTGCTATAGGCTGCTTACTGTGGAACATTTCCAAGCTGGCAAAGCAGTAATAGTAGTGCCATAGAAACTTACAGAATAAAGTATAAGAACTTTGTTTTTTCACTTTGAATGCTTTTGTTGTTTCTTGTTATCATTGAAGAATGATGGATTGCATGTCTACCATTAAAAAAAAAAAAAGTTTGATGTGGCATTAAGGAAAACTTAATATTATTAATTTCTCCATCCTATGCTGGTTATTTTGGGTTTATCTGATTTTGTTTGTTTCTTTTTTTTTTTTTCTTACTGAAATGTATACTGTTAAGGTCCTTGAATGTCTAAATAGGAATCAAGAATGCTGGTGTGCTGGGGGAATCATCAGTCTTGTGTGCAAGTCAGTGGAACATATGGTTTAACAGGGATGGTTCACCTCTGTTTTTTAAAGTGTACTGAGGTTTACTGCCTACATGCTATATAGATCCAAGTTGCTCTATTTTTCCCCCTGTGTGAACCATCAATTTGTTATTTTCTCCTATTAAAAATGCTAAAGAGAATTAATTGCTTAATACTCTTAAAAGCCCTCTGTGTTTCACTTGGTAGTCTTTTGTTGGACATAGTATTAGTAGCATGGGGAAACACATGTTCTTTACCCTGGTAGCTGTGTTTGTAATCCCTTCAGAATACACACAGATCCACTGCATATTAATGTTCTTGTCATGAACAAGGTCAGCTATTACACACAGATTTGGTACCCTATTTTTCTAGAAAAGAAATATATGCACTTATTTACTTCCTGTGTTCTGGTTCAGTTTAAGCCTTTCTTTACTCTTTGTAGGAATTATCTTAACCAGAAGTCCTGTTGCAGTTTACAAAGAGGGGAGAAGAATAATCTGTTTATTCTCTGAAAATATTTTGCTCTTTATATGAAAACACATAGAACAGATTAGTTATATATTCCAGTTTGTCTACTGCAAATGCAGTTAATTGTACATAAAGTAGAATAACTATATTCTTTCTCATTTTTACTATTTTTGAACTTTATTTTCACTACTTTTATGGGGCTGTTCTAAAGAAAAAATGTATTATATTTCTTGGAATTCATTACTATTTTTCTTTCCACGCAACAAACATCCTCTTTTTACAGAGAATGTAATTTCATATTAATATAACTTCAATTTAAAAATTAGGCAAAGGGAGATATCACTTTTTCAGTGTGAGTCTTTTCCCTAACCCTAGTAGCTTTACTCTGATTACCCTTCCTTTCCCCATCTTTAGGAGATTTTCAGTTGTCAGTGTTTATTAAATAATTCTGATTAACTTGAAATGTAGCAGTTTATCCCAGCACCACTGGAGTCCTATGTTGGGCTTCTGTGTTTTTATTCTTGGTTGTATTGACTGTTGATCAAGTATAGAACTACTCCCTATACATGCATTTGAGTTTATAAACCCTGTAAAAGTGTGGGTTCATAAATAAATTGAGCTTCCAATACGGACTCTTTTCTATAGAAGTTTGGTTTTGTATCAACTGCTGCTTTGTAAATGCTGGGTTTGATGAAAAGAGTTGTTAAAATAACAATTTCTCGCATGTGGAGAATTTTTAGTACTTTGAGTTAATATCAGCTTCCCAGAATACTTAAAACTACCAGACTGAAACATGGTGTGATTCCAAATGCAAAACATATTTCTAGCAGGGTTGTCATGTGTTTGTTTTTGACCATTCAGACTTTAATTATGTAGAACAAAGTTACTTTTATTTGGCCCTGAATACTCATATTGTCAAATATATATATGTATATGTACATATATACACACATACATATATATATAGTTGAATACACAATATTATTAATTGAACACACAGCATTATTAATTAATAATGCTACATGCATTGATGTCTGAAGTACCTTAAAGATGAAGAGCTGTATGGAATACTTATGCAAAAGAAAATCATTACAGATCCATTAAGTGACTATTTGTGTAACATTAAGAGGAAATATGCTAAGGCACAAATTGCTGAGTAGTGAATTAGTTCTTAATAGCTTTGCCTACTTGAATTTTCTATTGAAGTTTTCCAGGATATACTTCTATGTCTGAGCACCTACTTCAGTTTGTCATAAAGTTCTGGTGCTGTGAGGTCCCTTTACTAACTGCTACAGTTTGTATGATGGAAACACACTAACTTGTTAAACCCTTCTCGCCTTCACATTCTTGTTAGTTCTTCAGGAATGTACTTAGTTCAAGTATTCATTCCCTACCCCCTCCCCCATACTTATTACCACCTGATAACTTATCAACAGTCAGTCATCAATACTGGCAGTGGTACCTAGATGAAGGGTAGTAAAAGGTTATTAATTTCAGTGCTTCCATTCTTCCTTGTTGTAGAAATGCTTCTGTTCAAAAGAATGCTGTTACATGTCGCTGATGGTTTTATATCTTGTTTGCTAGAGAGATTTTAACACTTAACTAGTGATTACAAAGGCATGCACTGCTGAAAGGGTGGTTTTTGCTTGCGTGAACAACTCAATTATACTGACAGAAATTGGTAGATGGAGTGTGTTGTTGCATGAGTTAAATATATACATTTGACGTGTGGAACAGCTGAAAGATAAGCCTGTGCATCATTTTGTGACATTTGAGTTTTCTAAGACATGAAACTACCAATGACAGATGTTCTATACAAAAGAGAGGATTTATTTCTCTCAAAAGTCTAATTGCTCTGTTTTTTTTTTTTTCTCATGGCTTGAGTAATTCAGTATGGTGCTTGGAAGTTTCTGGTCATTTACTGTGCTAAAATGCTGAAATCAAGGAGTTAATAATTGTAATATTTAAACCAAGCAGCCATGTACTTTTTTTAAAGCAAAACTGTACAAACTTGCTTATCTTCGTTTGAAGTAGGAAAAATTTCCTTAACATTGGCTATGAATGAAAATGGTTTTTGTTGATTATCTTATGTAAATTTTAGAAAAGTATTTTGTAAATTATCCCCATTTTGTTCACCACTATTCTTTTGTAGGATTTTTGTGTATTTTTCTTTTAGTATTTGATTGCAGAACATCTAAATACTTAAAAAATTATATTTTTTAAGAGGTTTCTAAATAAAAAGGCCAATGAGTCTGTCCACAAAGCACACTTGCTTATTTGTGTCAGTACTTCATTAATGATCAAAAATCTTACAAGCTATGTGAATGGGTTTTTTTCTTAGTCTCTTGCAGTTTGGCCTCAGGCAGTATTTACTAGTCCTTTCACATGAAGAATAAGAGATAAGCTATCAATTAACCGTATTTTCTTTGCTATTTCAAACCCTTGCCTCATCCTGCATCCAGAAGGGTGCTGACAGTGTTCATGTTGGCTGACTTGCCCTAGATGCTCAGGGTTGCTGCGTGGTTTTAGAATTAGCATCTTTGGAAATGAAACTGTGGTGAATTTCCTGTATATGCTATGAGAATTTTCTTATTGGACATGGAATGTGCTTACTGGAAACCATAGGTTTGAAAGTATGCATAATAGTAGGTATTAGGTTGTTCTTGAGATATGCCAAAACTCCTTCATTTTGTCATTAGCACTGGCAAAAGAAAATTCTTATATTTAAGCCTCCAGTGGGTTGGGTATAAGGGATTTTGACTGGTTTAGGAAACAGTCTTTGTAAGCACCTTTTTATTACCATTTGCCTGAGAAACTTATCACTATGAATGCAGTTAATTTAGTCTTCACTTAATGTTCTTTCTTAAATATGGACTGTGGAAATAGACTGCCTTCCAAAGCTGGCAGTGGCATTATTTGCCTTGGCTGTACCTGTGTTCCCCTGAATGTGAAACAAGAATAAATAATGGAATCTTTATTGTCATGGAGATCCAGCTGCCTTGACTGCCATCTGCTCTTCACATATAACTTCCATCTCAGTTTCAGGTGGTCAGCTTTGCTGGTCAGTTAGTCACTGCCATTTTAAGACAAGTATCTGCTTGATTTTAGGCACAGATAATGATCTACAATTACAATCTACAATCTTAGAAGATACATATATATGGGGATCTATGAGAGTTACTGTGAATGAGAAATGATAGATTGTTAGTTCATTATTTAGGGATTAGGAAATAGCTATGATTTTTATGGATTTGGAATCCCTCCCAACTCACAGAAGAACAAGTTGTACGTTTTGCTGGATGATGCTTTTGTAAAATGCGTTTCAGAACTCAGTCTCTGGAGATGTATTTATAGAAGAAAGAGGTTATAGTGCTGTTAGAGTGTTTGCCATTCTCCATGAGACTCAAAAAAGTCATGGCAATCAGATGCAGTCCCAGGTGAAGAGGGAAGCTTTGTACCCGTTTTTAAAAAGGATTGAAAGGAGGACTCTGGAAATTACCAGTCTGTCATCCTGACTGCAGTCTATACCTTGAAGGATCAGGGAACACATCCTCCTAGGAGCTGTGCTAGGGCACATGGAAGACAGGGAGATGATTTAGGACAGCCAGGATGGCTGCACCAAGGGCAAGTCCTGCTGACCCCTTCTATGAACTGGTCTTCTATAATGGAGCAACTCTGTCAGTGGGCCAGGGGAGGGCTACAGATGTCATTTATCTGGACACATTTCCCCATACAATTGTTCTCTCTAAATTCAAGAGGGGTGGATTTGATGGGACAGTTATATCCAAAGGATAGTGGTGGATGGCTTGGTGTCCTGATGAATTTCAGTGGTGTTCTTCAGGGGCCAGTAATGGGACCAGTGCTGTTTGATGTCTTGGTTAATGACATAGAGGGATTGAGTGCAACCTGAATAAATTTGCAGATGACACCAAGCTGAATGGTGCAGTTGACTTATGTGATGGATGGGATGCCATCCAGAGGGACCCACACAAAGCTGGAGAAGTGGTTCCATAGGAATCTCACCAAGTTCCACAAGATCAAGTACAAGATGCTGCACCTGGTCAAGGCAATCCCTGGTATCTGTACAGGCTGGCGGGTGAACAGGTCAAGAGCAGCTGAGAAGGACTTGGGGGTGCTGGTGGATGAGAGGCTGGACATGACCTGGCAATGTGTGTTTGCAACCCAGAAAGCCAGTTCTACCCAGGGCTGCATCACTAGCACTGTCCCTGCAGGTTTTGGGAGGGGATTCTGCCCTTCTACCCTGCTCTGGTGAGAGGTAGAACTCTCACTTGCATGCAGCTCTTAGGAACAAACCTCTAAAGACTGTGAATTCAGTTGTAGCAGACAGGTCTGTAAACCTTGATATTTCTGTATTTTTAATAGATAATTTTAAACTGTTCTTCTTGCACTGCAGAGTAGGCTTTCCTGCAAATACTGACCAAATAATACTTTCATGTTTAAAGCAATAGGAACTATTCCAGAAGATGAATAGTAGAACCTGCATCTCTTTTTCCCAAATAGTAATGGGAGAGGAGGAGGTTAACACTTTAAGATTTAAATATCTTCTTGGAAAAAGTGGCACTGAGTATCCAGGAAGTTAGCATATCATGCTTTGACCTCTTCCCATGCTCAGTCTGCTTTGTTTGTTGTTGTTTCTTTGTTTAAGTTTGTATGTGTGTAAGATGTGACTAATTCTATTACATCAAAGAAATCAAAATTAGAAGATCTTAAGACTCAACAAGTTGAAGAAGGAGTCTTTCATAAAAGTGTTAAATATGCATTCATTAAGCTTTGCAAATTGAAACATCAGAAAGTTTCAATTAAAAATAAGACAAATTAGCGTAGGCATTCTTGCTGTCTCATAACTATCCAGTGCCCTCTCTGATGTGAATTCCAGTACTGATCAGTTTGCAAACTGTGAACTTGATCATTTATTGATATAAGCAATTCTTGTAATAGAGCTGTTGGGGGTATATTAACAATGCACTGAACTCTTTGTAGATTATAATTCTAATAAGGATGTATTTGTTCTGTACATTAAACGGATAGATTCTTTTACAGAGACATTCTCCTGTCCTCAGCAATAGAAGCACTGTGTCAGGGTAATGTAATGAAAATTTTAGCACTGCTGCATGTGCCATAGCTGTTTTCAGGAGTTTAGTCATGTGCTGCTCGTCAATTAGCATAGTAAATTCAGTAAACAAATGCAGAAGGCTACTTGAAAGTAAGGAGTATCTTATCTTCAAAATCAGATGCTCTTTCTAAATGCTCACATTAATCTGCATTTTAATAGAACAAGTTCATTGGATGTGGCAGAATGCTGAAAAGATCAATGTTAATGTTTGGATCTTAAGATTGTGAGGAGAAAATTCCATTTTCACTCTGTTTTCTGAGATGATGTGTCATGTTGCAGTGCTACTACCCTTTCCTAGAATTTTCACTACCTGTGAGATGGTCTTAGAGTGCCAGAGAATATTAGGTGAAAAGAATAAAAATGTCCCCAGGAGGCATCCTGTTGTGCTTGGTTTTAGAGTCTCATTTCTTTGTGGTCTTCTCTGTGTGTTGTACAGATGTTGGGACACATTGCTGGTATGTGTTTTAGGGCTTTTATTTATTTTTAAGGGAGAAGCTATATTTTTGCTGCCAAGCTGTCTAGCAACGGTAGTAGTTCTGGTGATGGATACCAAGATACAATAAAAGTGTGTATATTAAATTTTATAAAGGCTGAAAAATTGATATTAAAAGAAAAAAAATCTGAGAAGACTTATTGTTCACAACTCTTTGAGAATTCTAAGTATGTTTGATTAGTAGATGGATTGATTAAAGTGAAAATGTTGAACTTTTTGCACTAAGCAATACGACATGAAAGTGACTACTCAGCAAGTAACAATGGTGACTTAATAAATATGAATTTTGAATTAAATTGTTAAATTACTTCAAGGATGATAGATTGAATGAAACTTTGCTTCATGAAACGAGTCTTATTTTATTATGAATGTTAATAATAATACTGTGTGACAGTTAATCACTGAATGAAATATATGTAAATTTTGTATTCTATTACGCTCTCAATCTGTTCCAATAATGAACAACTGCTTTTTAAAAAAGTAAAATCTTTGAATTAATGTTCCTTCATGCACAACTGAAGCTTTCTAAAGAACTCTTTACAACATACTCTTTTAAGGTACCTGCTTAAGAAATGAAAAGTAAAATTTAGTTTTTTTAATGCATCTCCTTGAAGTCTTTGAACAGATGTTTTCTTCTGATGCATTTCTATTTGCTTGCTTAACAGTGGACTTTTAGGAAAACCTATTAAAATTGTATTAATCTAAAGAACAACAATAGTTGAAACAGATTTAAGTGAAATAACTGAATTTACTTTTGTATATCGTTTAGAATATTTTTAAGTCTTATTTTAAATGTAAATAAGCTGTACGTGATTGGGTGGATGTTGGGTTTTTATTTGCCTTATTTTTTAATTTAGTAGTTAATATTACATTTTCACTGCTGCTTGATTTTGTTTGTAGAGCCAGAATGAAGACTGGGGAGGTTTGTCTGAGGATATCTTATGATTAAGAGCAAACTAAGGCATTAGCCCTTTTGACCCCATCTAAATGATTGGTAACTACCAAGTTTACCATTTTGGTGGCATGGATTAAATGGGTGCTATGCAAAGAGTGCTGCACGTGTAATTAAGTCCTTGCAAGGGTAAACAGAAAATGGGTGATGGGCTTAACTTTCTGCAACACTTGCATGATGGTCTTTGAAGAGTGCTTTGAGTGTTTCCTTTTATTTTCCTTTTATGTACTAACCGCATCAACTTGAAATCTCTGACTTCTACTGGCTTTCTTTGGTGTTGATAATTAAGTGGGATAATGCAAGTTAGAGAAATGGATACCAAAGCTAATAACTAAACAGATGTTTGGCTTTGTTTACTTACAATCAGCCCATATAAACATATATTTATTGAAAAATGAGCTGTTCACATCTGCTATGCAAAGAAAATGGGCCCTAAAAAGACTGGGTGCTGCTGCAATTGACTGTGTATCAAAATGCCGGATGCTGCATGACAGAACAAAGCTTATTTGCATATATAGTGCATTGCAACATATTTTTGTCCAAAGCATAAGTGGAATATGTTGTGGCAGTCCTCCTAATAAAGGTAAGATTTTGATTTGCATAAAGCAAGTTTTAAACATACATGAAAATGATTTGCTGGAGAAAACTTAATTAGTCTGCTGCTTACGTGATATAATGATAAACAAGTAGTTCAGTAAACAGATTGGCTTTTGTAATGTGGAACTGTGGTAATAGGTCTAATTTCATATGCATCTTTATAAGTATCAGGATTTAGTTTCCAGATAAAATAATTATAGTAGGCAAAAATATTTGTAACATGTTCAGAACCAAATTCACAGTTGGTGTATGTGTATTTTTACCATTTAAGAGTTTCCTAGTATATGATGCAGCCATCGAGCAGTGTTGGGAAGAGGGGAGCAGCCAATAATCTGCTTGCGTATTAGACCCAAAGAATTAGGGTAGCCAACAAGTCATTTGTTGAAAACAATTTCTTTATGCTTGGACATATTCCAGAACAACTGTAAGAAAAATCTAAGTGCTCAAGCTTGATACTTTCCACATTTTTTCTCACAATTTTATTGCTTTTTCTATGTTCTTCATGATAACAAGTTCATGTACAAAGAGTGTGATTCTTATGGTGAGGTTAGAATTGAAACTGTGCCTGTAAAACTTTCCTTGTGATTAGAACCTTAAAAAGCTACCAATGTTGTTTGGCACCTGTGCTATGAACAGAGCTTAGGAGTACTAATCTTTTTTTTTTTTTTTTTTTTTTTTTTGTGCATCTCAGATGGCTCCAAAGACCAATTCTGACACATACAAACTCAAGCTTAGATAATTGTGTGACTCCAGTTTACTTGCCTACAGTATGTCCCTGGGTGAATTCTGTGTGTGGGCATAGTTTTAGTTGAAGAAATGTGCTTTGTCCCCATTAACTTAAACCCAGTGGTATTATCTGATGGCCATGGAATGCTACTTCTTGGTCTGTACTGTTTCCTGGAAGGAGTGAAGGAATAGTTGCTGTGTTCAGACCCTAATTTACAAGGTTGTCAGGATTCCTCAGAATGTAGAGAAATAGAAATAGCATCTGCTGTGCTGAGTGGAGAGGGACAGATAGATGATTGCACATAATCAGAGATGGGGAATATTTAGCCTGCAATAAGGAGCTGCAGGTTGTATATAGGAATGAAGATCATCTGGGTTAAAGAGAGATCTCCTGAGGTAAAGGAGGTTGCCTTCGGGCAAGGGGAGGAGTTTGACTCATAGCTTTGGTGTTTGGATTAACGTGGTTTAACTAATTGGTTATACAACTTTCAATTACTTTAATCCTTGTTATTCTTTGAGGTATAACCAAGCCTAGAATGAGTAGAACTTGTTTTTTTTGTTGGCTGTTTTAGAGAGATCTTCTTGTAAACTAGGGTGTTGAGTACTGCATGTTCCATGTGGCAATTGTAATAAGCTATATATTCAGAAGTAGTCGGTTTCATAGAGAATGTGGTGAAATTTATTGTAAGCCTTGCATAATATTGAAAAACTAGGTGAAATCTTGATGTACATTCAAATTGTTCTGCGTAGAAATTCTGCTTTCTACTGAGAGCATTTTACAGTGGTAAAGTCATGGTCTTGAGTCAGGATGCAAGGTGCTCATCACCCAGACTCATGCTGACAGTGACTCTTGTTGAGAAAGCTGGATCCGTTCTTACTGTCGCCTTTGTGTTGATCCATTTGCCCTGTGGTTCTGGGGCTCCTAGCTTGTTAGCCAAAACTTGAGCTCCTGCGAGGGAAGCATGAGAAAAGTGCCAGGAGGAAAAAAGTAGTGGTATTGAAAAGGGAAGTAAAAAGCAACTGCTTTTGGCAAGCCAGGACTTTGCTAAAGTTGATAGTACAGCTTAAATTACAACCTATTTTTTAAAAATATCACATTATCTAAGTGCTTTAAAAAGCCAGTGTTCTACACATCTTGTCCTGACTCACTGTCTGCTGTGAACCCCCAAGTCAGCTTGCATAGGTAGGGTCTAATTTACTTGTCATATGCTGCACCCCTGCTGTTGGCCTGAGTCATAGGAGTGTAGCCAGGAGCTTCAGCAGCAGTATTGACTTTTGGAGTTTTCAGCTGTCCTTTCCCTCCCTCTTTCCTTTGTGCCAGAAGAACTATTTATACAACCATTCTAGAACTGGATTTCAGATCCGTTTAAACTGATCCAATTCAAATTGCTTATATTTAAAAACATATAGTCAGCAGCTTTTCTTTTCCATGTTTACAACTTGTGCCTGCAAACATTTATCCAAACAATTTTAAGAACGCAAAGTGCTGCAGTACCAGGAAAGAAGGGGGATGCTTAAATGCCATTGCCATGGAATCTGAATAGCAGGGGACATGACATGGCTTGTAGCAGCAGTATATTCTGGTCAGCCCTTCAAAGATAACAGCCCTGCAGTTTAAGAAATGGTTCCTTAAGCAAAGGAGAATAAGTGATGCAAACCTGTATCTGCAGTGCTGAAAGAAAACATTAATGAATCCTTAAGTACATAGTTTGGCAGTAAGCCAAACATACAGACACTGTTGGATTATCTGATGGAGAGCTCAGTGATTTTTAATAATTTTGGCTCTAACTTCACAATACAAAGTGTTCAGCCGTAATATGTGCTTAAAGCAGTTGTGTTTTTGTGGTGGCGAGGTGAAGCCTCTGATGGATTCTTAGAACCATCCTCACTGCTGAGGGCTGGGCTCTCGATTGTTCCTGGCTCGCTGCGTAGCAACTGATGGGCACCTGTGAAGGAGAGGCTCCCAGAGCGATTATCACCTCTGAGCTGGCAGATCAGAGCAGCAGCCAAGAGGCAGGAAGCACCTACTATTATCCAGTTATAGTGCACAAAGCCTCAGCTGATCTTTGTGCTGCTTTTGGGAGAGAGGCAGGCAGGCCGCTGCTGTCAGAGCCTTCTGCTCTGGTCTGTTGAGGCGATGTTTTAGAGCCAAAGTCTGTGCATATGCTCGGGTGTTTTGCTGAATAACCTTTGCAGGACAGTTTCCTGTTTCATACTCTAGTTGAGAATTCTGTTGACCCATTTGCATCGATCTTGAAGATTTTTTTTGTTTTCTCTGTATAGAAAGCTGCAGACAAGATCTTGATTAGGAGTTGGTATTGATGAAGCATTCTTCTTTTTATTTGTTTGCTTGTGGGTTTTTTGTTCTTTTTTTTGTAAGAGCATTATAGTTAATACTTGTCTTTGAAGATGTTCGAATGATGTTCGTGTTTCTAGGTTCTCTGAGAAAACACTTAGCTCTTCTTTGAAAGTAAAAATAGAATTTTGTAATAAAAATGCCCTAGTGGGAAATATCAAGGCCAGACTAGATGGGCCCTGAGCAGTCTGTGCTATTGGAAAGTGTCTCTGCCTGTGGCACAAGGGCTGGAACTAAATGGTCTAAAATATTCCTTCCAACCCAAAGCCATCTATGTAATAGAAGTTTCTGAACAGTTAGGTAACCAAAGATTGGGAAACAGCTACTCTCCTGTTTTGAAATCCTTGAAAAAAGGCAAGTTAACAGCAGACATTTCCTAAAGCAGATGTTCATTAGAAATATTGCCTAATAATGATTCAGAAGTAGAGTGTAAAAGTAACTGCTTTTGAAGCATTGCTAAGGAAGTGCTTGTTAAATGTGAATCTCTTCCTACTGCAAAAACTTCATATTTCTAAACATAAACCCTCATCCTCTGCTCTTGATTTCCCCGTAGCCTGCTTTTGTAGAATTCTTCCCAAACTTCCATACACTGCACAGACCTACATTTTGTATGTTGTTCAAGCTAGGGTTTTGTTAGATGCTGAGTGAGGAAAAAAGCCAAGTCTTTATCAAAAGGTGGCAGTTGTAACTTTTGTGTGCTTTTTAACATGGCTTGCCTTCACAGGCTTTGTGCAGGTTTTGATGAGAAAGAAGTTAAAACAATAACCTAAGCAAACTTTCCCTGACAAAGATGTCATGCAAAATATTGATGACATCTGTGTCACTGCCATGAGATATCATCAGTAAAATGGCAGCCCTGCAACATGCTGAACTTGAGATAGTTTGGTGTAGACATAAAGAATTTCTTTTCTCTCTCTTGCCTGAGGAAATAGCACAGTTTTCTTGTCCACTACAGACATAAAATACCTTAAATTGCAGCAAGTAAATAATTCAGTGTAGATGTTAGGCAAATTTTTCCAGTGGAGATGATAATGTAGCATTTAAGTAGATTGCCTGAGGCACAATAAAAAGGCATCACTGGATGCCTTTAATAGATGAAATACCTCTCAGGAAAGTTACAGGTGTACTGTTTGGGAGACTGAATTAAATGAAGTCACTTCTAATTTTATTTTGGCTATGATTTTTAATTAGTTTGGGTCATGACAGAGTTGGCTGAAAAAATGTCATTTGGGTTGGACTGGCTAAATAGTTCTGTTTACTCAGATCAACTCTACCATTTTTCTAATTTAAAAAATCTCCAGTGACTCAGGCTGACAATTTCAGAGAGTATTATTAGCTTTTTAAAATGAGTTGTAAACACAGATGTCATTTTGAAGAAGATTAATTCTAGTAACTTTTAAAATACTGCAATTCCTCAATGTGCAGCTTGTCTTGTAGAGCTATTACTTTTCTGGCAGTACTAGGATCTAAGAACTGTGTGTTGAAGTCAGATAAATGGTTTACAACCAAAGTTTTAAGTGATGATTTTTCAGAGGTGGTATTTCATGTTAGTTTGCCCTTATATTGTGCTGTAAGGATACCATTGCCTCTTCCCTAGCTTCTAAATGCACTAATTTATAAACTCATTAGATCTAGATTGTTATCTTAAACAACATCTGAACCTGTGAAGCATGTCCTTGGGGTTTGCACAGTCCCACCAAAGGAAAGCAAGGTAGTGTAGATACTGATTGTGAAATTTGACAACTGTCCCTTCCCCATATTGTCTTTTCTGGTATTCAGAAAAGCCAGCTGCTCTGGAGACAGTGTAGTGGGGAACACAAGAAAAGGTCAGTCATAGTTGAAACTTGCGAGGTGCTGTAGTTCTGTGATGGCAAACAATTTGTCAAAACTTCATTTTCCTTTTTGTTGTTTGTCAGGCTGCCCACACTGCCAGGCCCTCTGTGTGGGACGGTCCTGGGCATCCTTGGTGGGGTACAGAGGCCTCACTGGAATGCCAGTTTTCCTTCTCAGTATTGCTGTGTTATCACTTTGTATCTCCATTACTGTTGTCTTCCATTTAATCCTTTAGTTTAAATTCTCCAAGATCAGTTTATTGATAGTCTAGTTGCAGGTGGTGTTTACATGTTCGGTAAACTAAAAAGCCAGCAGGAGGGAAATAACCACTCTCTTCCTATTGTTGTCTGACAATGTGTCTTGTTTTATCAGTAAACCATAAGTTTCTGTAAAGATGAGGCACTAATCCCACAATAGTAATGTGAGTCAATTATCTAATTTTGTGCACCATGATTTTAAAATCAAAGACAGCGAATTCCTCAAGGTATAAACCATTGAAAATACAAACAGGGTGGGAAATATCCCAGGACTGTGTGGGACTGCAAGCTGGGAAAGTACATGAAATGAGCACTTCCATGGCCTTGTTGATATTTATAGTTATGTAAAATGAGACATGGTCAGTGTTTACAGGCCAAAGAGGATGCTTAAGTGTGTGTACACACATAATTCTTGGAATACAACAACAGTGGGTTGCAGTCAGCTTCATGAGAAAGAAGAATGGGAGCAGCTCATTCTCCTTCTGTCCAGAAAACTAATGTAAAATTAAGGAGAAATCTGTTTGGAGATTTGACAGGCATTTCAGTGAAGACACCAACTTTGATGGCTCCACATTTCCAATGGTAAACACTGGAACACATGAGTTTTTTTCAAGGAAGAAGGGAATCATTTGTATGCATATATCACCGAGATAGAAATTAGATTTTAGATTATTTTAGATTATTACAGTATGCCAGTTCTTCAGTTGTCTTCATGAACAGTTACCAGTGTAAGTAAAGCAGAAGTTTTCTCTAGAGACCTTTCTGGGAATATTTGTCTGTGGAGGCTCCAGGAATTCTAAAGTTAGTACTTTCTTCTTTTTAGTCAAAACTCCTACTCCCTAATAACATACACTATTACCATGCAATGTCTTTTCCAGTTAGGAATATGCCTCAGCGTTTTGTTTTTAATGTAGACTGATGCTTTTTACTTATGCCATGCGAGAGGCGTTGTGTTGGAATTCACATTTGTAATTCTTTATTATATACCAAATTTTTTTGAATCTAAAAATTACAGCTTGCATCATATTTGTAATTGTCACAGAGTTATATAGGTGCTATTATTTTGTGAACTACTGGATTTGTAGTTATCTTGCTAACTACAAATGGTCAGAATGGCCAGAATAATTTAAACTACTGTGACATGATTGTCAGATTACTGATACTGAAAATCAGTATAAAAACCGTACAGCTTCTGGAATATTTTTGTTGTGCTTTTTTTGTAATTTGAGAATAGAATTTAAAGACATGCAAGCTTGGACATGTGAATAAACTGAGATGGCACAGAGGAGACAGTTTTAGAAGTCCATGGGAACTCTCAGTTCTGTTTTAAAACTTCTGTCATTCTGGGAAGTGAGATACTAAAATAGATTGAAGATTGTAATTGGTACAGGATCAAAGATGGAAACTGACATGCAGAAAGTTGTTTTGTGTGTTTTCATCCCAAAAAAAGTTTAATTGGCGTGTATGGGGCTGATGCTCCTAAATTACTGTTACTCCATTATTAAAATTGAGTGTTGCTTTCTTTCTAGCTCATCTTTCAGCAAATTGAATACTAATGTTCATGCCAATCATACAAGAGTGTATTGATTTCAGCAGCATAATGCAAAAGCAAAGAAAACTTTGCCTGCTTTGAGAGGTGTATCAGAGGCCTCAATTTTTCTAAACAGACTCTCTTTCTACAAAATGTCATTTTTGTCATCAGTAATGCCACCACTGTACTACCCTGGCACGGTGTGCTCACAGCCAGGTTCTGGAGGCCTGGTACCTCTAAATCTGTGCTTTATTAGAGCAGATGTGGTAGGTGATGTCAGATGCCACTTGGCTCAGTGCCTGTCTCTGACAGAAGTCAACAGTTGATGCCTGATGTAGAGACAAGTAATAGATAGGGTGGCCTATCTCTGGTGCTTCAAACTTTTTTTGGCTAAGAGGAAACTGTGAGCTTATGTAATAAAGTATTTATGATAGGAAGTTTTTCTGTCTATTGTTGGACACAGCATGCAAGTATGGGGGGGGGGGTAAACACCAATTCTCCCCACTACTCTCACCCCCTGAACATCTAGAGTAGTCATAAATACAGTATTGTATTTCTGTATCAAATGGCCTTTTTACGTCAGAGATACAGTAGTGAGATAATATTTTTGTTTTCTTGCATATCTGTCCACCTTTCTATTATGTATAAGAATATGTACATTTCTTTTGTAGCCACGTCATGAATACTTTAATGTACCAGTGTACTAAATGGCTTCATTCATCATGCATGCAGAATTTCAGAGGAGATAGACCTGTGACTTACTCATGACAGAACATTATCATCAGCTTGCTGAATCCAGTCATCCTGAATCTAATAGAATGCCACAACCATTCTCTGCTGTTGTACTTTCCTCTTCCCCCTCTGTTTTACAGTGTTGTCTCTTCACATGTCTCATTTCAACAAAACTTGTGCTTGTTGCCATATGGTTTAACTTTTTTATTGTGTGTAAGCTTGAAGTCTTATGCTTAAAAGTTCTGTAGCATTTTCTGAGCTAAATATCTATATACTGCAATAGCTGTATTGTAACATTACTCAACCCACGTTTATCTTTTAAATAGGTTGTGGTGGTATTTAAACATACTCTTAAATAAGTCTGTAGGTGAAGTCAAGACTTAAAGAGAAAGTAGTGAAGGAGAAGTATCATGTGAAATGTGTATACACACAAGTATTGAATGATGTTGACTGAAATTCTATGTAGACCATGCATCATAATTAAAGGTGCAAATAACACTATCCCTTTCTGAAGATTGGCACAATAGTGTGACTGACCTTACAAAAAGGAGGGGGGGAGAATTGATTAGGTCAAAGATAATGATGGGTAAATCTGAAATTGAAACATTTGTATTTAAATGTGCAGAATGCTCTTGTGAGTTACTGCCACTGAAAGAGAGACCCATATCATTGCTTTACAAATTAAGAATGGAGTCATAGAATCATTAAGGTTGGAAAAGACCTCCAAGTTTATTGAGTCCAACCATTAATGGTTAGGGTTGGAAAGATCTAAGTCCATTAACAGTATACTTGCAATATGCCTTCTTAAATTGGCATTTCCAGTTTTAAATGCAGGCTGCCTTGTGAATGAGAGAACTGCCACGAGGGTGAATATGAGTGCGTTCAGTTGAAAAGTGGGCAGAGTGAGAGGGCACGTAATGTGTTCTATTTGTAACCTAGAACCAGTGCTGGTTCTGAAAATTGTTTCCATGAATTATCAAGGAGGCAGTTACTAAAACCACAAGCAAGCTAGTTCTCTGTACTATATGTGGTAATGCACTACCTTCCAAATGTTAAACTGACAAAAAAATGGGAGATTTAGGGGATTAGACAAAAGATTTGGATTGGATTTGCAGCATTCTGAAATCTTAGAAAACAAGATCATAGGAGTGGTTTTCCATTTCCAAGTTTGCCTTTTTTCTGTAAGCCATTAACAATGTGTTTGGATGTCTGGTTAATGCTGCTTTAGCCTGCATTATTTCATGCCTGTTGGCTTAAAATGCTGTGCATTGAGCTGTAATGAGATGCTGTTTTTCTTGTTATCTGTATACAGCTGCTTGCTTCTAAATGACTAGGTAATGAATTAGCTTTTCTGGCATGTTTGAAATAAAGTATTGCATGCACTTTTGTCTCATGTGAATGACTTTTTTCCTCATCTGTGTTCTGATATTTCAAATTTATTGTTTGCCTTGGGTGATTCTGAGCTGCAGGTAGTATACAACACTGCAGAATGTTTTACCTAAGAATTGGATAAAATGTTTGACACTTACTAAAACAAATCATGTGAATGAAACATAAGTCATTCTATTTGTTTCTTAAAAGTAATAATTAAGTTATTCTTCTAGCAAAAGACATTAGCCTTTAGGTGTTCCTTGAGATTATATTGTTGAGGAAGGCACATCTGTCTCTAGATTACTGCTTTAGTAATAAAAAAATATGTCTGAGTTCTATGGGTGATGTATCTGTGGACAAATAGCTAATGTCCTTGAAATAGATTGCTTTTAATGGTTAGCCAAAGACCTTGATTTGCTTGAAGAAATGTAGTGTTTAAGTTTATGCCTGCTTAAAATCATCTCAGACTTTGAGATGGCAGTGAAAACAACAATACTAAACTGCTCTAAAAACAGTGGCAGCACTGCTCTCTCTTTCTTCACAGCTATAAAGAACTTTGTTTTCAGGTAACTTTGTAAATACCTTGTTGCACTCCTGAGTAACTCTTAAGTGCCCACTGCTGTCGAATCAATTTTAAAAAAAAAAGTGAATTTATTTCAAATATTTTGAAGACCCTGAAACGCTTGACAAGTTGTATTCTTATAGAATGCTCTTGAGTTCTGGTGCCATAGTTAGTGAACAGTATAGGATTTCTTGAGTGAAAAGCCTTACCTTGGTAGATAGGGGAGGTGTGTCTTCTAAAATGAATGCAACAAATTACTCTGGGAATATAATACAAAAAGTTATATTAGAAATGCTACATGGCCATTTCTTCAGTCAGTGCCTCCTTTTGGGGATTTGTTAAAATACACATGTAAATCTTTAATCCTGCCATCCTGTCTGGCTTTGTCAAGGTCACTGCAGTTCTAAAAATATTTAAATATTGCTTCAGTGAGGGGAAAAAACAAGCCAACACTCCATCTTTAATTATCTTGTTTTCAGATTTAACTTCCCTTTTTATTGCAATTTTTTATTTCCTGCTGGATTTTAGAAGCCATCTCAATATGCCTGTTCCAAGCTCTCACTGACTTTTGAATGAAGTTGCCTTACAGTATCATAGCTTGTTCCTTCTCTGCTGAATCACCTTATACATGAGCTGAATGATGATAGTAAACTTGATGATTTTGTGCCACATAGTCAAGGTTGATAGAGACAATGTTCTGATGTTATTTGCAAGGTTTGAGGTGTTTAACTGACACTATTTTTTTAATAAATATTTGCAAAGCAATTGAAAAATAGTTTGTTGGCTGCCTTAACTGTTATCTGCCTTTTTTTCTGCTGCATGACATGTCTTGTTTTAGGATGCTAAAGTAAGTTTATTCATTCTCTTTATGTTAAAGCTTTTGTTTCGATATGGACACAGTATCCCCTTTTATTTACGATGGCATTGTTAATAGTTATGGAAAAGCTCAGCCTAATGTTTCTAGTTTAAATAATTTCTTTTCAGATGCTATGGAAGTAATGAATACAAAACTGATGATCATTTCTTGGAATTTGGTATTAAACAACTTTCTCTGAATCTAAGGAAAGCTTTCTAAGATTAAAATTAACCTAAAACTTTATGCCTGGTGTGGAATAATAAAATTCCTATCCTAAAAACTCCTCCCTCTTTGAAAGGGCTCAATTTGGCACCAGGCATACCAAGGTGCATTGACCTGGTTTTATTAATTACGCACAGGATCACTTTATAAAAAACAAACAAACCAAAACTCTTTTATAAAGATCTGAAGGGATACTGTATCTTAGTTGCATCAGTAGTTTCATTCACCTACTTATTTGTTATTCTCAAACAGATTTTTGAGACTCTTGAAACAATTCATCACAAAATTCACTGGCTCCCTTGCAAGATCCTTCCCCATCCCTCCCCAGTTCCTATCTCTGTTACTTGCTTGTGATTTGTTCCCTGCTGGTACATCTAAATTGTTTTATTTTTATTACGCTTAAGGGCAACAAAATCTACCAGCTATTCCTGTGAACCATGGCAATCTAATTAACAGATCTGTGAAAAGTGCAGCTAATACAATGTTTGCAAACTGCAGTGCTTCCATGTTTTCATGTCTTCTCAGCTTTCTTTTTTAATTCAGCACCTTCCATACTAACTCATGTACAGCGCTGCTCAGTAGAAAGAGTGTTCATTTACTGCTGTCTCAAATTTTCCCTCCCTAGGAAGCAGAGACCCCACGTAGTGTACTTGAAGAAATTGGATTGACATAAATCTTCTCTTCAGCTGATGCCATCTCAGTGTTTCATACTGTAAATGTTCACTGCCTTCATTGTAATGTTTAGCTAATGGTGTAAGATGCTGTTTGTCAGTATTACTGTTTTGCTAAGCTGCTTCATTCAGGCCTACAAGAAAAATACAAAAATACTTTTTTTTGAAAAGGGAACAAGAAATGTAAGTTCAAAATTTATAAAGGAAAGGGAATTAGATTTAATTGACTCAGTGTTTCCCTTCACTGCATTTATAGGAAAATTGCATTTGACTTCGATAAGCCTACTGTTTTTTATAAGCAAACTTGACTTCAGGAAATAAATGTATTCTTGTGACATAAGCATAGCCTACCTAAATGAAAAGAAACTACATGGACAACTCCAAATATGAAATGTTATGGTGTAGAAATTGTGTTTATGCAACCAAAGAATTTCTTCATCTACATTTTAGTCACCACTTGTGATTATTCTGCTTATTTCAGTTGTTGCATAAAGATTGGAAATATCTGTTTACTACTGAATTTGTCATTATACCAAAGAATCCTGCCAGGATCTGCATATCAAACTGGTAAAAAACTGTTAAGGTGATAAATGCTTTTTTAAGAAAACTGATCAATTCACTAGACATGAAGGTGTATTTTAGTGTAGCTACCTTGAGCAAAACTGTGCAAGTTACTATACTCCAAAGGGAACGCATCTGGGAGAAAACGAAAACCAACACAGACTGAATAAGGAAACTGATTTTAGGTCTGATATTAGCTTGCTTTGACCATGAACACAAGAAAATGAGGTCAGCTTTCTAACTGAATAGAGAGATGCATAATGAAAACGGAAACTTTCAAAGATGGGAAGGAAGAAGCTTTATAGAAGGGACCTTTCATTATTTTCTTTCAAAGTCTACCATTAATTTGTACTTTTTGGTGTTTTATAGTTACGCTTTATTGGGTGTATAGGTACCTTTAGGACACACTAAGTGTCAAATTCATTTAACTGCTTTTCTTGATCAACTCGTTGAACACGTGACACATCCCTGACAATACTCCTGCGTGTTGTAGTTGAACCAACTAATTTGCAGTGAGAGCTCTTAAACATTAGATTTGTATAGTATATTCACTACAAATCATGTAAACTTGATATCCAGTAATATTTTGACACTTTGAGCAGACTCTCAGTAATTATGAACTGAGCCTGTTTCACTAGCAGAAATATGATCCATGTGTGATTTTGAGGGTGACAGTGGGAGTCTACACCTGGGAGTAGCTAAGTCCTCTTGCCTGTCCCCATGGAGGGGGGGGGGGGGGTGTCGCCTCCCTCTTCACCCAGACACCTTTCCCTAGGAGTTTTGGCTTGTTCCCTTGAGTGGTGCCATGTTTTCACAAAGCTTAGCTCCGGCAGTGCTGCCAGCAGCAGCACTTGTGTGGCCAGCTGGAAGAGTGGGTTCAGTAGTACCCAGCCAAAGCAGAAGTGCAGTGGTGCCACTTTTAAGGCTGCTGATCCAGACCCCAGCATCAGTACTTGAGCCAGTAGTGGCCAGCCAGGGCCAGGCTGTGTGTGCCGCTCCTGTGGCAGTACCAGGGTGGTGCCTGTGCACTCAAGCCATTAGAACTTGTCTACAGATGCCCATTCTAGGATTTACACACAGATTCCAGATGGCCAGAGACTATTTTTGTCCCAGGGCATTTCCCCAGTGCACAGTGGGCAGGGATAGATAAGGGTAGAGGGGTAGCAAAAGGACCCTGTGTGTGAGATTGTAGTGGTAAAACAGATTTAAGTCAAACCAGAAGCAATTTTATATGTATTAAACATGTTTTTAAAGTTTACACTGTCACTTGTATGTGCTTGGCTGGATTAAGCTTTGTTGTGATTGTGACAAACTGTTTGACCTCTGTCTGTCACATTGGTTTAGTTGTAATAAATGTCCATTTTTACACCATTGTTGTGTTTATATGTAATTGGTGCCTGTATTCACAGAGGAAAGAAGAGGCCACTCAGTGCTGGCTTAAAAAAAGGGAAATTTTATTCCAGTGCTTAACCTGTTCTTGAGCACTTCATTAAAAAATGCTGAGGATACTGTGTCCAAGTTTAGTTATTTACATCCATTTAAATTGTAGAGAAAGCAATAAATTAGCAAGTTTTTGGAAAGCTTGCCACATTAAACATGAAATTTATTTAAGTGGATGTTAAATTGATGGGATAGTACCACTTCATTTGAAAATTAAACCACATGTTGAGAGAGATTTCTGGATGATACAGACTGAATATTCAGTTCTTTTCATAGAATTCTGAGCAAGTCAATGCAATATTTACAATCCTGATCTCGACCAAAAATACGTCAGATGAATCTGTTCTCCACCTTTCTAAATGAACTGAACTGCTTGATGTTATCAGCAAAAGCATGGGGAAAAATTAACATCTTCGGGCATTTCTGAAATTATTTTGAAATGAAATTCTGGTTTTTGAATTTCCTGGTTTGTGCAGAAGGATTGGGGAGAGCTAAATAATAAGTAGGAATTTCTGGATTGTTCAGGCAAGTTGATTGTTGTCTTGAGTGTCTTCAACTTCACTGACTCAAGTCTTTAACTCGAAGAGGCCTTCCTAAACATCTGCTGTTCCTTTTGGGGTAAGGCCACAGTGATGGTCACCCTGTGGCTGCCTCTTGTCAAGTTCCCACATACCATGGGTTACGGTTGTCCAGCTTGCTTTGCAGTCTTGTCCCACAGCTTGACAAAGTGTTACCTGTCCATGTCACATCAGTTTTGGTTTTCAGCCATAGATACTCAATTCACCTGATACATGTGCTGGGGAGGAGTGTATGTGGAATAATTGGGGTTTGTTTTAATTACAAGCTTACAGTGAAAGCAAAATGAGCTGCACTCTTTGGATGATGTAAGAAAGTAAATGAAGCTTTTAGGTTATTAACTATCATAAACTTCCAACTTTCATGTTTTATAAGAAGTGCTGATCCAGGACAGGAAGCAATAGCATCTTTAGAAAAAAACCAAGTTATTTAGTGCACAGGAATGTCACTGGTAAACTGGAGGGCAGTTTCCGATACACAATGTGCTAATGCAAAACTGGATACAAAACGACCATGCTGCCATCACAGGGCATAAAAGTGGGAGAGGAGTCACTTGGGATGCATTTTGGACAATGTGCCCTATACACAAGGGCTGGGGCCAGAGAGGGAAGGCCTTCTTGTTGGGTGTCTACAAGAAATGCCTTGAATTCAACACAGACAGTGCCACCCCTCCTCAACCCCTGACAGGGGTTTGCTACTCTGGATAGGCAGACAGGGAATGAAATCCCACAGAAGTGGCCACCAGCTACAGTTGGAGGGAAGGCACTCTGCTGCGAGGGGGCAAGCCCAGTTCCCTGATGCCTTAATTCTGCTGGGCAGCAACAGTGCCCATGCCTACAGGGGTTCCCACTGTGCTGCTGAACAAGCAGCACTGCCTGGCAGGGCTGTTCCTCCTCCACTGAAGGGCAGGGGCAGCACCTGCTCCCCATCCTGACTGAAGCAGGGTGCCTGGCAGGCCCTGGCACTGCCACCCTGAACCTCTGTGTAAATGCCAGAATTACTCCAAAGCACCTCCATGATCCCTGCAGTATTCACAACTGGAAAAAAAAATATTTTAAAAGCTGCTACTTTGAAGCAGTTGTTGAAGACAAAAAAAAAAACTTGGCCCATATTAATTCACTTTATAAGGTCCTTTTTTTTAGAATATGTGGAATAACACGCAATGAGAATAAGCTGTTCCTTACAAATTTAAATCCTTTCCGTGTTCTTCTGGGGCTTTTTCCCTTTGGGAAAGAAAATAATTAAGCTTAACATTAAAAAACTTCTAGTCTGTCTCTCCAGAATAAAATAGCACACTCAGATAATAATAAGGAAACACAAAACCATGCATATAACACTACGTAAGATTATGAAGCAGAGAAACAATACTGAAAAATACAAACTCCAAAGTTAGAAAACTGGTGGAATCCCAGGTTTCATGCTAACAAATGCAAGCTAAATGTCAGATCTACAGCACTCAAATTCTGTGTAATAAAAAGACAGTGTGTGAAAGTGAAGGGCAATCACAGCTACCAGTCCTACACTGTACAGGTACAGCCAGCGTGTTTGGGTCCAGACCTCAAGAAAAACAAGCTGAAGCTTCAGCCATTGTAGTAGCAGAAATAAAGTATATTTCAATTTTTACATGCATTTCTGAGCAAGTTTTTTTTTTTTTTTAAATACAGCCACTCAGCTTCCCAAATCCTATTGCAAAACTCTGGGGACAAGGAGCATAATCACCCATGGAATTCTCACATGGTTGTTAGTGGGCACTTAGTTTCTAATCCCATGGAGGCCTGGTTTGCTTATTTCACCTGACTGGTCACAGGTTCCCACCCCCCACTCCACACTTTTCCTTGAGCTGGACAGCTGATTTTGCTGGGATAACGCTCCGTGACATCCATCCGCGTGACGCGGTCTGCACGGGCAAAGCCAGCTCTCCCACCACAGAGCTGTGGGAAGCAGGGCAGCCCAGGGAATGGAGGATTGCTGGCCTGCTGGTGGCCAACTGAACCAGAGTTTGCCACATGCTGTGCAAGTGACCCAGCGAGACAATTGAGCATCTATTAAAAAAATAGAAACCTCAGGGAAAATTTGTCTCTAAGGTGTACAATAAAAAGGTACATTATAAGAAACTGGCAGTAACAAATTTCTCAAATGGAATTAAAAACTTTGTGCTGTCTATCCTTTGAAATACTCCTTTTTAAAAAGTTATTATTTCAAAAGTTATGCTAATTAATTACAGTTCCTATATCTGTTAATAACTAAAACATTTAATCAACTAAGCTACAGCTCTGCCCACAGTTATGCCAACATATCGTGAAAGTCGGGTTTGAACTGATCATCACTTTTGTTGTATTACTCCATATTGGACAAGTTACACATGAAGAAAGAAGGAAAAATGTATCATCAGCATGCTAGGTGCACTATGCATTTAGAAAAGCAAAAAAAATATATATAATATCCATGAGCAATGTTCACTCGATCTTAACTATCATGGGGAAAAACATTCTTTCTGTGAGGAATGCTGTTGGTAAAGTTCAGATACATAGATTTTCTAAGGGAGTTTATGTTACATTGCTGGGAGTTGAAATGAATTCCTATTTGGGAGCACTTCATGCCTGCTTCAGGCTTCTAACTCACGGGGTCTGATCGGTTCTCTGAAGGCAGGAGCCCAGTTCTTTGGAGAGGCTAAAGGCAGGGAGGTATCTCTACAGACCGTTAGGGCACCTGCACCTTGGGTGCCACAAGCTCTCTTCAAGTGTTTGAGGACACTGAAGTGCCCAAGTTAAAACCTGAAGATAAGCCATGTGAAATACAGTACATCTAAAAGCACAAATCTTTCAAATAAAAGTTAAACTATTTGTAAAATAAACCTGAAAAGGCTCTAAGTCAAGTCCTCCTCTCCCAAAACCATGAAATAAGTCTTTCATGTATAAACCCTTCAGTTTCTTCAGCCACTCTGCACCCATCTTGACTGAGCCTTCACAATCACATCTTTGGTTCCCAGATGGACGCTTTCCACCCCTCCAGCACAAGCTAGGCAAGTTGTTTTCACCTAAAAATGGTGTTGCAACCAAGAGGCATGCAAAGTATTTCTAACCTCACTCAAGGATTACAGTTGCATGGTCTCCAGTCTTACTTGGGGATTAAGGTACTGAATAAACTGATTGTTTCTCTGTGTACTTGCTACTTGGTTTTAGTCTACTGCAATTCCTACAAGCAATGAGCTCAGCAGCTCAGTCAGGGCTGAGAAAAATCCAACACTCATGACCAAAAAGCTCCTACTGGGTAAGTATTGTACAATCAAACAGTGATGCCTTTGAGATCCCTTTTCTCCAACTCATAAAACGATTATATTTTCTTTGTCTAGAAAGCAATTTCCAATAAACAGATGAAAAATACAAATGGCAATCATCTACACAGACCTGGATCTGCAGTGTGCTGGGGTGTGAATTTACTGCACACTGGCTGTTCTGTACTAACTCCTTACAGAAACAGTAAACACTTAACATACACATAACAGAAATAAGCATATACCAAAGAGGCTTCACTTATCTATTTGTACTCAATGTGCATCCAGGTGTTGCAGCAGTTCAGAGGGACAGAGTAGCTAGAGTACTTGACATTCACACCTTCTATAGGACTTAAAACTTTTAATTTTCTCAAGCTTCGCACACAGTAAACTACGTTCCTTTATTAGGAAGAAACATTTTAATGTGCAAGAACACTTTATTTGAAATTCAAATATATCTGGTGCCCTATTGGGAAGATTTCTGTCAGCTCTATTTTTATCAATTAGTGATTTCTGAAAGTAATTCTCACTTTGTTTTGGGAGTTTCACTATTTTTTCCTCTGCTGCTTGATCTCTTTTTACCCCTGCTCCTGGATCGAGAGGAACTCCTGCTTCTGCTCCTGCTGCGTGTCTGACTGTGACTCCTGCTGCGACTGCGGCCTCTCCTCTTCCTGCCCCTGCTGTGAGACCTCCTCCTCTCCCGACTCCTCGACCTCCCCGACCGGCGCCGCCTCTTGTTTTTGCGGCGGCTCTTTTTCCTCTCTGACTCTCCATTTCTGTGGTAGGAATGGTCTGGGCTCGGGCTGCTCCTTCTCCTGGACCGGCTGTAATAGTCATCACGATGGCTCGATCTGTTTCTCCTCTCAGAGTTTTTAGACAACTGATGAGTCCGTTCAGGAGAAATACGTATGTCTCTATTGGCCTCCCAAAACTCGTTGTTTGGATTTTTGAATACATGAAGAAAGTTGCAGTGTTTCCCCCTTGGACACTTCTGCCTTTCAAATAAGCCTGCAATAGATGAGGGTTTGCTTTTTTATGAACCAGGCCTGTTAAATCTCTTTCTTCATTATGTACCAACTGGAAGAAATGTAATAAACTGAATTTTGCTTCTCCAAACAGAAGAACGTGCATCTGACCACCTATCAATTTAACTCACACGTGATTAATTTTCACTATGTACTTTTCTTGGAATTAACTTTTTAGCAGCTATGAAGATTTGGTTTTAGCTTAGAACAAACTCAACTTTTAATTGCATTAAGTTTTATTTACCTTAATGTAAAAAGGTAAATCTAGATAAGTCACATGTTATATTTACTGCTCAGAACAGAAACTACTCTTGCTTCTTACGAGATAAATTAGTACTTCCTGGAGTTTCACCTTAAGAGAATTATTTCCAAAGCTAGAATCCAAACCTTTTTTTTCTAGACCATGGTAAATCCACTAAAATAATCCAGACACTTACGTGACATGGTGCAATACTCCATTTCTTTCCTGGATCTACACAAGCAAGTTAGCACATTTGTCTTCCAAACAGAAATGAATACAACATTAGGCAGATAGGAAAGCTACAGCCTAATCCCTCTTTTTCACTTCCATGAGTGAGTACTCTTTCAGTAACACATATTCTCTTTTCCAAGACTCACCACATATGGCAGTCTTCCACCTCGTCACAGGACAGAATTCACAGTGAAGCTGTCTGCCTGCATACCATCGTCCACTGAACAGAGCCAGAGCTGCCTGACAGTCCTTCTCCCTTTAAAAAGTAAAAACAACAGATGGCATTACCATCACACAATCATTTCAGACACCCCTTATCAATTTTGGGCTCCCACCACAGTATGAGAATGAACTGTATGGATGATTCAAACACTTTTTGTTCATTACTCAACTCTGGAGTTTAGCTCTAACACTTGGTAAGACTGTGAGTACTTACGACTGGTACTGGACGTACACATTTCCTCGCAGGTGAGGCTCATAGTTGCAACTGACCTGAGGGGATGGAAACATGAAGTGAGGGCAGTGGAAGGTTTATGATGTACAGCAGCTCACACATTCTGAGATGGGCAATTTTCATTTATGACAGTTCATCCATAACAACTTAGGGATGATGTTTTTCTGAACACTTGGTGTTAACAAAACAAAACAAAACAAAAAAAAAAA
>WBNO01029807.1:668059-680526 GCA_013400575.1 Peucedramus taeniatus
AAAAAAAAAAAAAAAAAAAAAAAAGAATGCCTTTCTGGCTTATGTGTAACTGTTTCCAGCATTATGCTTTGATTAACTCTGGGACCTTGGCTTCACTTAGTCCACAAGAAAGCTTGTATTCCATTTTCTTGCATTTGTCTGGGCCAACCCTACTGTGCAACAGCCAAATCCTGCTCTGACAACAATTATTAGTATCCTCAAGTGGAAATGAGGGATTCATTACAGTAAGAGACTCTAGAGCAATCTATCTTCACAGCATCCCTGTAAAATGAGTTGAAAAAGCTGAAGACACCATCTTTCACTGTACAGTTCTGAAAAAACTTTTTTTTTTCAATAATTTAGCATTCAAAGTAGATCTAAAGCTCTCAAAAATACACAAATTAACTTTTCAAAAGCTTGCTGCTGGTTACAAAAGATTCCGACAGGCATGCCAAAGCAGGTGGAACCCAGTTCTCAAAGACAAAGTGATTCCAGCCTCTGATGCCTGCTGGCCTCTTCCAATGTCTGCAGCAAACAAGGTTAGCAGCTCCTTTCATCCCTGAACCCTGATTGACCCTCAGGGAATACCTCTTTGTATGCTGGATCAGCAAAGGGCTTCAGCCACAAAACCAAGCACTTGGATAGTTAAGTATTACAGGATAAGGAGTCAAACTATTTGAGATAAACAGTGTCAATACAAGAAAAAGTGAGAATGATTTTGCCACAGACTTTTTTGAGTAGGAAAAGAACCCTAGTGTTTTATCAGGATCTTCCAGATTCTGGAGCAGCTTCTCAGAAAGAACAGCCAGAATAAAACCTTGGGCTACACTGGGAAAGGAAGTCAGCTGACAGAGGGGTGTGTATAATCTGATTCTAAATGGTCACAGAGTCTCAGCTCACTCACAGTTAAGATCCCTGCAGCCAACATGTTTTTCTGAAGCATCTCTAATGTAGCGAAAATGTGCATGAGAATCATCTTGCTGTTGCACAACTGCCTCAAAAGCCAAGGAATGCCACACTAACAGTCACAGGGACCCCAGCAAGTGTAGCTTAGCACACCTGCACAGAACCATGGTACAAAGCCAGGACCTGACTTTGCTGATAAGGCTTTTCAAGCCATGCTCCACAGGGAATCTCCAGCCTGTCTTCTAGTAGAGGACAAGCAGCTATTATTCCATGAGTCAAAATGTGGAGGGGATGCTCCACTCCTCCAAACAACTGAAGGCTTCTTACATATAAAGCTCATTATACAACTACTGAAAACTCACTCTTTCTAACTTTCCTCTTGCTTGAAATGCTAATGCCATCTCAGTCCTGAGGCAGCTGTCAGTAGATGAACACAAAAGAAGAAAAGGATCTATATGCCTCCTGGTGACTGCAGGAAAACACTCAGGAATGGCAAGCAGAAAGGGATGCTGCAATAGGTTTTGATACAAGGAGATCGCACCATCCAAGCTGCATATTTTGGGGCATGGGACTGTTAGCACACATCATTCATCTCTCAGGTCTCCATTTACAGATCCCTCTCTATCCCCGTAAGAAGTAACAATATAAATGGGAAAAAATCAGTACAAAACACTGAGCAAACCAAATGCACAAACTAAGGATGGATAACAAATCTCAAGACCATTTATGTAACTTACCTGTCCATAATTCTTCCTACTGAAATATCTGCTATCTTTTCAGTTCATTGTAATCTGATTTTATTTTATTCAGCCAGTCCTAAAATGACATTGGTTGGGTGTACACTCCAAATGCATTTCATACCCCACTATTTCATTCCTTAGGCCAAAATACAATTGCTTAGATGTATTTATATTATCTAATAGTCTTAATGGACCCTCTGGGGCTTAGCACAGGATAAGAAAAGAAAGGACTATGAGATAAGTGGACTGTTGAGTAGTGTGAATAATGTGCAATATAGAAGCACAAGCTTTTGTAACACTTTAGAGGAATGGGAGAGAAGATTCACCCAGAATGAGATGGTGCTTTGTAAGAGCAGTGAAAAGTTTACTGGTGACATGAGAGAGGCACAGTTTGTTGTAAGAACACAGCATAGTTTCCTAGTGCACACAGGATTTAGCTGGGGCATGCTGGACAGAATTCCTCGTAAGGCTCATAAACCACCCTTAGATGCATACCTTGAATTGAACCACCTTCCCCACATTCTGGAATTCGGGGAGCACATCCTCGTAGAACTCGAGGAACTGCTGGTAGGTCTCCTCGTCACTGTACTCCAGACTGGCGTCTGTGTCGTAGTCATCTCTCCGGCACTGCTCCATGCCAAAAGTGATGAACATCCCTCGCACCAGCAGCGTCTTGCTGGATGTGGGGTAGTTATGCTTGCGAGAACACCTGGACAGGAGTAGTGAAGAAAGAAAAGTGGAAAGATTGGCACTTCCAGCAGAAGATACACTTGTTGAAGCTTCAAACATTTGTCATTTTCAGTTACAGTTACTATAAAAGAAAATCCATTAGTAGAAGATGAAGATATTTCAATTACTAAACCAAATAGTTTGGAGTTTGTATATAACTTTAAGGCTTCATTAATGCCATTAACAAACACATTCTTGCTTAAGAAAGCAGAACTACAAAAACTATAGATACCAGTGTCACAATGAGAGCTGAAGTAATGTCTTTTAGGCTACAAGGGTTAATGTGTTCCCATTTCCTGAAGGGCTTAAAAGATTGTCAGGAGTCTTTCTATAAAGAGATTTTAAAGCAAGTCCCTGCTCTTCTTTTTGCAAACTGAACAACTTTTACTGAAGTTGTTTTCATCATATGGCAGTGGAAAGTGGGAATGTGGGAAGAACAGTACATTTAGACCTGCATGTGGATGCATATAAGACTGGTATTTTTCCACTTCCAACAAGAAAAAAAAAAGCCACAAACCAAAACAAACAAATGAAAAAACAACAACAAAAAAAAACAACCCAAACAAACAAGCAAAAAACAAAAAACAAAAAAACAAAAAAAAACCAGCCCTAAAACATCTACAAAAACCAAAAAACAAAGAAAGAAATGATTCTTCTAAATTAGTCATATCCTCATCTGCAGCTTCTTGGCAGCCATAAAAGCATTAGATCTCCCTCACAATCCATCATATTCAGGCTACCTTGCTAACATGCTGAAAAATACAGATCTCCCCTAGACACCTTTAGATTCAATAAGAACACAGATGTTCTCCATGTTTATTTCACTGTGCTTTATGACTCCCATTCAATATATCCCCAAGCAACTGGGTCATGCACTCTCCAACACTTGTCTGTTTTTCATAACAAGACCAGAAAAACATCTGGACTAGTCTAGTCTGTTTATGTCACTGGACAGCATAGAAGAACTGCAGGCAGGTCAGGTCTCAGAATGGACAATTACAGCCCAGACTTCAGCTGGGAAGTTTTTCTGTACCCAGTCAGTCAGGAATGGACTCTCACCTTCTGGTTGATGCATTATACTTCAAAAAGCGAACAACAACAAAAAAAATCCAATCTCCAAACCCAAAACTAAACCAGGAGACAATTAATTTGATGATTATTGGGTTTCTTACATTTTAGAAGCTGCCTACTTTTGTTCTATTATTTACAATAATAGAACAGAAAATATTAAGCCCACCTAATATTGTCTGTACACAAAATGATATATTCACATGACAGAACAAAAGGAACCCCAAGGAAAATGAATGACCTAAGAATCCAATATTACTGCAAAACCTTAGGGTTTTAATTACTGGGGAAATTGGTAGTAGCAAACTCAGCCAGTTTCAGCTTCTTCAGGACATAGTGAGCTTTGACAAGATTCAACAGTTATTTGTTGGTAACTTAGTTACCTAATAACTAAGTTAACAACAGTTAACTTACAACAGTTAACTGTTGGTAACTTAGTTTTTCACAACTCTTTTCAACCCATCCTTCCAGTCCTACCCTAGCTGTACCACTCCTTCAACTTAGAGACAGCACCAGACGTAAAAATGACCAGACCATTATAAAGGTCCTTCCTTTATAATGACCTAAAATGACCTTCCATTATAAAGGAAGCAGGTATGTGGAAAAAAAAGAAGGAAGATGAAAGGGAGGTAGCTGAGATCAACAGTGGTGAAAGAGGAAGGGGAGAATATGATGTTTCTCAATATTCGTTTCCCAAGGGTTATTCATAGTTCAAATGCAAAGTTCAAAGCAAAACTGAGTTTTATGCAATCCATAAATAATCCATGGAAGTTATCTCCATTAAAGACCACTGAAACAAAAATACCGCAAAAATTACAAGGACCCAGACATTTGAAAAAAAATGCTGTCTGCAGTGACATAGCTGGTGAAATTTTTATTATGGAATTCAACAAATATTTCAGAATAGAAAAAAAGGATGTGAACTTCAAGCTTCCATATAGCTGAATTATCTTATAATTATTCACAATATACATCACACTGGAACAAACTACTCCCAGGATAAAGAAAACTACAACAGCTAGACCACACATGTTTCAGTGATACAAGTTAGTAAAATAACCTGATAAGTTTTTGCTGAAGATTCATGTAATAAATATCAGAGTCCTTCCCTGCTAAGCTGTTGTTTCTCCTTAGCACAAAAAAAAAAAAAAAAAAAAAAAAATCAGGGATTGTCAAACCAGAAGCTGCATTTATACTTCTGGTTTCCTCTATGTCCTCTGGGAACAAGTTTGCTATTTGTTTCATATGAGAAACTCTTTCCTTTATCAAAGCTGGTAAACAGTCTGAGACTGAGTCAGTCTGAGACACCTGACTAAATTGCAAATAATCATTCCCACCCTACTCCTGAGTCTGCTGTTCATCTACCACAGTCCTCTTCCATCCCCCTCTTTGAAAGCAGAGTCTGGACTTATCAGCCACTTCTACAGAGGTGTTGCTCATCTCTCATCATCCTGATGAGCTTCTCTGTTCTTCCCTTTTACTACACTTCCCTCCTGAGATAGGGGCACCCTGTCAGTGTACCAGAATCACAACCGAATGCGTCACACATTTAAATAGAGGGAACTCTGGAAGCTACCTGACAACTTTCCCAAGTGAGCAGATTTACCTTAAGTTACTTTCTGTGGTCCATTTGGGATTTGAACATATGCAAATCAGAAAATATAAAAAACTAGAATCTGACATATCAGACCTATACTAATAACAGATCATATACATTCTGTCAGAATATATCTGTGCATGAGTCTAAGCTCAGGAAAACTCAAGTTTGACCAATGTAACCAGAATGCACCATCAGTAATATGCCATAACAATAAATAGCTCAATTCCAGCCAGGCAATGCTCTGCTCTCAATGCACAACCAAATACACAGAAGTATTTTAGGCAGCAATTTTTCCTCAGTTTGCTTATGACCTAATTAAGTTGCCTCTGTTTCATCTCCCCAACATACTTCTATCCTGGTAAATATTCAATGGATTACCTGTCTCCAAATCGGCAGGAACCTGTTTTAATATAAAATGGGCAATTCGCTCTATCCTTCTCTGTGCCCAGATTCTCTGGGGGCTCTGGGTTATGCCAACTCACACCATTCTCCAGCTGTGGAAGAAACATTAAAGTAGACAAAAGTTAGAAAACCGGAAAGAAATGGAGTGTCAAAAATAAAACTTAATAACTGAATTCACATGCAGTTATGAGCACTATGTTTCTACAAGGAAAGCTGAACCTATTTAAAGCATTGTTTTTCAAAGCTGCCCCTGTGCCTTGGGTCTCACATTACACATCTGTGTCATGGTTTAACCCCAGCCAGCAGCCAAGCCCCACAGAGCCACTTACTCACAGCCTCAAGTGGGATCAGGGAGAGAATGGAAGGGTAACATATATAAAACTCATGCATTGAAATAAAGACAGTTTAAGAGGGGAAGCCTCTTAAAAGCCACAAGAAAAGCAAAACAAACCTAGGAATTAATTCACTGCTTCCCATGGGCAGGCAGGTGTTCAGCCATCTCCAGGAAAGCAAGGCCACACCACGTGTAACAGTGACTTGGGAAGACAAACACCATCACTCTAAATGTCCCCCCTTTCCTCCTTCTTCCCCCCACTTTATATACTGAGCATGATGTCAGATGGTCTGGAATATTCCTTTGGTCAGTTTGGGTCACCTGTCCTGGCTGTCTCCACCCAACCAATCATGCACCCTCTGCCTCTTCACCAGTGTGGCAGTATGAGAAGAAGAAAAGGCCTTGGCAGAAAAGGTCTTGGGTCTGTGTATGCCCTGCTTAGCAATAACAAAAACATCTCCACATTTTCAGCCTTATTTTAAGTGTAAATCCAAAACAAAGCCCCATACTAGCTACCATGAAAAAAATTAACTCTACCCCAGCCAAAACCACCACAACCTGGCAGAGAGAAAGCTGAGACTATTTACTTATTTTTCTCTGCAACAGCCCAAAGCTCAGCAAGCTCATCATCATCACTATTATGTGCATCTAGAAAAGGCTTAAATAAAAGTAACCTGCCAAAGGACAGATTTTTTAAAAATTAAATTCATAGTTAGCAATGGAAGTAAAAGTGTCCGTATTGAACATCTTGGGTCATTAAGATTTCTGTAATTCAAAATGGCCTCACCAAGTTGCAAGCCTTGAATGACTACAACCAAGACACATATTTAGAAAGGAATTTTCATTCTAACCAAACAATCTGTAAAGCTGACTGGCCTAAGTTCTCATTTTAAATCAACTGAAAATTCTTTTTATTCACAAGCAGCATTTGACCCAGCTACCCATTCTGTTCATGACTTACAGCCGTAATTTTCTATCACCAGAACAGCCCTGTTATGTCAGCAGTAAATGAACCCTGAACTGATACTCTAATGCAGTCTCTAACATACCACATTTCTGACTATTCCTTTGCAGACATGACTGCTAATGCATCTTGAGCTCTGGGCAGGCAGCAGTTCAGAGCAGTTTCCCTACCTAAAGAACTGTTTAAACATGATTTGGAACCAAATGTAACTCCAGTGTAGCAATGGCAGTCAATAAACAATGGATAACTAGGTTAAAACTTTTTTTTTCAGATTCATGCAGTGAATGCTCTTAAACAGAGCAAGAATCTTCACAAGTTTAACCATGTGACAGGGATAAAAAGCCAAATTATTCTTTAAGGTAATCTCTAATAGTCAAATGGAAACTGCAGTTTTCTTTTCTACACACTGCCAGCTTGAGATCCATGCTCTCCCAGGCATCCAAGCTTCTCCCTCCCCCACCTTTTTTTCTTTTCCTTAAGGATCTGTGCCCTCCTCTACCACTGAATCCTCTTATTTAGAGCCTGACATCTGCTTAAAAAGACAAGTTTATCTTGCTACCCAGGACTGACAGATTTATTTAGAATTACGATTCACAAATAAACCATCATGCACAGTGTTTTTTAACAGCACACAGCAGTATTTCCAGGTTTATTTTGACTCAGACCTGCTGAACAGTCATCAGCATGCACAACTGCACTTCCACCAACCAGCCAGAAATATGCTTAATTATGTTCCCCCCAGTAAATAATTGTTTACAGCTCATGCAAGCCACTATATATTAAATTTATTCAGGCCATTAGGTTCTCGAGAGCAGATGGACAGCATGCTAGAAGGCAAACACCGGATGGAAATTAAATTACTTTTCAGTTCTTTTTCCAGAAAGTCTCTGAGCATACCTGGCTTTCAGCTTGATCCAGCATCTTCTGCACAGCTGCCTATAAATGGTGCAAACACAGGACTAGTGAAAACCCTGAGGATACACAAAACATCTGGTTTCTTTAGTTAAGAACCTAATTTACAATGCTCAGTGATTATGCATAATGAAAGTGTGATGGGGTTTGCTTTAAAAACAGGAGATTTACTTTGGCTCTGTAGCAATTAATGTACTACAAAGCTGTTAAAGGATACATCAGACAAGACCCTCACGTAGATCATCTTCTAAACTAAATTACAGACAACATAAAAGTTTAATTTTCTTTTTTAAAACTATCATTGAACTATTGATGCTTAAATCTATCTCCTGCTCTAGTACACAGTCTGGTTACAGGTAAGTCCATGATTGTTTAGTTGCACAAAATGTGCAACTTACACAATGTAAAACGTACACATTTTATGGAATGCACAGAAAAACACAATGCTTAGTGAGACTCTGTTAAAGCAAGAGATGTAACTGGTAAGAAACTTAAGCATCATAAGTTAACCATATCTAGCCTTCCAAATATAGGAAAGCAATGAGGATATTCTTTCCCTTCTTTTTTCTAAGTGGGCTGAGCAAAACAACATCACTCTCCAAAACTGGCTGGACACTACTTCTAATAAATTGTTCTATGAAGTTCCTAGAAAAAAGACATTTAAACATAATCAATACAATAAAATATGCTAGGACTGGTTAAATTTGGAAGAGAATTAATTGAATTTAAAAAGAGCAAATAAAAATTTAAAAATGCAATTAAAGATGAGGACCCAGACAGCATCTGGTACTGATCACCAAGGATGTCAGATGGTACCCACCCTAATAAAGAAAAACGAAACAGAACGAACAAACAAAACTCCCTGAACCACACAAACAAAATAAAAACAAACCCAAAACTACTCCTTCACCCTCTCCAAAAAAAGCCTCAAACCATCATCACCCATCAAATCACAAAATCTATTTCTTAATTTTAGGGAGGGAAATTAGATTTTTTATTGTATCACAGTTAGAATTTGAATAAACTGTTGTTTTAAGACACAGACAAAACCAATTAAACAACTTTCTGCTGCTAAAATGGGTGGCTCTGCTCCTAGCTGGGTAGTCAGTTTCCTTCTGGGTGCCTGTCCTTGCCCACTATGAGCCAATTTAACTTACTATCCCCATAAATAATAACCCAGAAAAACATAAAGCAAAGAATCCAACAACCAAACAAAAAAGAAAGCTGCTTCCATCTACTTCAGGGACACCAGTTATCCCACTGAGGGCTTGGGCACACCCAGACACAAGGACAGAGGGGAGGAATAAAATCCTGCTGTTATCATGGTTCAACTCTCTCCAAACTGTATCTCAACCCTAAATAAAGGACACGAGCATAATTTTCTCTCCCTACTCTGCAAAGACAGAAATGGACACCTGAACACCAGAGGAAATAAGGCAGGAAATACAATAACTGCTGTTCTTTGGCATCCCTTATTCACATGTTACATAAGCAGGGGCACAACCAGCTATTAACTGCAGACAGCCACAACTGTCCACTCCTGGCTCTTCTCCTGCTGTGGCTATCAGACACAGCTGCAAGACACCTCCCAGTGAAATGACTGGAAACTTTGTGATTGTGGAGAATCTAAAATGACCAGATCCTAGAAAGCTGCAGCCACTCTACAGTGGCAATAAGAGGCCAGTCCTCCCACTGGATTACTGTATAGGACATCTTACATCCAGGTCACTGACTGTGTAAAACTTAAGACGAATGTATCATTAACAGAAATGTTATCACTGACTTGTATCTTCAATATCATTTTTTATTCCACCCAAGGAGCTCTGAAAAAAGATACGTCCTGTTGGATGAGTCAGGTAAAGGAGAGCTGAAACACATCTTTTCATTAAGAACTGTGTTAAGGAACAGCAGCAATGTACTTCCATATTCCATATCCTCTTTGGGCATTTTCTTCAGCACTGACTGTGTTTAACTGGGACATTAAGGAAGGATTATCTTTAACACATGATGCAGAAAGTGCACTTATCAGAACCTGTATTGGAACAGTACCTTCATATTTACCTGATATAAACAATTACATACTGTAAACAACCAGATGGGTTAGCAGGAGTTACACTTCAGTGTATGGACCCCCTGGATGCTCTTTAACACTGATTAATGGTTTAGGAACTTAGTCAGAATGGGTTAATTAATGCATTTGCTAATTATAACAAAATCCCTTTTCAACATGCATAACTATTGCATCTGATCATGTCACAGGATATATAACATGTATATCCTCCCACCACCAGGAATCACCTCTCTCTCTCTCTTCTCCTGTTGCTTCTGCTGTGCCACTTCTCTCTCTTTTCTTTGCTGCTCTTCCCATTCTTCTTTGATCTTCCTCTTTATAATAAAAAAAATAAATTAAGAAACAATGCTTTACAATCATAGTCAAAACTACCATGTTGCATTACAACTCCTTGACCATGTTTTCATCATGTCAGAAGCAACTAAATCTCTGACAAAAACCCTTTTAAGAGCTGTTGTTTTCTTCTCTTTTCAATTTTGCTTTTCTATACAAAAGTGTGGAGAGTCTATGCTTTCAAACACACCAGCATCAAGAAAAATGGGTCCATCATAAAATAATGAAAATTATTACAGTAAGTCTACCTTGTTGCCAAGCACAACTCTAAGGTTTTACATCTTTATACCTCTTCTTCTTCTTGACGCTTTCTTGCAGCCTCTTCTTTTTCTTTCTTTAGCTTGAACTCTTCTTGGGCCTTTTCTTCTCTCAGTAACCATTGCTCATGTAGTTTTTGTCTACCAAAGAAAGCAGACACCACTTAAACCACCAACTTAAGGACTACCCATGAGTGATGCAACTGTCATAAATACAATTCAATACTGTAAGTTGTATTGCAACTTATCTAATCTTATTTAAAAGAGAAATTTCCATAGGAATCATTCAGGCTTTAGAGGAAAAAGGACTGTGTAGCCTGATATATTCAATAAAGATTGTGTTTCACTGAATATATTAAAACTTTTCAAAGTCCTAAAATGGAATTGATTACAGAAGTGTTTCTTGCATATATGCCATTTTCTAGATTTCTCACCTTTCTGCCTCAAGTTTTTTTTCTTCCTCTTCTTCCTCTTCTTCTTCCACTTCCTCCTCTTCCTCCTCAGACACAGATTCATCTTTTTCTGCAGCTTCTGTAAAAAAGCACAATTCAATGCATCTACATAACTGCATGCTACAGCAAACACAGATACACAAAATGATATCTTAAAAAAAAACAAAAAAAAAAAAAAACAAAAAAAAACCCTTAATCACTTCTAGTTCCACTGACAGTACCAAATACTTCAGTTACCTGAGTCCCTTAGTTTGGCAAGCGCCTGGCGCTTTTTTTTCCTCTTCTCCTTCTTCAGAATAGCTCTGTACTTTTGATGGCTGAAGAGGAGAGAACATTACTTATGTTAAAACAGCTAAATAATTTTTACTGTCATACATGCACTTAATTTCCTTCAGCAATACAAAATCCCACAGACTGCAAAATTAACAGGCATTTATATGAAACAGTAACTCCACAGCAGCATCTGATGTGACAATGAAATCTATAAATCTGTGGCTCTGCAGTTCACACTTGCATGTGGGCAGCAGCAAGAAGACACCACACGTGGGGTCTCATCTTTTTTGAGCTCTGCAGTACTTGACATCATCACCAACTCCATGAAATCTCCTTCAGCTCCTGAAACTTGGTCACTAGATAACATAAGGGAGAAGAACTTGGGGATCTCCTACCCTACAATTTTGGTACAACTTTCAACACATTCTAGTCTTTCTTTTACAGGACATGAAATTTCAAGTCCTTTCTTTTCTCCTTTGATATTCTCCACAGACAGCAGTCTCAATGCACAGCTAACAAAACACACTCCACAGCCCCCACAGACAATGCTCAGCACTGCTCTTCTGCTACAGAAGCTTGGCCAGACTCTTCCTTGCTTGTCTGTCAGCTTTGAACAGCAGCCTGCAAGCACCACCATGTTTTCACTATGGTTAAAATGCCTCTAATGTCCAAAAGCCTTTTCACATCAAGCTCTTTTTATTCAAGTCAAGTTTCATTCATCTTTCCTCTTCCTAGCCAGATGATAATGGAGAAATAGGAAGGAGGGATGATCTTCAGCTCTTGTCATTGTGTCACACCAAATGCTGATGGGAGATTAATACCTTCCCCTTTTGGAACGTGTAATTTTAGAAGATTCCACAAGTGTAACTCAGCCAGCCAGAACTTCACCCATATCTCCAATCCTGTTCAGGATTGCTCACATCCTCACCACCTGCACACATGTGTGTGCCAAAATGACACCAAGGTTATTGTCCTGACAGCAGCTCCTGCCTGCACAGATCAGTGTCTCCACCTGGGCCCTCTGATCCGGCCAGCCTGGCCGCTCCTCAGCTCGTGTCCCTGCCTGAAATGGATCGCATCCCTCAGCAGGTGCCTGCGGCTGACAAGCGAGAAGCTCCTTCCCAACTCCTGGGAACTTCTCTTCCTTGAAACCCAAGGAAGGAAGGGACGGAGGAACTCCCCTAACTCCCAGGCCAGCACAGGCGGAGGTGGGCACACAGCTGACGCGCAAGGAGCAGCGGTGCCCAGGCCGCTCAAGGGCTGCGGTTCGCCTCTCCCTCCCGCCGCCCGACACCGGAGCAGGGCCTGGGCAAGCACCTGGAGACGCCGAGCGGGGAATCCCGCTGTGAGCACGGCCGCCCTGGCCCACAGCCTGCGCGGCGGGGCTGCGCGGGGCTCAGCCCGGGCACGCACATGCCGCTGCCTCCGCTGCTGCTCACACCGCCCC
>WBNO01029807.1:680826-862085 GCA_013400575.1 Peucedramus taeniatus
GGGGCTGGGCGCGCGCCGTGTGCCGTGGCTGAGGGGCGGCGGGGCCCGAGCGGCGCGGGGGGCACGGAAAGGAGCACTGGGGATTTAATGAACCCGGTTCGCCAAACTCTCCCAAGGACCACGAGCGAGGGCGTGCTCAGAACGTTCCGTTGTCACAGAATCACAGAGTGGGTCCGGTTGGAAAGGACCACAGTGGATCATCTGCCCCAACCTCCCTGCTCAGACAGGCCCATCAAGGGGCGCAGGGCTGCGTCCAGACGGTTCCTGAACATCCCCAGTGAGGGAGACTCTGCACCCTCTATGGGCAATCTGTTGCAGTGCTTGGTCACACACAGTAAAGAAATTCTTGCTCATGTTCGGGTGGAATTTCCTGTACATCAGTTTCTGCCCGTTGCTCGTCCTATTGCTCGACACCACTGAGAATATGGTCCATTGCTGGACCCGTCCTCTGACACCTTTTTAATATTGTGTTGGTGAGGTCTCCTCTCAGTTGTCTCCTCAAGGCTGAACAGGCCCAGTTCTCTGAGCCTTTCCTGACTCTGCAATGTGCTCAGCTCTGTCGGGTAGCTGGCTGCCTGTGCGGCGGTGTCTGAGCTTGCCTGGGGTGCTGCTGCCCATGGCAGTGCCCGAGTGACGCTCCGGGCAGCGACTGCCTGCCCGCAGCCCGTGCTCTGTGCCTGAGCTGTCCTGGTTGTGTTGGGAATTGTGCATGGGAGCGGGGCTTTCGGTGCCTGCCATGAGGTGAGCTTTCGGTGTGTCCCCTGGCTGCTGAGAGCATGGCTGCCCTGCCCCACAGCCTCTCAGAGTGAGGGGAGTCACAGTTCCAGTGCATTGATCAATTTAGCTCACACTGCTGATGTATTCCCATCACCGTCTCTGAGGCATAGTACCTGACCTGGTTATAAACGCATTTCATGGCAGGAATCTATTCCACACAGACCCTCATGGGTGTGATGGGTGGAAATATGCATGTTGCCAGTAATCAATTCCCCTGTGACAGCAGTGATAGATTGCAGCCTTCAGAGGCAGTGTGCTTGTAGCTTTCATTTGGGCATGTTTTGCGTAGCTATTAATAATGTACATTGTTGATTAAGGTCTAAATTATTCTCCTAAACCACAGTGTAGGAGCTCATTTCTTGTATCCTGGAGGTAGTACACTGCAGAAACAGCCAGAGCTGCTGACGGTGAAGCACACCACAGCAGGCTCTGTCAAAATCTGACTAATTGACTGTGCTGTTCATTAACAGCATAATGAGCATCCTCTTTCTTACTCTGAAGCTCAGGGAAGTTATTCAAAGCAAGCATGTGACTGCTGTAGTCAGCAGTTGCATTTGCCACTTGACCAATGAATATTCAGACCATGACCACTCTGCTGGTTACTTAACCACGTCCTAGACTCTTAAAATGAAGGAGTTGTCATCAATAATACTTGCATTGTTCCTTGTGCAGAACATACATGTAAAATAACACATAATTTGCTGTTTCTTGGATACAGAAGATGGCAGTATTGGGCATTTAACAACTGATGAACCATTGACACCCATGAAGTTTTGAAAAAAACAACCAAATGTGTTTCATAATCTTATTTTAATAGGAAATTATAACTATGCCTTTCATCCTCCCATCAACAGAGGAAGTGCCATAATATTAACCTTTCTTTAAACTATTTATGAGTCTAAATTCTATAATGAGAAATATATTATTTATATATATACATATAATATATATAAAACATATATATTTATATAAATATAAATTTTTATTATAAATGAGAATTTCTCTATATGAGAAATTCTGTAATTTCTTTCTTTTGGCATGCTACATTTCATCATGGCATTTTTCCAATGTTCTTGGGCAAGGCACCATCTTAAGCTTATATATTTTAGCAATTAAAAGTAGGATCTCATTTTAAAAAAACACAAAACATAGCAGCTATTACAGATATCCAGAATTATTTTGGAAAAAGCTGTAATTCTCTTCAAAACAAGAATACAATAGTAGCATTTTTCTCTGTTTTGTTCATTTTTATTAGTTTATACATATATAGCAACTTGATTGTCAAGTCCAGGTGAAGACTTTCATACAATTTAGTTAATAGAGTGTCAGAAAGAAAAAAGATATGGCAATTCCAGGCAAGAGCCATTCACATATCCAAAGTAATACTGCATTCCAGTCAGTAGCTGCTATTCCTTCCACTGGAATTATAGACCACAGGCCTTCACAAGCATAGTTTATTTTTGTGGCAACCTTCAGGTTTTGGAACTCACTCTTCCATATTTTCTAAACAAAAATACTCCTTCATGGTCCAGTACCACATGAACCCTCTCAAGAGAAGGTCAATACTGGATGCACAGATTGTACTGTACAGAAAGCCCAGAAGAGAGAAACTTTTATCTTACAACTTGTAAGATAAACTTACAACTTACGTACCATGCAGTAAGTACCACACGTGTCCCACGCTGCCCTGTAAATCTCTCTGTGTCTTTCAAGATGTATGCACAGAACTGGGCATGCACAGCAGAGCAGCTCTGTGTTGAAGTGCAGTGGCTCCCTTTGGCACACATTTGAACTTCCTTTCCCTGTGGCTCTTCTGGTTTCCATTTCTTGTATTTTCTGCCATTGTAGACTGACATGAGCAGATAAGAAGGGTTCACTCTCTGTTGTATGCCCCAGCCCCCTGTGGAAAAAAGAAAGATACATTTGATAAGCATACAAATTATATAAAAGTTGTCCTCACCATAATATTTGCCATATGCTCCAGGAGAAGAGTGGCACCTTTCCTCATGGAATTGTATATCTGTTTGTTTTGTTTTTTTCCTGGATGATGCAAATGGAAATAAGAGAATATGAGGGGCAGTCAAATGGCAGTCAAATCACTAGCTTGGATTTGTCAGACCCAGAAAATACGTGCTAAGCAGGAGACGTCCAGGAAGTGTAGGTTTGGGATGGGTCAGTTTTCATTGACACTTCTTGGCGTGTTGTTTGTATAACAAACGTGATGATGAAGTGGTGGCAGCACCACCATCCTCCCCCCCCTCCCTGCTGGAAGTCTCTGTTTGCTCGCTCTCAGTGCCAGCCCCACTGTGGGCTGACCTTGGTGCTTTCCACTGCAAAGTGCCCTTTCCAAGGCGATATATGGGAATGCTGGCGAGTGCATCCTTCCCCCACCTGCACTACTGTCTCGAGAGCTAAATGATTTCTCACACAGTGTCTGCTTCTGTGAGCACTGCTAAAAACTTGGTGACAGCCAAGTCACCTCTGCATGTTACACTGATGACTGTGGTGGCAGTCCTCATTGAAGACCTCGTTCCCCCATGTCTCTTGGAAAAGACATGCAGTGTTTGTCATTTCCACTGCACCCAGGGAACTGCACAGGGAACTGTGCACAACTGCAGTTCGCGTCTGCAGTTCGCCAGGTACATTTCCATGACTGATGCTGACAGTCACACATTGACTCTTTCCTCGTAAGAGTTGGACACAACTATTTGAGACTGAAGATTAACTTCCTCAGAGTTTAAAACTGTTAATTTGTCAAATTTGAAAACAGGTTAAGTTTAGTCATAGCTGTTAATTAACTTATACAATAGCTATCAATATTTTACTTCCCTGGGATTTTCCATTTCAAAGACATTGAAAGGAGCAGAAAAAGTACATTGCTAATCACATGGAGAAGATGGAGGGGGTTTGTTTGTTTGTTTTACCAAGTCATATGCTTTCTTGAAATTTCAACAAATTTCTCCTGATTTGTTTGGTAGTCCAGATTTTGATGTATTTTTAAATATGTACATACAGATTATACATGAACTTCTGTAGATCAAAAGCACTGAAAAAAATTACAGAGATACTCTTATTTTCAGCCAGGCAGACAGATTCACTTGGTACAATAAGAGAAATAATTCTTTGCACTAGGTCAGTGATATTTCTGGAATGCAGATCGTGCATGAAATTCTTCATGGCTAGGACCTGTAGGTCCACAGCAGTTAGGAAAAACATACTATAAAAAGATACTATAAAAGAGGAACTACTCAGAAATCTAACACCTCAGAAAGTAGTCAGTTAAAAACATACCTTGCATATGTGCCTGAAGATTGCAATTTATTCAAGCAAACTGATGCCTGACTGATTAATTAGTGGCAAACAAATGCAGACATGCTTAAACAGTGCTCTTTATCTGGCCAAAATGGGAGCAGAGAGGCTGGGCAGAAAGTTATCCATGCATGTAGATTTATTACAAAGATACGAAGTGGCAGAATGCCTGTCTCTTTAGATTATACAGATATACTCCATTTGTAAACTGAAAAGTTGCAGTGCTTTTTAAGACACTATTTAAAAATACCTTTTTAAATACAAAATAATTTGAAGCAAAGTTATCTTCCTACTAACACCTGGTGTAGTCTTGCATGTCCACCTGGCTTATTTAAAAAATGTGCTGGCTTTGGTAAAAGATTTATAGATGTGTAACAACTGGTTGCTTATGTGCAGCACTCTGTGCATGTACAATTGGATATGCACACGGGCCTTCAGCTGGATGCATTTGGCACACATCCACCTTGCTGTGCACGTATATATCAACTGCACGATGCTCTCCCTGTGAGCTCTGAACTGCAGTGTTTATCACACTGCTTCTTCTCTTGGCCTCCTCCCCTCTCTGCTGGAAAAAAAACATTTGTCTTGCTTCTTAGCAGCAAGACAAATTGGGGAAAATCAAGCATCCTGGCTGGAATTCAGTAGCTCTGTTCAGGGAATCCAGTCATGTCGTCTCAGTTTGTTCCTGCTGGGTGTCGTGTCCCTTTGCTGTACTTTGACACTGGCCCCGTGCAATTCTGAGGGGAAGAACTGATTTGTGGTGTTTTACAGCAGGGAGAAGTGGGGATGCTGTGTATCACACTCAGTTCCATTTGCCTTCTGGCAGCAGGGAAAGAGTGCTTGGCTTTTCTTCTCTCTTCCCAAATTCTTCAGTGTTTCCCCAAAGGTACAGAAAAGTTCATGTGTTCGCTATTGAAGCAATGCACATGGATTTACCATGAAACTTACTGCATTCACATTCTTTTAAGATTTTTTTTTAAGTTACAAATGCTACAGAAATCTGATTGTCCTTCATACATCTCTACATTTTTCTGTGCGCTCCTTTTGATGTGCATATATACAGCATGTTAATTTAAGCTGTCATTAGAAATGAATGCGTCACTTTTTTGTTTTCATAGGAATAGATTGAACATTTAAGCAGATAATGTATCCAATAGTTTTGTACCCAGACTGGGTTGCCTAGTGAGAGCAAAGAGGTGCCTGGAATCAGCTTGGTGAATGACTTTTAAAGATGGGCTATCAAGTCCTTCAACAGTGGCTTCTAAAAACAGTTTAAATTACTGAAACAGTAAGTTCTCTGTTACCCGAAAGTCCAAGTATCTAACGCAGTAAATATTGGTTATTGTTTTTCATAAGCTCAGCCCTACAGTTAAGTCAGAATTCCTTACTGTTTGTCATTTGTGTGAAGCTCTTTGGGTTTGCAGTCTCAAGACACACTCCTTGGTGCTAAAGGACCAACTAAAAGTAATTCTGAAGCGATCTTCAAGGTAGGAACTAACCATCAATCAGAGCGGCTACAGGGGGAACACAGCAACATAATGAAATAAAGTAATTCTGTTTTGTTGCCTAGATTGCAGACACTGTTCAAATACCTGCAATACATTTCAGCTTCTGAACTGTTTTTCCTCCACATTTATTTATTTCTCTTGGTAAACATTTGATTAATAGTGCAGAGTGCATTAAAATATTTCCACACGTGTGTGTACACGTATACACAGTGGGTAATGTCTACAAAACATATTCCTTTTCAACATGCTTCCTACTAAGTCCTTTATTGCACCTCTGCTTATTCTAGTTGCTACCATAATAAGCCTCTGACAGGAAAAAAGTATTTCTCCCTACATATAACAGTTCTTTTCATGCAAAGCAATGCCTCAGATGTGGGGTGGTTTTTGTGTAGAGCAAGGCATTTGCTCTGCTGGGCTTGAACAAGGACACAGGAGTGGAGCTGGGGTGGTGATGGGGGGACATGGCACTGTGCCCATCAGGCTGGCCCTTCCCAAGGGCTGAGTTCAAGGGCAAGTGAGGAGCAATGCCTGAGCCCTGTTTTTTGTGTCCAGGTATTCTATATTCATCACACATTTCTTTTGGTGAGGTGAAAAGGAAAAGGGTGGCCAGTCTTCCTTTATCCTCAAGGACCCTCAGTGGGGCAGACAGTTTCCCATGGAAGACAGGTGTCAGCTTCCTTTGGGATCTAGTGGCAGCCAAGCTTCAGATTTGCCTGCTGTGGGTAGCAGTTGCCCGCTGCTCTGGTGTGACATCCCACAGACACCTTGTGTGTCTGACACTGTGCCTGTGAGAAAAAAAGATTGGCCTGAAACACTCTGTAAAATGTGTTTCTTACTAAAAAGGAAGAAGGAAAATGGAATACTTGTTGCCTTTTTTCTTTTTTCTTTTTACTACAGAGAAAGGTGGTAAATAACTAACAGAAGACAGTTGTTTCTAGTGCCTGTTTTTAGCTAAAATAACGGGGGTTAATTATTAAACCTTCTACTTGGTCGCTCACTTGTGCTCCTGATGCTTTAATCCTGGGTCACACAAAGTTTAAGAGTGCTTTACAGGGGAGACTCACTTCTTTTTGCCTCAACCTCTCCATGCTGACGGGATGTTACGGACTTTGCTGCTTACACTTTCTGTAGTTGCCATTGCTCATGCTGAGCTCTGCAAGCCAGGTAAGATTTGGAGCTGATTCCCATCTTTATTTAGGTAAACTAGCTATCAGTTTAGACTACAAAGCTGCCAGCTTCTAAGGGTTTTTTTTTTTTTTGTAACGGATTGTTTTCAGTTTGAAGATTGAAATGCTGAGCATTCACTTCTTTTATGAGTTTGCAAATTAAATATGGAAGTTTGTCTCACTTGAAGGGGTCATGGTAAACCTCATTGAGACTCTGTTGGGCTTTTTTTCATGAAAGTAACTTCTGTTCTCCTAAGTGGGTGATTTCTTAAGACACATTTAGAAACTGACATTTGTGAAATAATCAGGGAAGTAAATTATTTTAAATCCTATTTTGAGTGACTATCAATATATGTTTGCTTTTTATCTCTTTTGTCAGATGCACAGAATGCTTTCAAAGTACGGATTAGTATCAAAACAGCTTTGGGAGATAATGCAGTAAGTAAAATATCTTCACATATTCTTCCTAACTCAATATCTACCAAAATAGAAGTAATGTATACTATAAAATTTGAGAATGCAACACAAGCAATTTATTCTGCAGTGTTAATTGTAATTGTTTGCTCAAGTCGTGACCCAGGCATCCATTTCTTGACATTTGACTAGCCCACTCCTTAAAATGGCATCCTTTAGGAGAAATATAAAGCTTGCTTGTTCATAAAGATAATTTTCTGGTCAAAGATTTTTTTTTTCCTCCTGGAAAAGCAGTAGGGATGTTACACTTTATGCATGAGAAGTGCTGCATAAATGTAAGTCTGTATTTTGGGAAAAGCACTTCTGCTCAAGAGTGCTAATTGTAAAGTCAAGCATGTCTAGGAGGAGAAGCAGGAAAAGATTTTTAGGTCTTTATGAAATGGGACTTTATATCAGGCTCTCTGACAAGCATTAACTGTAGAGATCATTCAAGCATGTCTCATCAATTCCCTCCTAATGGAGGGCTTCAGATAATGAGTGGCCTTTCTTCTCTGCCTGTGGTGCACAGGCTTGTCTCATGAGGACTGAAATGCTTTGGCTTAATTCAGATCTTTGGCCTTAATGTAGAAATACTGGTGTGAGCAATGAGAGATACGTAAGAGATTGGGACATTAGATGACTGAGTGGTCCTTCCTGATCTAAGGCACTATTTAATATGTCAGAGCCCAGTACTTTATTTGTAGTTTTGAATACTTAGAGAAAATCTGCAGCATGTTAACAGGGCTCAGCAGGATATTAGGTATGAAACATCCTGGATGGTCATGTCCACAGTAGGTCTGGTGTCTGATTATGTTATGAGCCCTGGGAAACAAAAAGCAGTAGGTTACATGTTTTAAAAGACTGGTGATATGAGAAACTCCCTATGACTGGAGAGGCTGTTTTGGAATTACCCTGAAGGATCAGGTAATTTAAACTAACATTAGCAGGGACCAAAATTTCACTGGTAATTTTATAAACCAGACAAAGTATAAAGAAATATTCAAGATACCAGCTAAAGTAAATGTCTTGAAATTCATAGTGAAGTCAATTCTCTTAGGTGGGAAACTTTAATTAAACAGCAGTGCAAGCCTAGCTTTTTTTTTTTAAATTATCACAAATAGAGTAATACTATGGCTGAAAATATGTCAAAATAATTATTGAAGCTCCTCTTGATGATAAGTGCTAATATTTTGATTTAATCTTGGTTCAGCATAGTAGCATAAATAACAAAAATTGCAGTTCCCAGTAATGCCCTTTTTAAGTGCCTTTTCTTTTTCCAGCTGTAGTAAAAGAAGGGGAGGTTGTTTGATCATTTATAATTTTTTTTTATTTTTCACTCAAAAAGGGTGTGACACAAATCATTACCCTTGAAGGCACTTTGTATTGCTGGGAAAAATGCAATAACTGAGGAGCCTATTGTTTTTTTTGTAGTTGTTTATGTCATAGAACAAAATGTGTGAAAGCTCAAAGAATGGGACAGTCAAGAACAGCATTTTAGAACGACAGCTTGCTGAAAGTGGTATGATGCCATAGAAAATCATCCACAAATAATAGACAATTTATTAAGTACACAGGCAGTAGTAGTAGTTCTTTTTCATAGCCATTGCAGTCTTCTCTGTGAATGACTGAAATTGAAAACTGAAACTACTATTAAACTGAAATTCATTTTTGTTAAAGAATTTGGGGCACTTTACTTCTTTGTGTTATTTTTTTATTTTAGCAAAGAAAAGTTTAATACTGTCGTTGTGTCACAGCAGGACAAGGTCAGCTTGGTTCATTTCCAGGTCACTTCAAGCTCCATGATAATGGAAAGCTGAGATACTGTGGGAATTTTTCTCTAGGAGTGGCAGGATAACTCCAGTGTACATTCAGGGCCATAAGGAAATAGATTGGTGCAGCTTTTCACATGGTGTAGTGCATGCCATCTTCTGTGTGTGAGACTGATGAAAACAGGACACCATTTTTTGATTTGTTCACCAGGTAAGCAGTACTCTGAGGCAGGGAGTTCCATTTAGTGTATTTATTTAGTTCTTATCACAATGGAGCTGGAAAGACCAGCTCTGATGCAGTAGGTATTCAGCTGTTACCATTTCATTTGCAAATAATGGGTGTTGTTTGCTGATCTGTGGGAGGAAGCATGGTGCCTGTAGGCCTAAATGGAAGGTGATTTATGAGTCTCTCTGAGGATGGCTTTGACTTTATGAGTGGCTTCTGGAATAGCTGCTAGTCACTAGTTGCTTTCTGTTCATGGAGCCAGCAGAGGGGTAGAGAGTTAATTCAAAAGGGACAGAGGCAACTAGAGAGTGAGAAGAAGTGATGAGCACTGACAAGTGTGTGTAACTTGATGTCATCACTCATGTTCACCATAAGAGTCAAAGATTTGGCACCTCAGGGGCTGCAGCCAGCTGAAGTGGACAGTGCACTTCCCTTCTGTCTTGTATATTGAGGCTGCTTCCAGGGTAGAGGATGAAGAGGAGGAAAGCTGACATACACCTTGTCTTTTGCCCCCAGATGGGATCCAGAAGTGTGTTTGTGTGTCTGTAGCCACTCTGCAGTCTGAATGGCTATATAGTTAAGCACAGAACCATTCAGGAGGGAAGAGATCCTGGATGGTCCTTAGTCCTCTCCTGCTCAAGGCCAGGTCAACATTGAAATCCAGTCAGGTTGCTCAGAGGAATCTTGTAATATTATATTCTCATATCTTAAATTTTGTCTTTTACAGCACTATTACAGCATTTCACCCCATCAGCAACCTACACTCATCATCTTTCATGCATTATCTCGTCATCTTCATTCAGTAAGAGGCATTTAAGACTGCTTTTCACAGTTAGCTGTGTCCAGTTCTGCTCCTCCTTAACGTATATAAAGGTTGGCAAGTGCGACTGAGCCAAGGTCTTTGTGTTGGTTCCTTTGTAGCACAATGAAGATGGTAAATTTAACAGTTCTGATACCATCATGTAAAGTTTTCATTGATAACATGTTTACAGCATGTGGTTCCAAATGATATTTAAATATTGTTGCAAATGATACTTAATGTTTCCTCTGGAGCAGCAGAAAGTGTGCATCAATAGCTGTACTGCACGGGGACATCCTCATCTTCGTTCTCAGTCATCAGCTGCACTCCAGGCCTTTGCATTTGGAGGATAAAGATGAAGCTGATAAAGCCCATTAGTAGAACGAACTAGGTCTAGTGGAAGGTGTCTCTGCCCATGGCAGGGGGGTTGGAACTAGATGATCTTTAGAGTCCCTTCCAATCCAAATCATTTGAGGTTTCTTTGCACCTCTGATTAGAGAAAGCTGCTGATTAGGAACTGTTTTCTGGAAATTCATGCCCGCCTGTCCTGAGTTCATACAGTTTGTTAGCTTAAAGTTGTTCTTGCCTTACTTTTCGTCCTCCTTATGCTGCCTCCCCATTGTATATTCCTGTATGCAGTCATGTACAGAGGTTCTTGTTCACCTGGAGCCCACAGCCATCTCCATCACCTTTACCTCCTGTTTAGTCTCCATTTTCTTGGGGCTTCTTGCCATTCTGCCCAGAAGATTGTCTGCAGTATCTTCTCCTGTCTCAGGCAAACCCCTGATTTCTGCTGACCTTTCTCTGCCAGTCTCCTCCCCCTCTTTCTCACAGTTTTCTGTTTATTCTGTCTCTTTTCCTACTCTTAGAGGGCCTCGTCTTTCAACTGGACCTGGAATTCCTCACTAAAAATTATCTTCCCTCATTTGAGATGCCCTTTTTGTTACTCTGATGTAAAGAAGTGCTAGGCTACTGCATTATTTATGAGAGTTGTGACAAATTGTGCATGTATATATGCATTGCACTAAACATAAACATACTGAGTACATGCACTTGGTAGTGCTGCATTGTGTTTGCATCCACGTGAGCATGAAATGGAGTGTGCTTCATCATTTTCCATTTTCAAGACAACTGATTAAATTATCTCTACAGCTGGTTTAATTCACTGGCTAACAAACTATGTTTTTTCTGTCCTTCTGGACCTGTTCTCAAAGACTGCAGATGGCATGTAGGGATTCAGTCAATAGCACCACACACAGAAAAAACAGATCTTCCCCTTTAGTAATGCAAATTGTGCTCCATGGTTTAAATGAGATATCTTTAAAATTATGATAAATAGTTCTATGGCTCCAATCTGTATTAATTCCTTTACTACACAATCTCTTTTTCTTTCAGTACTAGTTGCTCTCATTACTCTCACATTTTCATCAGTGCAGTGGGATCAAAACACATACTTTTATAACTTTTCTTCCAAAGAGTTTCTCTCTGGGGTTTTTTTTCATTTGAAGTTCCCAGGTTGGCAAGCATTATCACAGTATTCTCACCACCCCCTTCATTCACAAGGCAAGAGTGGTGAGACAGAACCCAGGTTCTCAGCAGTACAACTGCACTTCAATGCTGTTCAAGGTGCCTGCTGCCTCAGCTTTGTTGTCCCTGTCGTATTTCATCTCAGAGAGCCCATTTCACTCAACATTCATCTAGGGATGATAAACAGGATCACTTTCTGCACTTGAAATGATTGCATCCTTCCCTGTTCAGTTTCCCAGAATGCCAGTACAACATGAGGGCTGCAGACACCTGAAAGTTGGATTCTCTCTTTTTTTTTTTTTTTTTTTTTTTGTGGAGAGGTTGCATCTCCATGCTCCCAAAATCAGAATTTGAAAACCAGAATTAAGATTTGGAATTTTCAGTGCTATCTATTGCTTTTTGATGTACATTGCTGTTTTTGGAATGTGTTATAAAGGACCATGAAAAAGTAGGTCCAAGTTGACAACAGATTAAGCGTCCACACCACTGGGTTTCTGGTTTGGATGATTACAGAGCAGATTTTTTTAATGCTGAAAGATAAAGATTAGATTTGTGTTCTGACTGACTGAAGAAAGACGTTTCTCACCTCCCTTAATACAATTCCAAGAAACTAATAATCTTTGTAATCTGCTGAAAGGGGAAGAAATTCAATCAGTATGCCTCAGTCATGGCTCCTGTTACAAGAATGTAATAGATGCAGTTCTTACAAGTCATTAGAATTGCATATGTGAGTGAAAGCCCAGGGGAACCCAGTGAAGCTGTCTCAGAAAACTTAAATTATGAAAGCATGATTTTTCACCAAGACAATGGAGAACAGTTTTTGGAGCCTAAATTCTTCTTATTGAAGTAGTAAGGATGCTATTTTCTTTCTTTTATCTCATGTGTGGTATAACAATTTTTAATATAGTTGAGTCTTCTTGTAATCAGGACAGTGTGCAGCAATAAGGCTGCAATCTCAGTTTATTTCCTGGTGTCCTAATGTCCAACTCCCAGAGACCACCTTAAACATTAGGGGTTTTTTTAATTATTTTTGGCCAGAGCCAAATAGTCTTAGAGGGTTGCTTTAAATGTTCTACTTTAACTGAGTTTCTCCAGCAAAAGAGGCAAGGCTATGAGTGCATCTGTGTGGGGAGAATTCTAGTAATATGCCTAGTCTTTGGTATAATAAACTTTACATCTCCAGTTTTCAGAAATATTCAGTTAATTCAATTTTTGGAAGCATTCTTTGCAGTTTATATTATTTATATTACAGTTTATATTGCACTTTTTTTTTCCATTAGAAAAGGTCCTTTGTCCACACTAAATAATGGGCATTTATTTTCTTAGCAGAACCAGAAAATTTATTCATTTTCTTGATCAATACAGCATTTCAAGTTCAGTGACTCTTTTCCCTCTGTGTACTGCCAGTACTGGTGCTGAAACTAATTCTTTTTCATCTTCCTTTACAGTATGCCTGGGATGCTAATGAAGAGTACCTCTTCAAAGCAATGGTGGCTTTTGCAATGAGAAGATATTCCAGCAAGAGCACAACTCAGTAAGCATCTGCTTGGATTTGCCTTATACATATTAACAATGCTGCATGTAGTGACCTGTCCTCTGCTGTACCGAGCTGTAGAAATCATTATATAGAGATTCTAAAAGCAGGCTGTTCCAGTATACTTCTGACACCCAGATACATATTCAACATCACACTGTCTCTACCTTCAGCAATGATCAATCTTTGAACCAGTGTCTCTGGATGTGAAGTGGCACAGCTGTGGATCTCAGTGGGATGGTGCCAGTTCACTTTCAGCAGAATGCGGCAGGAAGATTTGACACCTTCTGCAGACCTCTGGGGGAGAACTGAAGGGACACACTGGGAGGTCAGGAAAGGTGCACAGATCTTTGAGTAAGCAGCTCTGGTGCATCCTTCCTTAGAGCTCAGCTTCAGCAGTGTGCTGAAGATGAGCTGACTCAGAGCCCTGGGAGGTGGGTAGCTATGCCAGTGATGTGCTCTGCCTTCCTATCCCTGATATCACAGCAGCTGAGTTACCTACCATCACAAAGCTTCAGATGTTGTAGTGCAGATAGAAATCAGCCTTTAATTGGTTTTGGGATTAAATCTACCCTGAGGTATTGAATGTTCTTTTCAGGTTTCTGATCCTTGCTACTCTATGAAATTAGATACCAGATTAGACAGAGCACTTAGCAAGCTGTATTTTCATGATGTTCTTATCTTTCTTAAAAGAAAAACCTTGTAAGTGCATTTCCATAGGCCTATTATTTTTTTCATTGTTTTTCAATCTGAAATGAAAGATTGACAATTCTGGTAGGCTAACAAGGATAAGGTTTTCAATTTACTTAAAAATAAAACTGCTTCAGGCTGTCATTGCATCAGGGAAAGCATATTCCACATTTGAAAAGATACTAGTTAACTCTAGTCACATGATGATTATTTGGGCTGCTGCATTTCTCTTAAATAAAAGGGGATTTCCCCCTCCATGTGACAGGAGTCTTTGATTCCTGCTGTTTCATTTTTTATTCCTCAGAGGTGGTCTCCTTTGAGTGAAAGAGCTGTTACATCAAATTTAACAAAAACAGCCAAGTGTGCTACTCAGCCCAATTAAAATGGCACTTAAAAAAATTAGTTCAAGATACAAGCTAATTACAGATGATTATTTTCAAGGCAGCAGAGTTTTCATTCAGCATCTGATCCATAAAGATTCACTTTTACATACTTATTTTAGTTCTGGCTTCTTTTTTAAAATTATTATCTTCCTTCAAAGTCATGCTGCTTTCACACAGCAAAAATCCTGTGTCAGAAGCAAGTGATCTTTTTCCTCTTCAAGCACTGTGGTTTTCTGCAGATTAAAATAAGGTTGCTGCAGGAATGGGAAAAAAATCAAGCCGGTATAGAAGAAGTAGAAATTTTAATGGCATTATCTGTACCCACTGGGCAATCATAGAATTTATACTCATTAATTCGGTTTTCTATCTAGAGAGTTTATCCTGTGGACAAATATGATGATGCCAGTGTTTCTACGGTAGCACAATAATTCCCTGCTACTAAGTTGGTCAGAGAAGTGAGTATAATACTTGGAATCAGCCAGCTGTGGGGATCTTTACCTCTTTTTAAGATGGTATCAGACATTCTCCTGGGTTATAACTTGGGTACACCCCTCATGGGGTGTATGTTGGAGGTATAACTGATAACTCATGTAGGACTTAGAGACACCTTTGGGGTCATTATAGACAGCATGTCACCTGAAGGAGAGCTGTGCAGCTCTGAGATCTGGCACAACTTCTTGGCAACAGGCTGAAGAGTTTCCTATGCATAGATCTTTCTCAAAACCCAGGGGACCTCAGAGCCCCTGTTTAGTGATGGAAAGGCTAGATGAACCTCCCAATACACCTCAAATAATCTGCCTGTTACATGGGAGCAGGAAGGCTGTGAAGCCTCCATTCTGTTAGATGTCCTGGAAATAACACACTCCTTCCCTCACCCTTGAGGCTAGCAGCTGGAAGGAAAGAATGCAGTCCTGCTCCATCCTCTCTGCACCTCTGGAGAGGTGTGGGAGCAGCCAGCATCCCAGAGGGAACAGCAGCATGCTGTGCAAAGGAACAGCACCCTGGCAGAGCTGGTGAAGAGACTTCACAGTGGTGAAGAGGGAGGCACAAGCAGGAGCTTGTAGCAAATAAATTACAGTGCACTGCTGGCAAATAAATTGCATTTCACTACATGAGCTTTTGCAGGAGAATGTCAACAGATTTTCTGAGACATAAAAGACCAATGACCAATTATTCTGTCATATGAGGACAAACAAATTGCTTGTGACTGCATTCTGGTAGCATCTAAACTTAAGGAAATTTCGCATCTAGTTAATTGAAGTTTTTTGTCAAAATAAAACCTTTAAAAAAAATCACTATTATTTTAGTGATTATATTAGAACTAAATACTGGTTCTGGCCAGCAATAAATTATGCACGTGGCCATAGCCAGGATGTGACAAACCTCCGTTTTAAAATCCCATTAATTTCTAACACACCCACAGCCTTGAAGTAACTCACAGCCACAACTAACTTCCACATGAGACACAAATGCCATTAACTTCAGCAAGCTGTATCAAGCCCCAAAATAATTTGTCTGGTGGATCAGGATAACCATTGTTGCCCCATAATTTTTGTTATTTGAAGTCACCTCTTGTTAGGTTTCTGAAGGTGGATAAAAGCCAGGCTGTGATGACAAGCATTTCAATGTGCTACTGCAAACAGCAGTTGATGCTGTTGCTGCCCTTGTGTAACCACTGAATGACCCAGCACAGAATGGGGAGGATTGCACGTTACATCTTGAGCTCCCTAAAGTTAATTTCCAAACTGAAATTTAATAAATCATGGAGCAATGTTTAATGTTTGAAAGGCTTGCCAAATTTTCAAGTTTGCGCAAAACAGAAGAAAGGTACAATCAATCACATTACTCAGTAACTATTAATAGAGTTACAAATAAATACTTCTTTTTCAGTGGAGAATTAATACCCCATTATTTCCTGCCTTATATATGGCCTTTCAATTGATTCTCAATTCATATGGTCATGAACTATGTAAGCCGACCTTTGATCTCTCAGTGTTAAAAAATTATTATTGTAGCCTGTGTTAGTAACCCTGGTGTCTCTAATCTGTGACTCATTTGAAATAATATGCATCTCTTTTGGGCCTGAGACTAGTTAATCTTTAGAGCAGAAAGAATGTCAACACATTTGTTTTCATTCAAATAACAGAATCTACTTTTGGTACATCATTCCCCCATTTATAGATAAAAAAAGCTGAAATTTTCCTTATGAAGTGACCAGAAAAAAATTCATCAACATTGTACATCTTCCTAAAACAGGCTTTTTTGATACTAAAAATATTGTGACCATTTAGAACAACAGAATAAGAGTCTGGAGTAAAGCTGTTAAATCAAAGTGATCCCATGGCTGCTGGGAAGAAAATAATGTTCCTTTGCAGAAGCAGCTGCAGACCCCTGTGCTGGAAGAGGCATGATGCTTTTGGGAGAGCTGGAGATAGGCACCTGGGACTTGGGGACTGTAGTTCTTCCATGAGCTAACAGCCATTGTGGGCACTCAGCTCCCTTTGACTCTATGACAGCTCTTTCTTACCCCTAAACAGTCCTTTAGATCTCCATAAGGAGCAATGATGGTGTTTCAGGCCAAGGAGTTGCCAGGGTTCCCTGCACTCCACTCACTGGTGTATTAAAGGAAATGCAATTTTGGACTTTTGCCATGGTGCCATAAGGCCGAACCAGGATTTTGTCATTTTGATGATAACAGTTTCCTATAATCCCATGTCAAAAGTCTATCAACTGATATAGAAAGGAAAAAATGTCCACATATATATTTACAAATACACTTCATTAGTGCCTGGAGAAGCCTGGTTTCTCATGTGATGGCATAGTTGCAATGGTTCTCTGTGTTGTGAATCAAACCTGCAAGCAAATGGCATGGGAGAAAAAAAAAGTGCACCACTGCACAGAAATTGCCACATTGCTGCTTGTTGAACCACTCTGTTTTGGTGTTTACTCATTCCCTTTGAACTTCTCATGAGTGGGATTATTCTCTTTGGGTCCTGGAAGGGTTTATGGCATTTGTATTCTGCTGATGAAAAAGTAGTGGCGGTGAAACCAGAGTTTGCCTGCTTGTAATTGAGAAGGATTTTAGAAACAATAGGGAAAAGAAAAGAAGCCAAATTTACATATCCTAGTGCAATCCTTGCTGCCCCTTGTTTCAGTGCTTTTTGTTCTACAGAGAGATGCTACCCCCTTGGTGACTGAATGCCTTGTCTCATGCTAAAAACCTTGGCACTTTAGGGAAGACCCTAGCTTGAAGAGCCTTTGAATGGGGGTATGACAGTCTGGGTGTTCTGCCACTCCTTGTCTGCCTTTATCTTTCTCTTTGGGGACCAATCTTTTTTACCCCATTTCAAGAACATCTGTAGGGCAACAAACACCAACTCAGATTTTCCACCTGGCCTGGTTTTTGATTGCACCACAGAAGCTGCAGCTTTAGGAACTTTGGCAACATGAAGTTTTGGGTCCTACTGTTAAAAACACTGTGATAGAAAACTTTCTCTGCAATTACAGTTTTAGATATTCTGTGAAGTCAGCAAGAGTTTGTCAGCCACCAGCCAAAAGTAGGCATTTTTCCCCTCTCCTGTAAATTTTGTGCTTTCTTTCTGTTTTGCAAAGAATAAATCTGCTTTCATCTTCTGACTGTTGCCAGCAAACTGATGTGAATATCTTTTCAAATTCCACAGGATGGCTTTCCTCTTTTATCCATAAAAATTCTCTGTAAAATTGATACAGTTCTAGAGAGGTAAAAGTGGTCATTTTGGCTTTGCAAAATCACTGCTTTCCATTTTATTGCATACCTCTCTGGAATGGGTACTTACAGACCAGAAAGCCAACTGCAACCTGGGCTGCATCCAAAGCAGTGTGGCCAGCAGGGCAAGAGAGGGGATTCTGCCCCTCTGTTCTGCTCTGCTCTGGGGAGACCCCACCTGGAGTGCTGCATCCAGCTCTGGGGTCTCCAGCACAGGAAGGACATGGAACTGTTGGAGCAAGCTCCAAAGAGCCAAAATGTAATCAGCTCGGTTGGAGCATGGTGCTAATAATGCCAGGTTTGTGACTTTGATTCCTGTGTGGATCACTCCCATAAGAATTGAACTTAATGATCCTTTGGGTCCCTTCCAACTCAGAATATTCTGTGATTCTGAGATTAGAGGACTGGAGCACCTCTCCTTCCAGGAAAAGATGAGACAATTTGGTTTGCTTAGCCTTGAAAAGAGGAGTTCTGGCATGACCTTATAGCACCTTCCAGTACCTGAAGGGACCCTTCAATAAGGATGGAAAGAGACTTCTGACAAATGTATATGACAGGACAAATGGGAATGTCTTCAAACTGAAAGAGTAGGTTTAGATTAGATATTAGTAAGAAATTTTTTACTGGTGATGACTCAGTGGCACAGGTTGCCCAGAGAAGCTGTGGATGCCCCATCCGTGGCAGTATGCAAAGCCAGGCTGTATGGAGCTCTGAGCAGCCCATGGCATGGGGGTTGGAATAAATCTCTAAGGTCCTTTTCAGCCAAAGCCATTCTATGATTCAATAGATAGATAGATAGATAGATAGAGAGAGAGAGAGAGAGAGACAGAGAGACAGAGAGACCTCTGTAAAATGATATATTGTTCTACCAGGGGCACCCAAAACATCACTCAAAAGAAGTCTTCATCGGGAAGTAAAACATTTCTGCAAAATATCCATAATGAGGCACTGTGATCTGCCTTACAATCAGATCCCTGTCTGGATGGGGGATGCCCAGGCGTGGGAATTCTCCCTCCCTCCTGTCCCCCTCACCAGTCCCCCCAGTCCCCCCAGTCCCACTCCCGGCTCCCGCGGGGCCGGGGCGGTGCTGCCCGCGGCCGGCAGGTGGCGCTGCCGAGCAAAGCGAGGGGCGCGCCCGGGCCGTGTCCCGGTCCTGGAACGGATCGGCTTTATTTGCTTAAATATTCGTGATTATGTCATTCCAGAAGGGTTTTCTGCTGTTTCCACCATTTGCCAGTAGAAATCTGAAAAAAAACCCCAATAATCGCGTTTAAAAGGCATTTTGCAGACTATTTTCGTAGTATGCCTAAGGGAAGCTGCCTGCCTGTGCCCCTCCACATTTAACTTCACATAAAACTGAACAATCTTCCTTTAAAATAGATAATATAAATATTTGATACAGCATAAGCTAAAAGGAAGAGGCCAGTGCCAGTAGAATGACTAAATTTAGCTTGTTCCGTCCACTCTGTGCCTGGCTTTGTGACCAAAGATGTCAAAAACTATAACATCAATTGCACTGATCTTCCCTACAACAGATGTATCTTGTAGAAGAACTGTACTCAACAATTACGTGGGCAATTCTCAATGACTTGTTCCTGTGGTATTTGCTGTCAAAACCAGAATTCTTAATTCACCAATGCACTTGCTCCATTATATGGCCTTTGTCATAGCCAATGATGATCGTTATTCCATTTGATTATGCTAAATTTATGTCCAAGACCATGAAAGTCTGTCTAGATTTAGAAATTTCTTGAAGACTAATTTGGTCTTCGTAAGCTTGATTTCTTTAAAATCATATGGGAAATGGGAAATGCTGTGAGTGGTATTTCTTTCTTGAGTATTAATTGTTAGCCTTTTTAAAATAAGAAATTTTTCCCCCTTAGTTGAGAGCACTATTTTAAGAAAATATAAAATATTTCAATAATTCCTTCTTTAATGACGATTTTTGTTTTAACTGTCTGCAGAATTTCCAATGTGCTGCTCTGCAATGTGACAGACCGGGTGTCCTTTTGGTTTGTGGTCACAGATTCTTCCAAAAATGTGACAACTGTTCCTGGAAGTGAGGTAGAGGCAGCCATCAGGTACAGTCACTGCTCTTGCAATGTTTTCTTCCTTGTTTACTGAGGATATTTTTTCTCTCTGGGCCTTTTATGGATGAGCCCTCTGCCTCTAATCCAAGTTGCTAAAACACTGAGGGCTCAGTACTCTTTAATGAATGTGAGATTAGAGGATGTTTAACAGTTCCACAGAATACAAAGAATGTGAGCATTGGGATTATAACTTTGGAAAGAGTTGATGCTGGAGACTCAGAAGCAATCTAGTCCCTTTCCAGAGCCCTACCTGTGATGTGCTGTCCAGTGTGTGGCACACTGCTCTCACCCAGCTCTCATCACATTTCCCAGTGAGACAGCCTTCTTCCTCAGGTGAAGGAAGGGCACACTTTCTGAGTGGGATTAATATAATTTAGCTTTTACTGCATGCTACATGCACATCTACACCTGGGCTAATTACCACAGGCTCCCTTTCAGTGCTTCTCACTAACAGTTCATCTGACTTAATTTAGAAGTCAGCTTTTCACATGAGAAGAGCTCGTGTGAACTCCTCATGAGCAGAGCTGGCTGTGTCCCATCTTGGCTTAAACAATCTTATGCTCACATTCTTTTCATACCAGCTCATTCTAGAATGCCAGTCAATAGCCCAGTTGAGCATTGCTTGTACAAAGTACAGTGCACTACAAATCACTTTGCCTTCTACTATCACATTCTGTAGCAAGTAAAAGGAAGAATGTGAAGCTGACAAGGAAAAAAGAAAAAATGGGATAATCTGACTTCAATGGTCCAAAAAAAACCCGCACCAGGGGTTTATAGGGATGAGTCCCTCAAGCAGCATAACACACATATATTTCTCAAGCATGGAGTGGAAAATGGATCTCTTTGTTTTCAGGCATTCTGTGCTCTGTTTTGAAAATTCGTGTTATCGCTATGGAGGTGTAATGCCTAATTCCTGATGAATGAGTATGCGTTCTTTTGGAAAGATTAATTTAAGCTTATGAGCAGATTAAACTATTTCCTACAGAGACACCAAACAATAGCTTCATAGCATTAGTGGAGGAAGCAGATTATTTATTCACTGAAGCTCTCTGTAAGAGTGCTGGAATGTGGGGGTTTTGCATTTCTGTTATTCTTTGATACATTCAGTAGCATAAGCTGATTTATTTAAGTCTTTTATGCGCCCTGTTTGGCACAGAAATTGGATGCTGTTCTTGTTTGGTTTTTAACTGTTGTCTGTCACCTGATAAAGAATATGCTATTTATTAAAAGTTTTAATTCCTTCCTAATTTAAAAACAATAAACAAAATGCTCTATAAAACTACAATGCTTTTTGTTCAGTTGCTTCTGATTGCAGGCTTCCATACAAAACCTTTATTATAATTCTTCATGCTAGGGTAGAACACAACACTAGTTATGGACTAGAATTTTGTTGTATGAGATTCCTACAAAGTAAGAATAAAGAGGAAGGTAAACCATGTTAGAGCTCTGTATGATACTCAAAATTTTGCATTAATATACACAAGATATAGTTATGCATATAGAAACATGAAGTGCACTTGTAGTTACCTGCATGTGTTTCAGCACATAATTCTGAAACTGAAGCCATTAGATGAGGGTAAACAATGCTTATTTCAGTTGTTCACAATGATCCTTTTATATCAGTAAGGAAATCTTTTCTAAATGGCAGACAGCTTACAGAATTATGAGTCTTAAAACATGCCATGGCTTTCAGTCCTGTCCAGGAATGCTGACTTTCCATTAAGGCTAAGAACTTCCTGTTTAAGGGACAGCCAAACATTATGATTTCCAAGAAGAGAAATTTGTTAAATCTTACCTGTATTTCCCGTACATCTTTTCTTAGGAAATACTTGCTTTGTGCTAAATAAATTGAATTGTATACAAAAAGGAGATGCATTAGTTCATACAACTGCTATCAAAAAGAATCTCTCAAGACCAACATATGTAATCCATTTGCTTTAAAATTTTTAACATTTTGAAAAAGCTAATGAAAGATACTTCTAAATCCTCTTAAGCCTGCTTCGATTTAAATCCAGAAATATCTTACAGGCAGTATAACGCATACAGTGAAAATGGGTAAAGATATCCACTAAAGGATAGCAGTTGTACTACTTCTGTGAAAAAGCATATTTCTCAGATTTACAGTTTCTCATATGGAAAAGAAAAAAATGTGGAAAGTCCAAATCTCTTTAGCTGCATCCTGCAGGGAAGGACATGTTTGCAATAGGTGTGGATTCTTCCAGACCAAATTGTGCCCTGTGCCTCATGGATCATAAAAATCTACAGCAGCAGGGGCAGATGTAGCAGCCCATAACATGCAGGATGGTTCAGTTTGAGGGACTAGGGGGCAACTGTAAGTTAATCCTGCAAGCACTGAAAGGTAGATCTGCCACTCCTGTGCTAATCTTGAATGCTGCATGAGCAAGGCAACAGAGCCAGCCTTACAGCTTACAGCCTGCTATGTCTTCAGGACATGGTTCAAACCAGAAATAAATAATAATACCGTACTTCAAGTCTCATCTGTATTGCCCAGTTTTTCAGATAAATGCATACAAAAGTCTGGTGTTCAAAATGTTCTCTGTGTGGGTGTCTGTGGATCATTGAGGTCTCTGTTATAGTCAAGATCTGTGTAATCCTGCCAACGTCATAGAATCACAGAATCATAAAATCATAGAATCACAGAATCATTTAGGTTGGAAAAGACCTTCAAGGTCATCAAGTTCAACCTTTGACCAAATCACCACTGTGTCAAGCAGACCATGGCACTAAGTGCCATGAAAAGTTGTGTCTTGAGCACCTCCAGGGATGGTGACTCCCCCACTCCCTGGGCAGCCTTTTCCAATGTTTAACCACCTTTGCAGTGAAGAAAATTCTTCTGTTGTCCAACCTGAATCTCCCCTGGTACAGTTTGAGACTATGTCCTCTTGTCCTGTTGCCTGAGAGAGAGGCTGATCCCCACTAAATGTAGACAAAATGCTTTTCTTCATCGTACTGGATGACATTCAGCCGTGCCTAACTTGCAGCACATTCATGAAAAATCCTTTTATTTTCTACTATCTTTTTAACTTGTAAAATACCTTTATAAAGAGTTGTGATTTTTTTTTTTCCTGAAGGATGAACCGGAACAGAATCAATAATGCCTTTCTACTGAGTGACAAAACGCTGCAGTTCCTGAAGATAACCTCAACCTTATCACCTCCCGTTGAACCCTCTACGCCCGTCTGGCTTATTGTATTTGGTGTTGTTCTTTGTCTCATTCTGGCTGGGATTGTTTTCCTCATTGTTTCAGGGATTCAGAAACACAAGAAGTAAGCAGCCTAGCCTTTCTTCTGTTTTAATGGAATACTGATTAGTTAGGTCAGCTGAGCTGGTTTTGTGTTTCAGAGCAGCCTCAGACAGATTAATGCTGTGCATCCTTCCCTAGCTAGGTAAAGATAACCTGTCTCTCCTTTTATGAGGAAAAGACTTAAAACTTTTAACTGTAAGGTACAGATGCATTAGTAATCTTGTGATGTAATGAGGAAATGGAGAGTGTAGGAATATGATCCTGGAGGCCACCTAACTAGATATGAGCTTTAAAAAGACAATTGATGTCATTCTTGTGAAGGTTTATTGTGCCATGAGTGAGTCTCCTCTCACAGACCACCCACATAGCTACCAAGAGGGGTAAGGCTGGCAGTGATTGTGTCCCTTCCAGGGCAGTGGTGTCAAAAACTGGTGGGACTAAGAAAACTGCTGCTGCAGCTTGAGAAGACTCAGTAGAACACACAGTAATGATTAATGTATGGCTGAAGAGGGCCTGCTCACTGGAAGAGAGCAGGGTTTCACTTACCATTCATGACCTGTTGAGCTCAAAATGCCAAGCCTTTCACAGGTTCATGGATAGATCTGCCCGTGGGCAGAGGACTTTTTCTGGTGGTAGGGTAGGAAAGAGATACTCTCTTTTCCTCTCAGTTTCTGTCTTGGTGGCACTGGTAAAAAAGAAAAGGGTATTCATGCTTCCCTGGTGTGAGCATATGGGAGAAACACAGAAAGCAGGTGGAGTTTTGACCCTGATCTCTGCTGGCTCTGAGTTGAGCATAAGGAATAGAAATTTCTTAGCTGAGATTCTGCCATAGAAGTTCAGCTTCTACCATGCTTTTGCTTGCCACAGAGTTTAGATTTACACAAAATTATGACTTCTGCAATAGATTCATACAGGAACAGCAGAAGAACTGAAAAAGGATAAATTCCTGCTGATAACCAGATAATATGAAAATTATTGACTGTATAAAGGATTGTATCCCCAAAGACATCAGAAAAAGGAATTAATATATGGAAAGTGGTATGTTGCAGAGACTTCTTCCTGCCTTTTTATTACCTTGAAGAATGTTAAAAGACCTCACAAGAACAGCACTTGTGAAGGTTTAATGCTTCTCATAGAAAACCTTTAGTAATGTAGTCAGAATCCCTTCAGTTATATTTTGCAATCAGAAGAGTTGCATGAATTTCCAAAACCCCTTTCTGTTTTCCAAAGAAACCCAGAAAATTCAGTAAACAATACATGAAAGATGCTCTTGGGGAAAGAGTCTGTGAAGGTATTTGGATTTTGTGGATAGTTAAAGCCCTATCACAACAATGTTGTATGGACTGAATTATTTCCTGCCCTAAACATAGACAACCACTCTGTAAAGCTGAATGATGTTGCTACCTGAAGCCCACACCTGCCCTGTGTGGTATCATGGCTCTGTGTTTCTTTATAGTGCCTAACTTTAAGGGGGTCTTTGAACATTTCACTAAGTGTAAAATAAATAAACCAGGATAAATAGCTGTGATTTTTCTAGCTAAAATAATCACTTGTGTTTCATATCATGCTGAAAGACAGGATTTCCCCCTGTATTTTCAAAATAACTCAGCTGAGCTTGAGCAGTTCCCCTCAATATGGTGTAAACTGCATGCTCTTATCATCCCACTGCCATTAATATGGCTTGTTGCTGCCTGCCTGTGCTCACTTGGCACCCTCTCTGTCTCATGCTCTTGTCCTTTTAGTTGCTATGCTTTTTTCACTTCTCCCTCTGTTTCCCTACTCTACCATTACATATAACCTTTCTTCAGAGCAGGTTCATCTGTGGCTGAACTGTAACCCTCCTTTCACATCAATAACATCTGCAGGCAGGGGCGGGGAAGTAAGAGAGAGGGTAAACCAAGCATATATTTCTTCTGTTTACTGTTGCAAGAACTGGAGAGGTAAAAGGGATGGTCTGGGTTATTTGGCTTCTTGGAAAAAAAAAAGCCAGAAATCAGAGAAAAGGATATAAAAATCACTGATCTTTTTGTCAGACAGTAAAGTAAGTGACCAGGTTTTCAAAGACTTCAGCATGTTCAATAATTAGTTCTCTTAGAAGTCTGTCCAGAGCTTACGTAATGGGAACCCTGTTGCCTAGTAAGCTGTGTTGGAAATCTGGCCCCAAGGATGGTGTTGACTTCTCATAAATCTGACATTTTGTCTTTAAAGGCCTTTAAAATACCATTTAAATACTTCAGTTCAGATAAGACCACAAGCACGTGCTACAGGCTGTTCATGCTCAGGGTGTCAGGAAAGGGGAGTTGGCTTACAGAGGAGTTTCAGTATTGAGTTAGACTCATGCATCATTTATTGAGCTGAGAGATTTGCTGAATTCAGTGCCTACAGTGAGCTGGGTCAGACACACTGTCTCCTAGCCTTGTGTTTATTTTCCTATCCTTGCAGCAATAGGACACCTTCTCCTACAGCAATAGATTTGCCACATGCCCATGGCAGGATCATCCTCTACAGTCTATCCTGAACTAGCCCAAGTCTCCCCTTATCCCCCAAAATCCAGTCTGCAGCAGGGGCCATAAGCATTTGCCTTGGGAAGAGTGAAAACAGAATAAGCACACAGTCTTTCCTTGTATTAGTTCTCTCAGGAATTAATTTGCAGCTGTGGGCCCTCCTGAGCTGGATTTGGTCTTCTTGTATTGGGTAACTTACAATGTTTTCTCTTCCCTTAAATTTCTTAACTTAATGGGTTGAGTCACCCCTTGAATTCGTGGAAATTTTTAGCTTCTCTGAATTCCTCTGGTAATGAGTTTCACACATCTTCTACTCCTCTCATTTCTTTTGAACCTCCTTCTTAGTAACTTTTATGTTCTGTCCCCACAGTTTTGTATTAAAGAACACTCCTTTTTATCACTGTGAGAGCAGCCAGAGGTCAGAGGTTTCCGCTACTACACCCCAAGTTTATTTTAACAAGTCTGTAATGTGAAGAATCTCCCAAAGGCCTATAAAATTTTATTGTTAATATCTCTGTCATTAGCAGTTACTCTGAGTCAGATTTTTACAGTTGTCCTTAGTCAGATTGTTACAGTGCACATTGTGAGATAGGAAGAAGCAGTGCAGCTGACCTTTGAGTTTTTTGTCCTCTGAAACCGCTGATGCTGCAGGCCATAAAGTACAGCAGGTTTTTCAACTATGAACTAATTGTTCTCAAGGTCAGAATAAATCAGGAATTAAAGGAATATCATGACCTGTTGACTGATATTTGTTTATTACATCTTATAATGATTGTATTTTAGATAATATTTTTTAGGTTTCTTTTTAAAATGTAAATAATTTTATTCAACCACTATTACAATAAGTTTTTGGGACAGCTGGAGCCTGGAAAAGTGAAAGCCATGCAACAGATCTAGAAAACAAAAGTATAAAATGCTGGGTGGCTGCTAATGAAGTTTGAAGAAAAAAGGCAGATTTGCGGCATTGAGATTACCTAAGAAAGTAATCATGAATGTTCTGAAGAAGGTAATCATGGATGTGAGGGCACCCAAGTCTCCACATTTGGAGGCTATAGTTAGTCTAAGACTGATCTGTTTCTAAAAAATATGTTTTATTTTGTATAGATCATGGGGTGTGATCTATGACGTACACTGCAGGGTCAGATTACATGCTTAGTGTAGACTTTCCTGATGTAAAAAAACCCCAACAGATTTAGAGATTTTTTTCAAATTTTGTTTTGCCCCAGCTTTTCTTTTGCACCTTCTAGTAATGTTGCAGAATAAGAAGGTGAAATAATATTTAAAACATACTTACAACATGTCTACTTCAGGTTTTCTGGTCTCCAATTCTGAGCTCAAACTGCTAAACTAGTGTTTCCAATCTGTGGGTCCCCCAGCTACTGTATTTAGATACACCCATCTGGTGTACTTACTACAGCAAGGAAGTACACCAAATTGTAGGAGCATAACCTATGACAAACTTCTAACTAAATATGCAGTTTTCTTTCTGTGGATCATGGTGGAGTGCTGCAGGTCAACAGAATAAGATATCTTTTCTTTCTTGTTTTTAGAAAGAATAAAGAGTCAACAGAGAGAGAAAATTTAGAAGAGAAAGTTGAAGTGACACTAGAAAATGGGATTCCTTGTGAAGCACTGGATTTAAAAGCAGGCCGCGTTAATGGAGTCTTTGCAGCAGACGATGAACGGTTCACATCCCTATGAAATGCTGCCGCTGCTCTCTGGTGGTTTTCTGAAAGACTCCTGTGTCTGCCTTTTCTCGTCACTACTCCTGAATGTCAAACATGAAGACAAGAAAAATGTCCTTTCACGTAATTTCCCTTGAGAGAATCTTTTGCTTGGGTGAACCTCTATTACAGTTCTTTTTCATGAGCAACGCAAATAAGAAGGCCTCAGATAATATCTAGAAAAGATTTCCAGAAGATGTGTGGCAGAACAGGGTTGGAACTTGCCTTGTGCCAGGCATCTCATTTTTACCAATTATTTAAATATGTCCATTGTTTGTTTTTTTTCTGACATAAATGTGAAGCTGCATTATTCCTGAATGTCACTGGGGAGATCATCTATCATTGTCAATTCTTGATGGGTTTTTCTTTTCAAGCCATATGCAAAAGTTTCTCTGTAAAATTACTTGTTTGCTGCTATGTAGTATGCCTTTGAATGGAACAGTCATCAGTGCATGAAAGTTTTCATTTATTGAGAAACAAAAAAGCTTTCACAGCCTCTGTAAGACCAGGTCAAAATACCTGGATCATCTATAGCTCTGGGGTTAGCAAAAATCTGGTACTAGAAGTGTTTTTCACTTAGCTGTCAAGGTTACAGATTATGTGAGCTGAAATTAAATTTGCAAAACTCCAAAATTTGAAATTTGAAATTAAAAGTTGCAACAAAGGGCAGATTTTCCACAGGTGCAGTCAGGTGCAGTCAGTCAGTGCAGTGGCCCAGCTCTCATTAAATCATAGAATCACAGGCCAGCCTGGGTTGAAAGGGGTCTTAAGACCATCTAGTTATAATCCCCCTGTCATGGGCAGGGACACCTTCCCACTAGACCAAGTTACTCAGAGCCCCATCCAGTCCAGCCTTGAAGACTTTCAGGGGTGGGGCATCCATAGCTTCTCTTGGCAACCTGTTCCAGTGCCTCAACAACCTCAGAGTAAAGGATTTTTCCAAATATCTAATCTAAACCTGCCCTCTTTCAGTCTGAAGCCATTTCCCCTTGCCATGTCACTATGTGCCCTTGTAAATAGTCTTTCACAGCTCTCTGGAAATGTCTTGCCTACAGTTTTTAGTAACAAAACTAGAGTAGATTTCCTATAACCAACCTGGGGTCAGATGAACTTTCATGTTCATGTGATAGGTGAAAAAATCATTTTGAAAGTATTCAAGGTGTGAAACACCAGCTGCTGGGTTTGGTGCAACTGACCTGGTTAAGTGATAAAATTCTGGCTGTCTTCAGGAGCACTGGTCAACAAAAAAGAGGAGTTTTGTGTGTGGGTAACTATAAAAAGATAAAGGAAACGTTTTGAAGCAAAATACGATATCTGCAGTCACCAAGCATCTGCCCACATCACTGGAGGCAGGATTTGACCGTCAGCCATCCTGTTTCCAGTGTCCTGTTTAGAGGCAATATTAGAAAACCTCTTTGCTTATTAGGATTATTTAATCAGACTCCTCACCAAAAGGAACAGGCTTAAACAGAGTAAAAGCTGCTCCTAAAGGACCATCCAGTGTCCTGAAGGGTACAAAGGTTTCTTGTTTCCCAGGGTGGAAATCCTTCAGCCTTTTGGCTGTATTGAGCACCTTTGACTTGTCTCAGTACTGGCTCTTAGGACCAGTGTCAGCAGAAAGGGAGGAATAGGAAGGAGAAGGGAAAGCAGCAGGGTGAAAGGGGAAAGCTGAGCTAGGGAAGCCCAAGGCTAGGGGAGGCAGGAGAGAGGAAGGCAAAATACAAAATAAAACTATGAAACCCACAAATCATTTGCATAATGTAGTCTCATTTGTCACCATTGACTTTGATGTGCTGCTGGTGGGTCCCTCTGGACAAGGACTGCATCATCTCTGTGTCCCAATGTGTGCTGCTCCATTCTGAAAAGGATTAATAAAGTTGGTTATTGGTGATGATATCTCAGTGCTTCAAAATTACCATCCACAACATGTGGATGTATTTCACACAGGAATGTTGAAGATGAAGTTTGCCAGTGTTGGAGGGGAAATATAGAGTACAGTGTTATTATTACTGCCTCAGTTGCTGCTCCAAGGTCTCTCATGCAGGCAAAGTTTTACTGAGGTAATTCAGATCCCATCATTTCTAAACATTCACACTTTTCCATTCTTTGCATGACAAATAGCTACACCTCAGTGTGACCACAATGGATTGCTGTGACTGCAGCACCTCTGCAAGAACCTGTGAAAGATTTTGGTGAGAACAGCTTAGTAGTGCAAGAGCAACCTCAAGCTACAGATTAAAATTGCTGTTATCCTGTACTGTATTATATGATACTGAAATAAAAATTCTCTTGAGATGAAAAAGGGCCAAGCTTATCTGAGCATACTTCTCAAGGCCTGAGTGAAGGTTCAGTTGAGCCCAAGGCACTGGCCACAAATTTGAAAACAGACTGAAATCCTTTAACCAAGACGTTATGCGATGTGGGCTGACTGTGGTGGTAAGTATTTTATCAGTGTCTTCCTGACAGCTCACCTTTTACAGCAGTTTGGCTTAATTTTCTGCTAATGATGATATGGGAATCACCCAGAGCATACATCTAGCTTGCCTTTCTGCTGACAGAAAATGGCTTGAGAGAAGCAAATGATACATGAGCAGCCATATACCACATTTAGCAACACTTTGGAGTCAGTGTAGGTATTAGCTCTTTCACGGAAATAGATACCACAAATGAGGTTAATCAAGGTCACAGTGCTACAGAAGAAATAAATTTCTTTTCTAGTCTGTGCAGTAGGATCATAGTAGAAAACAAAGGACACTTTGATTTGGTACAGCCTGTCCTCCAGAGCCTTTAAACGGTAGAACAACAATTTATATCCCTTGAGGATCTGGCCCAGGTGTTTTATATAACTTCCACTTTTTTTTTTTTTTCTCTAAACCTGCATCCAACCTGTGATAATAAACAGGAAAGTGAGTAACAAGCAATATAGACTATATGGTGAACTGCTTCCCAAAACAATGAGTTGGTTCTGTTTTCAGTTACATTTGTACTGTGCCAGTGAATCTTGAAAAAAGGTGCATGGTGTGTGGAAGACTGAATTGTTTCATTTTCAAGAGCTGTGTTTGAGAAAAGAGAGGAGGAAGGAAAATTCAATTAAATGAAGCAATAAACCCAGAGATGTTCTGTTTGAAGAAAATCTGCAATGTTTATCACTAGCTCCACATCCCTGGCAAGTTGACATTTCAGAAAGGACTTTTACAATTCTGTTCAGCTTACTTGAGAGAGAGCATTGATGCCTGCACTAGAATGAGCACAAATCATGCACGAGTAAGTTGTTTACACTGTCAGTCATTAGCCAGACATTTGGAGTGCTGGAGAACATTGGTATAAAGAGTCTGTCTGTGGTACTCAGCCCTAAACGTCTCTATCAGCCCACCTTGCAGCCTGGTACTCACAACTGGACCTGGTATTCCCCTGGGGCTAAGCCAGTGCTGAAGAGCCTGCAGGGATGAGCTCAAGGGCCTCATGCACACTGTATGCTCCTGTTTGTCCAGGTACAACATTTGCTTCTGTCATACTGTTCTTCATGGGCAACTCTTTCCTGGCTGAGCCTTCATAAAGTAGCACCTTTATTCTACATTTTGAGAGAAGTCAGTCCATTGTTTTTGCTGTTGTTCACAAAAGAGATAGGTGAAATGGGCTCAAGAAATCTCAGGGCAGTAGTCAAGTCCTGCTCCTTCATCACTGTGAGTATGAAATAATTCCCAAATTAATACAAATTACATTATTAGTGCAAGGGCTTTTGGTTTGATAATTTCTTTCAAGAACTGGGTGCCAGTTTTGACCAAGCAAAGAGAGTTATCATATCTTGACAGAAAGAGTTTTCGTGTGTAAACTCCCAAATTTAGGAAAACAAAAGAAATTACTTTCAAGGTCAGGGAAGAAGTGCAACAAAGACGTGAAACAATTCAGTGAAAAGTGGGAGTCTGTGACTCTAGATACTCTTAAAACGTGGCTCAAATGCCCCCTGAAATTTGGTCAGTTCATCAGTGCAGTAACCTGTGACTCATGAAATAAGCTGCTTTAAACATGCCAAGTTTTTATAGAAAATGCATTGACCAACTGTCCACAATCCATTACCAATGAACAATCTGTGCTTGGCTTTCTATGAGCAGCTCCTTTTGGCCTCTCATGGTTTTTGTTTCCTTTTAATGTGGCATGCAAGAAGGGATGTGTGCAATGGAGTGACACCACAGCTTCCTACGCAAACAGACAATTGCTAATGAAAAATTTGCATAGTTAGATATGCCTAATTTGATGGACTGAACTTGCTATTTTTCAAACCACATTAAACTAAAGTACATTGATAGTGATGAGTGGTTCACTCTTGCCAGCACAAATGTATCAGTATGTTCAGTTTTGTGAATACATTAAGCACTATGGATGCACTTTGCATGAAAGCCTTGTGTTTTAACTGGATATTTTGTGTCTGCACTGATGTTTGCATCAGTCCAGAGTAATTTTGCCCTTATAGCCCAGATCTAGCTTTGTTCTGAGTAAAGTAAGCAGGTTCAGTAGGAACTGAGTTTGATCTAAGATCAAAAAGAAAAATTTGATTTTGTTAGTCTGTCCTCTTCCTTCCATGTTTCCCTTTCCCTTAGAGGTGGTATTTTGAAGCTGTCAAAGCATCTTGCTAGCTGTAGCAATGGCTAAATGGAAAGCATTTAATTTTGGAAAAACTGCAAGAGTGTTCTTGCATTATTTCTCTATCACCTTTGCTTTTCCCCTATAATTTGAATTATAATTACTACAAATTACAGTATGTAGCTTTTATCAGTTGTGGATCAACAGGAATTTTAGATTTTGGACTAGCATTCTTGATGATATTGTATCTAAACAACTTTGCAGGTGCTGATGTATGAGTACATGGTCACTGTAAAATGAACTGGGACCACTCTCTTAGTGGGACTGAAGTGAGAACCACGTTACGTGGATGCAAAGCCATGCTTCAGAGGATCAATACCTTTCTCTTCATTGTTGGGGCAAGGTGTTCTTTTTTGTAAAGGGCAAGGTGTAAGGGATGCAGAATATAGTGCACCTGAGTGGTTGCCTCTTCTCTGCCTTTATAGAGTATGGTTTTGATTTTTACTGTAGCCTTCAAAGTGACACTTTATGATACCCTTATTTAACCTGCCAGTTTGTACACTCATCTTCCTAAAAGTCATTCAGCTTCTAAGCTTTCTCCTAAACTTTGCAAAAACACTTTGGTTTCTTGATGCTTCAGAAGCTGACAGCATCTTTACACAGCTCCTGATGTCCTCAGATCCTGATGTCCACAGGCTGGCCCCTGTGCATGGGGCACTGACCCCTTGGCAATGCTGAGCACTCTTTGACTTGGGAAACAGCCATTAGCCTGTGGCAACCTCGGAGTGCAATGGAGCTGTTTGGAGGTGATAGCTTTTTCAGGTCTGAAAAACAGGGAGAAAATCAGCCTGTCTTGGGTAGGAGGTTATGGAGTGGTATGGATCAGTTGTCCAAGGCATTGGTCCCAGTCTCAGACCAGCGGGGTACAAAGCCCTCCGTGCTCCGGGAGGTCACTGGGCGGTGGCTGGGCAGTCAAACCAGCTGTGGGAGGTGGGTGCTCTCCAGGGAGCAGCCTGCCCTCACTTCCTCCCCTCACAGACAGAGGTTCTAAGTGTGGTTCAGCAGGTGGGGACTGTCTGTGCTATGCACTTGCTGCCTTTACCTCCATTCCTTCTGGGCAACAGGGAATTAATCTGGCCAGCCACTCATCTGCCCTAGCGTGTTGCAGGGGACGAGCCAGCTAAACCCAAACTGCTGATGCTCGAGCTGAGACCTGCTGCTGGTGCGTGCTTTTGGTGGCTCAGATGTCGAGCTGGACTGGCCGTGCGTGCCTGCAGAGGAGGAGACATGCCCCTCCTCACTGTCACACAGCTCGGTTCCCCCCAAGAGAGTGGACACGAGGATCTCATGAAAGCCTCCTCTTGTAGACAGGGATGTGTCCCAGCGTGGGCAAAGCCCCTGTGGCACAGGCTGAAGCTCGCAGCTGGGCAGCCGGGGAGCCAGGGAGCCAGGGAGACAGGGAGTTAGGGAGTTGGGGAGCTGGGGAGCCAGGGAGTTAGGGAGCTGGGGAGCTGGGAAGCCCGGGAAGCCCGGGAGCCGGGGAGCCAGCATCCCAGTGCCAGCACTTTCATCTGAGAGGCGGATGGCATGCATGCAGAAGAGTTAGTCATGTGGGAAGAAGGCTGCTCAGGGGATTAAAAGGACTGTTTTAGCCCTGTAGGACTGTTTTTAGAACTGCTCAGCCCCCAGTTCGAAGCACGAGGAAGAGGAGAGGATGGGGGTTGCCCCCCAGCGATGCCCAGGTGCAGCCGAGGCAGCACGGCTCCTCGCCAGGCGCTACTGCAGCGACATGTGTGGAGGGGCTGAAGCCACCCCTGGGCTGTTCACTGCCTCCACAAAGCCACTTTGCAGGAACCTCAGAGCAAGGATTTGCCAGGTAATTCGCTGAAGCAAGCTGCTCTTTGGCAAAGGGCAGAGGAGTGGCAGAGAGTGGGGAGGACGCAGCTTTGTGCAGGTGGTGAGGTGGCCCTGCCACGGCAACTCATTCTCCCTGGGGATGCTCCAGGACAGGCACCGTGCAGCCACAGCCTTTCAGAGCCCTTCTTCACAAAGTGGCCACTGAGTAACTCTTCTGTTTATGACTAGGCAGAACGACAAAGAGAGAGCTTAAACAGTGCTCCTGAGTGGAGAAATTGTCCTGATAATGGTATTTTAAGGGTGTGTGGTGCCCAATACACAACACAGAGGGTTTTTATTGAGGCATGTCCTAACTGCAATTCTCTGTTATTGCAGTCCTAGTTTCATAGCACAGCTCAGCCAACAACATGAGTGGTGAGGCAGAAAACCGCTCTAACAGAGCCAGAGTACTGATGAACATCGATGGGCAGCTCTTTCAGCAGATGTCAGACAGCTCGTACCCTGGGGACAGGACTGGGAGTATCAGGTAGGAGCTGGGAGCCACAGCTCCCGCTGCAGACGCGAGGGGTGGAGGGGAGAACTGGCACACTGGAGGGGAAGGAGTCTGTGTCAGCATGTCAGGTTACAGGCAGCCTTTGTGCTGTGGCAGTGGCAAACTGACAGAGCCCTTTGCTCCTGCCAGGCAGGCTGGCTGCCATCGCACACAACAGTGGCTTTCACTGAGACATGGTTTAAACCCCAGCTGCTCTTCTATCACCCAAACCCTTGGCTGCTGCCTTGCTGCCCTTGGAGGTTTGAATTTCCTGAAAAGGCTCGAGGTACTTCCCTTTCTCAGTTGTTTGCTGTTTCCTTTTTGCTGTGGTACAACTGTCTTCATGCTCTCATCAGCTTTCCAGACCAGCATGAAGGTCCACCACAAGAAATGCTCCTCATCCAAGCGTTGATGGCCATCACCATCTTTGGCCATATAAATCACTCCCAACTAGGAGCCTGGCCACTCTGCAGAAAGCCTGCTGTGCTAGTAAGGCTGACACAATCAAGTCTCTATCACCCCAGAGGGTGGTTGGGTACTGGAGCAGGCTCTCCAGGGAAATGATCACAGTACCAACCCTGTCAGAGTTCAAAAAGGACCCGATAACACTCTCAGGCACATGATGTGAGCCTTGGACCTGTCCTGTGCAGAGCCAGGAGTTGGACTTTGATGATCCTTGCAAATCCCTTCCAACTCAGGATATTCTAGGATTCTATGATTTTACAAATCTATTGTCTTCCATATGTCTTCTCCATGGGAGCAAATCCATCGATGAAGGTTTGATGTGCTTGAGGTTCAGTGACTCCTCACTGTTCCAAGACAGTTTTTCAAAACATAGCTTTGTACTAGTTCATCTCACAGCTAATTTTTTTGGTCTTGTGTAAAGGTAATGGCAAGAAAGGTGGAGTGTAATTATTTTATTATTTGTCATATATGATATCAAGGTTTGCATTTAGGTATGCAGTAGAAAAGAACTCAGAAATAGGGCAGAGAATTTGTAGCATAATTCAGCGTGACTCTAACTCTACCTGCTCCATTTCCAGCTCACTACAGTGCTTGCACACACATTTAAATGTGGGTGCAGAGGCAAGCACTATAGGACATGAGGTGACACCCTTCTCTGCCCTAGAGGTATCCCCTAGAAGTATCCCATTATCTAGGGGGTCTAGGGTTGTGCATGTAGCCCTTGGGGTTCCAGGCTGTGCATGGACAGGTGGTGGCAGCAGGTGGGAGTGAGGTGCAGGGGTGACTCCTGCACCATAGCAGGGAGGTGCAAAGGGGACAGCAGAGCACTGTAAAGGGGGGAAAATAACACCTTCATGTAAAAATGGAGTTTTGAACCAGCCATCCCTGTGTCAGTACCCTAAAATGTACCCAGTTCAGTGATTGTGCAATTAACTTGCCAGCACAGAAGAGAAAATAGGAGAGTTGAAGTGAAGGGTCAACATAGTTCCTGTTCTCTACCAAAGAAGAAGAAATCAAGGTAATAATAGGCATAATTCTCTGCTCTGACAGGCAACAGCTGAAACAACAGCACAAAAACCTTTCATCATTTCACCATGTGACAGTCTCACTGGCAAACTGGGAAGCGATGAGCAAGACAAGAATCACAAAAGGCACATAATTACTTAGAAAACAGGCTTTGTGGTTCTCAGTCAAGAATAGGGTCATTTTAATACCTCTCCTGGGCTTTACTATATCCCATATCATCTGGATGTTGGAAGAGAATATCTATCTATTAACAGGTTTTTGGGCATTGTCAAGCACTGCCAAGGGAGTCTTTCAAAGGATTACAATTCCAAATGATCATAAAATTTTGAAAAGTGGACTGAAATCAGTGTCATGTGCTTCAGCCCAGAAAAATTTACAATGCAGTAATCAGTGCCACCCTAGAGCCAGATGTACAGATACAAAAATAGGGAATGGCTGAGCAAGTAGCACGACCAGAAAGGTCTCAGCTGGAATATGAGTTGATGTTGGCTGATGTCACCAGAAAGAAGGTGTGTATCAGCGAGGCACTACATGTAAAATGTTCCAGTGATTGGATTCCTGGCCATTGATACAGTTTCAGTTGTTTGCTGATATGGACACCATTACTAAGGAAGCACAAAACATGGCAAGTCTGGATGGCACCAAGAAGAGCAACATGAAATTTAGGGACCATGACCTCTGGGGAAGGGTTGAGTGAATGTTGTTAACTTTCCCTCAAAAAAATGATTGTTAGAGGATTGCACATGGATGAGAGAGATCAGTCACCCCTGGTCCACAGGACCTGGCTACCAGGAGATATTGAAGGCAGGTGTTTCCTCAAGGTCCCGGTTTCTGGCTGTGCTTGCCAGATGCTTGTTGCTGGTGGCCCTGCTGAAGCTGTGCTGGGTGCCCAAGGGCTCCTGAGGACTGGACCTCCTCTCCAGGGTTTGGCAATGAAGGGGCTGATTCCTGCTGCTCCCATGGAGGGAGTTCAGCTTTGAATTCATGGTGGTTTCAGAGAAACTCTGCTGGGAGTGGGAAACCAACCCTGTAGATGTGGCTTCAGAGTTGCATCTCAAAACAAACCCCGACAAGACCCAAAACAAAACCAACCAAGTGATCCTGAGCAGAAGTAGGCTAATTTAAAAAATACTAAGGCATTGTCTGATTGATAACACTCGACCCAAGCTACATTTCCAGAGCTAATTCATGCATTGATTTTCCCATTGATTTGCAGTAACTGCTGGGTTCCTAGCTAGATTAGCAAAGGTATTTAAATATTAAGATGGAGTCATTTCAGTAGCCTTAGTCACCTTAGTACTTAAATCCAGTTGATTTATAGTTCAGATTAAGTCTCTACAGAAGATGCTGTGATCCCAGAAAGTCTCTTGCTGCTTTTTGATGGCTCAGTGAACACATTTAAAATTCAGGTTTTATATGCTCTGATTGCTTTGAAAATGAGGTCTGTTCCCCAAATCACCTGGGCTTTGTAAAGCCTTTAAAAACATGGCCCTAAACACCCAACCAGGTACCCTACCTCAGACTAACTGGGGTTTCTTCCTGCCAGGGAGTTAAGGTTCTTGGCTTGGTGTTTCAGTGAAGTTTCTAAATATTTTTACAGCTTATCACCAACCTGTTAAAGGATTGACAGATTCCGAGCTACCAGAGACACGGGTAGGCTATAGATAAAGTGACCAGCTGTATCATTGACAGCACATTTGGGAAACATTAACCAAAAGTAAAAGCCTTTTATAAGAAGGCCATAAAATGGCAGGAGTAATTATGTTTTTCCAAAGTTAATAATTGACTTTTGTTTATTTGGCTTTTTATAAAAAACTTTTTCCTTTCTCTCCTATAATGAATAAAACCTATAAAAGGTCCAGCAAATTGGATTCAGCCTTTCTTCTTCACGGTGGCCATGCTTGAAGGCTGATGAGGCAGAGGCCAACAGAGAAGCTTACCTGAGGAAACCTACTTTGTTGAGAGGTTCTCATCCTCAACATGAATATGTTGGTCCACTTCTGGCTTCTCTGCAGCCTGAGCACTGTTGTGACCCCTCAGAATGTCACACAACAAGCCCAAAAGTTTTTAGAAGAGTTTAACAGGAGGGCAGAAGATATCAGCTATGAGAATTCCATTGCCTCATGGAACTACAACACCAACATCACTGAGGAGAATGCCAAAAAAATGGTGAGTGCTCCAGTCTGCAGGTTTTACTGTTCTCTTAGGAATCTGACACTTTCTGGTTTGTTTTGGTTCTGCCAAGCTTGGCTGAAATTGGAGTGTTACTTCTCTGGTAGCTGTGCTTCATTTTGGGGAGGGCAGAGGAGCTTTCTTTAATGTAGCAGTGCTCACAGGATGTGCCTGGGCCACTGCCAGCCTCTACAGCCGCGGGTTAGTGCCTGTACTGCCTGCCCTGCACAGGGATGTCCAGAAGCTGGACTGTCCCCAGCCATCACTTCAGGTCACTCCAATGAGTCGAGGGAAAAGGCAAGGGAGCACTGCATGCTCATCCTGAAAATCTGTGTTGGATGGAGAGAGATGCTTTCTTCTGCTGAGTCCAACACCACCAGTGCCTCCTGGTGTAGTGTTTCTCTGTGGGGTTTCCCTTTCCAATAGCAAAGCATTTCCCTTTCCTCTTGGAGAGGGTATATCCTGAGGGTGAAGATCCTTTCCAAGGGCCTGGGGTAGGTGCTGTCTGTGCTGCAAGGAAACAGGGTTTGAATCTTGCACTAGCATGAGCTCAGGTCTCCCACTTTCCCTGAGACCAGACAAACACTGGACTTTTTACTGACACAGGAAGTAGTTTTACTTCTCAGTGAATATGCAAATATTTCCTGGATGCAGGCATTCTGTTAAATGTTTGCTGATGGATTTATATAGCAGCCCACACCAGTTACCCAGTGGTGGACCTCTCCCCCTGCCCCCATCACTCTTCTCATTGTCAGGGCTCTAGGTAGACTTCCTGGAGGTATTAGACTGGGAAAAATGAAGTGAGATCCACAATGCCAGCAGTGGAGTTTCTATTACAGTGGTCTTGTATGTTGGTTTGAAAGTCCATTTCTATCTGCAGGAAGGACCCCAGCATTTTTACTTATGTTGTCTTCCAACACAGTTCTTGCTTCTCAACACCAGCCATGTCTGCCCCAACCCTGGGGGTCTCTAGGCAAGAACTTTTCAAGAGCAGGCAGCCACAGTCTAGCTGGTGACTGATATTGCCATGCCTCAACTCAGTATCTTGTAAGCTCAAAGCCTTTCAAAATGAACAAAACCACCTTAAATTTTTCCTTGTTTTGAAGCAGCACCTTTTTAAAAGTTAACTCAAGCCTTAGAGAGAACAATTCAGAGCATAAAAATGAAGCTGAACATCCTACATCTATTTTTTGCCTAATGGCTGGTCTTTCACTTTGTGGCCATATAACTTAATTAAAACATGTTTTAATTATCATATTTCTTAATTAAAGCAAGGAGACTGGTTGCTGGAAGAAATCCTAATGACTAATCATTGTCAATCTGGAATTTTTTCCGAGGCACCAGACACTTAAACTGTAATGTTTCCAAACACATAAAATGAAAGCCATATATAGTATTTTCAGCATTAATGAGATGATAATAAAATACATGAGGAGATATCAGCAATAAAGCAAATTAGTCTAGTGTTCAGAGAGAACTTTTTCTCTTTCTTGATCTCTTCAGCAATGCTGGTAATAAACCCTTTGATTCCCCTCCTCCTGTTCTGCTGGAGGAGAGTTAATGAATACTGTCCCTTCTGGCTCCTTCACATCCATTTTCCTTGTAAATTGTGTCACAAACCCTAAAACTATTCTTCTGACTTATCAACCAATTCCTCTAATTGTGGAAATATCAGACAGCAAGATAACTGCTTTCCCCTGGCTTTTTGTAGCCAACGAGCCCCCTCTTCTGCCCTGCCACTCCTGAGGCACCTCTCTGTTCCTGCTCAGGACAAGGAGCTCAGGAACACATTGGCACAGCGATGCTCTTCTCTGGGTGCTTATCAAGCTTTTTCCCACTGGGATCTGCAAGCTGCTGAGGAATGTCAGGCCTGTTTGCTCCCATGAAGGGGAGAGTTTGGAAAGCCTCCCAGTGATGGCTGCCCTCCTGCAGCTAGGATGGAGGAGATGTGGGGATGAGATTACCATGGCTTTACATCTGCCACCACCCCTCTCTGCTGGAGCCTGGGGCAGTGGGTGCTGTGCCCCTGTCACACATGGGGCTGAACAACTCATGCACAGCCCTGCACAAAGTGTTGGTCTTACTGGTGTGTCTGCACAGGGGTGAAGGGTGCCTGAGAGAGCTCCTCAGGCACAGTATGACACTGGAGTTCCCTGAGGCTTCAGCAGGGAGAGATGGGTGTTACAAGTGCCCTGTCCACAACCTGGGAAGCTCTGGCATAAGCACAATTAAATAAACTCTCCCAAGGACCCAGGTTAATTAGTGCTGTTCTTGTTGCCATTTGGAAATGCTGCTGATGTGTTAAACTGTGTACAAACACATTAGAAAAAGGTGAATAAGACAGTCCCAACTCCAAATTATGTTCTAATGCTGCTACTTTGTGAACTGAAATTTGGGAGTTTCACATATCATGGTCTGTAATTGCAGAAGTGTTAAAAGCAATCTCACGCAAAAATGTTGAGTTTTTGCACACCCAATTTGGGCACCAACTTAGAGCCTCCTTTGTCCAAGTATAATCTTTTATTTGCCAGCATTTCAGAAGAAACTGATATTTGCCTTAAAAATAGACTCAGTATCACTATCTTGACAGCTGAGTGTTGCTGCTATAGCAGCAGAAATGGGGATTGACAGCTGGGTCACAGATCTCTTCGTGCCCTGGCTTATTTCTTCACAGGTGGGTGAAGAAAAGCACTAAAGGAAGAAAACATGATTTAGAATAGCAGGAGACATAGCAAAGTGATGCTGGATCAATTATAACAACCAAGGTGTGAGTAGACAGTCATGCTTTTTGCTCTTCCCAAAGAAAAATGCTTATCTGGATGTGTGAATAAAACAAAGCCAGAAAGCTCTCTAGCCATTTCACCAGGTGGTGCAAATGCTCAGCCCGCAGTCCATGGGTGTTCTTCATGAATGAAGTTCTTTTTAGAAGTGATATTTTTGTCCACTGAGTGTGGCCATTCCACTCCCTTGGAGGGATTAATTCAGGGTTGTGTGAACCCCTTGCAGAGCGAGGCAGGCGCCAAGTGGTCGGCGTTTTACGAGGAGGCCTCCGGGAATGCCAGCAAATTCCCAGTAGACAGCATTGCGGATGACCTCACCAAGCTCCAGATCCAGATTCTTCAGGAAAGAGGATCATCTGTGCTGTCATCAGAAAAGTATAACAGAGTAAGTTGTTGAATGTAATTCATAATTTTTGGTGGGTGAGTTCAGCTGCCTCTCACAACACCCTCAAGCCAGGGCATGGTGCTGTCACCACGCTGCTTGTTTTGGGATGATGCAGTCTGTGGTATGGGAGTGTACCTGCTCTAAGTGTTCACAGCAATACAGGACTGTGGGTAGTCTGGCCTAGGAAGCTGATTGCCATTTCTGTCAGCAGTTTTGCCATGGAATAAATTTCAAACACGCCTCAGAGCAGTCCTTGTACTTACAGCTGGATTAGCCATAAAACCAAGAAAGGACATGTGCTTGGTGAAGTCCAGACCTAGGGCAATGAGCAGAAAGAGATGGGTACAAGGCCATTCAATGAGTCAAAAAGGTGGAGATAGAGGAAGTCTTTCTTTCTCTGAGCATGGTACATTATCACACTGGGAAAAAGAAGGAACGTTTCATTGTGCTGGGCACCCTGGGATACCTGAAAATAGCATCCACAGAAAGCTGCTGAAGGCCAGCAAGATTTGGCAAGAATCATAATGAGATTTGACATTTGCATTTTGCACTGGCAAGTTCACCTAAGAGGCAGGTATATGGATAATGACTATATGTGAAATTGGAGTGAGCAGCTATGCAGACTCAAAAGGGATTTATAACCAAACACTTGAGAGTTAAATTACTTTCCCTTTTCTGAAGATCAAATTGAAACATAACACTGAGTCATGGGTACCTACAGTCCAGGATCCTACAGTCCTAATTACAGAAGAATCCTGAGATTTTTCTGCTAAGGTCAGCAGTGCTAATCACCATGCAAGGGAAGCAGCAGATTGGCTGGATCTCTTGTCTGATCCAAATAAGATGCATTTCTGAAAAACAGATTGTGTTGGTGGGAATGCTGACAGTTCATACAAACATATATTTATTTTGGATCACAAAAGTGCCCCAATGGTAATGTTGTCTCTGTTAAGGAGATATGTTCTTCAGTATCCTCCCTGTTTAGACACTTAGAATTTCCTGGATAATGGCCTTTGGGGCTGAAGTTGTTGATTTCTGTTTGAATAGTGACTTTTTTATACAGTCTGATGGGGTTCCATAGGAGTATCTAAGTATTCTTCACTGACACAAAAATTTGCCTGGGCACTGATTTATTTTAATGCTGACAGAGGTAAAGTTAGAGGTACTCACTAATTACCCCTCTCACTGACAGCTCTTCAGAGTTCTGATTTAAAGCTCTAAGTGAGAAATTTCATAGTCCTAAAGGGAAAGATAAAAGCAGTACATGTAATCCTTAAGGCATGGAGGTGTGGAAACATTAAAAAATATTTAAAACAAAGCTACATAGCAAAGGTTCTGAGATAGAGCTGAATGATTTCAGGTGCATTTTGGCCTTCAGCTGGCCTGAGACATGAACCACGGCTTCTCTGTGATGGAGTCCAAGCAGATCCATGCAATCAGTGTGATGTGAACACCCACAGGCAACAGTCAGCCTGGCAGCACCTGCCAAAGGGGCCCTTTTTGCTGATACTCAAAGCCATAACCTCCCTGCAAAGTTTATATGTGTTCATGCTTATGGAAGCACATTGATAAACATTTTTTTTCTTTTTTTTTTTTTTATTGCTTCTTGGTATTGACAGCTCTCATGACAGTCAGTGCTCATTGAATCCAGAGCTCTGTCTGACTGGATATTAAGAACCTGTAGGTTATATCATATATTTGGGAGATTATCTGTCTTTTCCAGCTAGAGCTGGTTCAATAATGCATTTAGGCAAATTCTTTCATTAATCTCTCCTGAGCTCAAACATATGCTTAAATATTAAGCTGGTGGGTGAAGTGTTGATTCTAGCTTTTAAAGAATTAACATAATTGGCTGTTATTTTGCACAGAGTGGGTTTCTAACAGGTTGTCTTGCATCTAACTTGCAGCTGGGCACTGTGCTAAATACAATGAGTACCATCTACAGCACTGGGACTGTCTGTAAAATCAACAATCCGTCGGAGTGTTTGGTGCTGGAGCCAGGTATGACACCAACCACTGCCCCCACTGTGTTCTTCACCCTGAGGGGGCAAAAAGAGAAAGCCAAAGGGTGGCTCCTGACTGCGAAAGAACAGGCTGTAATTTCAACAGATATTTCCTGCTATCTAAAGCTTAGTCATGATTTAATTGCACCTTGCAGTTCAGGCACCTCCACTGGACCTTCTGCCCACGAGACATAACGTCTCCTGCTTGTAGCAAAAGAAATTGGGGAGGGCTCATCAGCTTGTTTGGCAGACTGCCTGTCACGTGGGGTTTGCCTATATCACAGAAAATCTATTTTTTATTCCCTGCCTTCAGTCATGTTGGACTTAATGTTGCATTGAGGCCAGTCCTGAGAATTCTGCTAACTTAAGGGAAGCTAATGTGGAGTGAGCATTTAAGAGACTATGAGTCTATGAGACTATGGATGGGCTCCATGCTTCTTAAAGACAAGGGGAAAACCTTAAATTAGGAAAGGATGCAATGAAATAATGGGACCTTTCAGTATATCAAATACAAAGTGTTTTCTTCTCTGTTCGTGAATTTCTTTCACTTTGGTTTGTTTGCCTGTTATGAAAGAAAAATTCTGCTTTTTCGAAGCCTAGCATCTACTTTTTTGTTCTGACAGGTCTGGATGCTATTATGGCTGGAAGCACTGATTATAATGAGAGACTGTGGGCCTGGGAAGGCTGGAGAGCTGATGTTGGCAGAATGATGAGACCATTATATGAAGAGTATGTTGAACTTGAAAATGAGGTTGCAAGGCTTAATGGTAAGTCACTTTTTGTTTTCTTTTTGTTTCTTTTAAATTTTTTCCCCTCCTGGCTTCCTGAAACTAGTAAACATACTGCAGTCTTACCCAATTTTCCCAGGAATTCAAAGCAAATACATAATTTGCTCTTGGTGTGCATGTCTCAAAGTAAGAGGCAATGCAGACAACTGTCATTGACCAGTTCAGAGGTTTCTTCCCAGCTTGGAACAAGAGGCACCTTTTTGTTGGTACCCTTCCTTGTTGGCACTTTTTCCAAAGGCCATAATGCATCAGTGCCCCTCATTACATAGCACCCAGACTTGCACCATTTGTGACTTATGGACAAGCACACTTCATTTAAACAGCTTCTGAGTGTTGCTGAGTTTTGGCAACATCTCCTCTTTCCTATGGGCCTTGACCTTCTTGCAGCAGCCACAGTCATTGGTACATTTATAAGCATTATTCCCTAGCTGGAATGATCAGATTTGGTAGGCCTGGGACAGCAGGTGCAGCTGGGTGTTCAAAAAGGATTTTGAACTAAGGGAAGTGTGCTTCCATCTGAGATTTCCACACAATCATATGGAACTGTCTTTTCAAGGAGCAGTAGCAGCTGCTTTCTAATTTTCTTTTAGGGTCTTCTAAGGTAGCTTCTGAAGTAGCTACATCATCTGTCTCTTGGCCAGACTGCTGCTGATTCACCTGCTTTCCCATCCTCCTTGTTTTGGAGTCAGGCTGTCAGGCTGGACCTGGATAAGAAAATATGGCCCAAATAGCAAGACAGGGAAAAAAGCCAAACATAAAGGAATGGTCATTATGGCCTTCCTCTGTACCACTAAGGAAGAGACTTTAGCTAGGAGCCATTTTTACTCCAGGCTTGATGGAGCTCAGTGGACTGGAAGATATAGTGGATCTGGGAGCTGAATTTCACTTCTGGTGGCTGTGTGTGTCCTGGTGGTTTAGCTCCTGGAAGAGGGGACCTGTATTCAATGTTCACCAGTTTATGCCTTCTGTGAGAACCCGTTAGAATCCAGCCCGAGCAGATGCTGCTGTCCCTCATAGTCCCAGGAGCTCCAGTCAGGATTCCTGATTTCCCTTGACCTCCACCTCCAGACAGAATGACCCTAACTAGCAGATATCCATGACATCAATTTCTGAATTTCTTGGAAATCTCCAATACCTGCATGTTCATGAGACAGACCCTCAGGGAGGCTTTTTCCTCTCTGCTAAACCCAAACTATCCAGAATTTTACTGCTTTGCTTTGGGGGAAGGCTGCAGGTCTGCATGGGATCCTCAGGGAGCTGCACTTCTGCAGACCTAAGCAGTGCCACATGTGGTGTCCTCATGTGATGAATCCATGCTTTACAGGTTATTCTGACTATGGAGACTACTGGAGAGCAAATTATGAAGCAAAGTCTCCAGAAAATTACAAATACAGCCGTGACCAGCTGATTGAAGATGTGGAGAAGACATTTGAGCAGGTAGAGACAGGAAGAGCTCTCTCCTGGGTTGCAGGGATGTGTTTTGAAATGGTGGGCTCACCTGCTAAAGTTGTGAATGAAGCTGAAACCTGCTTTAAACTGGCTGATCTCAGTCTACATGGGTTTGACAGAAACAGATGTGAGGAGACACGCATGACTTTTCTACCTCTGTAGCTGTTCAAGGACCAGCTTGGTCCCCAAAGGCCATGTCTCTCCTCCAGGTAGGGTCCATGGGGTTGATGGCATCCTTGATACTCCAGCTCAAAAGTTAGCAATGCTCCCTTCCTCATACCTGAGCAGGATTTCTGTGGCTGGAATCTGGGCTCAGTGCCTGAGCCCTGAGGCAGGGAGCAAAGCTAAGCTGCAGGCTTGGGGTGCAGTTACCTGCCAGCAGCCTTTTGTCAGAGAGAGCTTCAAGGCTCTCTGTATAGGAGTAGTGAGCGGAATAGAGCAAAGTGAAAAGTAAAAATGGTTTCCTTCTTCTCCTCTGCCTCCAGATAAAACCTCTGTACGAGCAGCTGCACGCCTACGTGAGACACAAGCTGGGACAAGTGTACGGCCCCGAGCTCATCAGCTCCACAGGAGGCCTCCCTGCTCACTTGCTGGGTATGTCAGCACATCCATGGTGTGCAAGCCTGACTTTATACACAGGACAGTCACCTTCAAGGCACATGGGTGGAGAGTAACCTGATTTTTTAATCAGGATATTAACAAAAAGGTTACCGGTAAAAGAAGATAGAGGAGAAATGGATAAATTCCTAGCAGAGATGACCCAAGTGCTTAGCAGTAGTGGCAGGAAGGGAAGGCAGGTGTTCTCATCCTTGCCAAACCTCACATAGCACAAAACTCTAGCACTTGGCTGGGACATTTCCCTCCCCTGTGCAGCACTTGTCTTTCTTAGAAATGAGAGTTTCAGAGAAATTTGTTTTTCCTTTCAGATTTTACTCAAAGATCCCACATTTCATAACTCACCTTTCAAATCATGCAGCATTAAGCTGCCATAAATGTTGTGTACCTGAACATGGCACAACAATCATGTGGACTAACAAAAAGTATGTTCAGTTTTCATACACCCTTAGGAGTGTCATCAGTCTTGAAACTGTATTATCCAAGAATTGCTGATATTGGGTAATAAAAGGATCCTTGATCTCAGTTTGACCTATGCATGATCTTCCAGAACTGCTCCCCTACACATCTGGATCAGGCCTGGTTAGATGAATAGGAGTTCCTGTTTTTGATACTGCACGATTTATAGACCTGTCTGGCACCTTTGAGCAATACATAATAAATCATTTAAAGTATTTCTTTTTTTCTCTTTTTTTCTGAAGGTGATATGTGGGGTAGATTCTGGACAAATTTGTATGCCTTGACTGTTCCCTATCCAGACAAACCAAACATTGATGTAACTTCTGCAATGGTTGAAAAGGTAAGACATGCCTTTATGCAATATGCATTATGTAACAAATCTAGAAGGTATAAAAATTATGTACCACATATCAGCTGCTCTCTAGAAATCCATGGCTGCCCTCAGGCAGACACACTGCCATCAAAGTGTTGCTTTTTGCATCCTTTATTTTGCTTTTCACTTTTAAGTGTTTATGCATTTTTCACTGTACCCATCCCCTTAGCTGTTCTCTGTTTTCCTCCACCCTCTTTGACCCCCTTAATCTTGTCTCCAAGTCTATTTTCCTCAGAGACACTTATCTATTAAGAGATATATTTTGTACTTATAAATATTTCAGGACTCCTGGGCTGGTATCAAATATGACCTTTGCCAGTCATTACCATAATCAAATAGTTTGTATATCACAGTTTGTTTTATTTTTGTCAGTCTTGTTTATTTGGATACAGCTAGAGAAACTGCAATGCTGCCTGTTATCTTTTGATAAGTGCATAGCAGCATAAGGTCTGTGTTTGAGATCTGTAGAGCTGACAGCTGTGCCACCATCTTTACCAGACCAGGAACATGGATGAAGATAATTCCATGTAGTCTTGCCAAAGCCTTACTCCTTTTTTAAACTAAAGGGAATTTGATGAAACTAGATGGAATTTGATTTCTGAAATGCAATTATTCACCTGAAATCTACTCTCCTCTCATAGGCAGCACTCCATGAAAATGTTATGCTGGTAAGAGAAGGAATAGTTGAATTTGATTCCTTAGCAGTTTGCACAAGTCTGCATTAATCTAACCTCTGTTTTCCACTACTGACCCACTTGTAGTCCTACATTTGTGTCTGTTGAAGTACCACTGCAAGAAGGGAAACATTATTTACATATGCTTTGAGCAATGTGTGGGCTCATCCTTGTTGGTGGGTGGGCCCCATTTGGGATTTTCATCCAAATGAGCTGTTTGCCATCTAGGTCTCTCTGAGAGCACATTCCAGTAAATGCAGAGCTCCTGCTGGGTAGAATAATAAAACTGCTGAATGGAAAAATTATCCTGAACATAACCATGCAGTTTTAATCTGATAAGCAACTCCCGTAGATGCATTTGCCAGGTTTTATGGTTCTGGCTGAAATCTCTCATGCTCATCTGCTGGGAATGTAGCTCCACTTCCTCAAATGAGTTGTTCCCAAGTTGACTGAAGTGACCAAAGGGTGGGATCACAGATCTGGCATACAGGAATGCAATTTTATCTTACTTTATCTTGTATTGAGAGCTTCTCTGGTCTGGGTTAGGTACTATCTGCTGAACCTCCAAGTGCAGAAACCTATTTTTTTTGCAGGGAAAACACTTAATTCGAGTTCCCAACAGGATTCACAGAAGTGCCAAAGGCAGACACTACTGATGTACTCTCAATAGGCCAGGTGCAGATGTGAAGCTCCTGGGAAATAAATACAAAGTCAGCTGCCCTGCGTCCAGCAGAGCATTGGGAACAGGCTGCACGCAGAAGCAGAAGCTAATGGCAGCATTGTCTCTTTCAGAAATGGGATGCAATTAAAATATTCAAATCTGCTGAGGCCTTCTTTATTTCCATTGGCCTTGATAACATGACTGCAGGCTTCTGGGCAAACTCCATGCTCACAGAGCCGACTGATAACAGGAAGGTTGTCTGCCATCCTACAGCATGGGACCTGGGCAAAAACGATTACAGGTACTGAAATTGCCATGACCCCTTTTTCTACTACCTCCTAGAACAAATGTATTTTCACTAAAGGTGCACCATGCTGTCTTAAGTTATAATTTCTCCTTTATTTTTTTTCTGGCTGAAAAGGGGGGAGGGAAAACAAGAGAGCAGGGATCCTGTGGGATGGCAAACCTTTCTGTATAACTTTTCCTGTGAAGATCTACTCAAATTTACTAGTACATCTACTCAAGATCCACTCTCAAATTTTAGCTGAGAAGTGACAAATATTTTTATGAATTAGAGAAATAACAGCTGTGTTCTAGGGCTTAAAGAATAAGCCGAAATGCAGGTGGATACCAGTGAGATTTGTGGACAACTGCACATTTTGCAGCAATGGCAGTGGGTCCCTGGGTAGCAAGGGAAAATCTCCTGAGAGTCCACTGTCTATCTTGAGCAGAGTTACCCAGTTTCATGAAAATCCATCAGTCTCTTCTTAATTGGGAAAGGAGTGCGACAGCAAGTTCCCACACAATGAATAATTCTCATAGAAATTCTTACCCTGTCTTGCAGTCCCCACAGTTACCCAGGGAAAGAAGCTGGTGCACAGCAGAGCCTTAGTGAAACACATCAGTGTCCCACCTCAGCAGTGTGGGGAAGGTGAAAAGAAACCCTCTTTGGAAGACATTCCTTTAGTAAAGAGTACCTACATGAGGATGAAGTAGCAGGAGTCACCAACACACAGGGTTTTATACATTATTATCTTACTGAGATTGGTGGTGGTTACTCACTCCCACACATACAGCGAGTTTATCTCCAGGTTTTAGGGAACAGCTGTTCTTACAAAACAGCAGTATTCTCTTACTCCCTGGACAATTTCAAGGTGGCTGAAGGTGTTTTGCTGAGTTTCCCATGAAGTATTGCTGTAGCAGGAGTATCTGTACTGCATACCAGGATGTAGCTGCCTAGGTTTTGCAAAGGGCATTTGCAAGCTCTGGAGGGGCTTTGCCCCATGGCTGTGGCAAACAGGACTCAGTCAGCCTTTCTCTGGGCCACTCTCTCTCTAACCACAGACACTTTATTCTGGTGTGTAGGATCAAGATGTGCACCAAAGTGACCATGGATGACTTCCTGACGGCCCACCACGAGATGGGCCACATTGAGTACGACATGGCCTACGCGGGGCAGCCCTACCTGCTAAGGAGCGGCGCCAACGAGGGCTTCCACGAAGCTGTAGGGGAAATTATGTCACTTTCTGCAGCCACGCCCCAGCATTTGAAATCTCTTGATCTCCTAGAGCCAACTTTCCAAGATGATGAAGGTAAATAAATGCATAAATATTATGTATTTATGTGATAGCACTTGCTGGCCGTATTTTGTAGCAGAAGATTGTGCCTGCAAACTCAGCAATCAACTGACAGGCTTCTGAAAATCTTACTCTAATTTACCAGAAATAGTATTTTTTCCCCAAATCACTTTGTGAAACAAGGATCACTGCTTTACAGTGCTGTTACATAATTTAAAAAGAAAGAGCTAGCACTTCACTACCTTTGGTACTCATCCTTAAATCTTCATAGTTCATTTAGATGAGTCTCCAAAACTCTTTTCAGTCTCTGTTGCATGAATCCATACATATCTCTATCAAAATATGTATTTACCTGTTCAAATGAAACTGAAACCTTGAGATTTACATCTCCCACTTAAGTGAATATTGAGTGACAACATAGGTAGGATCTCATTATAATGCAGTTCATCTGGCTTCTGAGCACTGCCTTAGATGGATGAAGATGCATGTTTTATACATTTTGAGATGTCTTCAGCTCAAAATTCCTCAGAAACCGGAAGGGTTCTCAGTGGTACTAAATGTAAATGTCAAAGGACTAGGTTATTTAAGAGTTTGGAGGAAAGAAAGAGACAAAACAGTGTACAATTCCTAAATGATCTTAATCTCATGGTTTTTTTTAGTAGTATTCTTCCTTCCACTTTTTCTTTAGTGAAAATCTGTAATTCAAACAAGATGTAAGCATTAGCTGTAAAAGGAAACAACTTTGGCCATCTAATCAGATACTAATTGCTACCATAACCATTACCTTAACTGCTTCTTTCTTCAGAAACTGAAATCAACTTTCTGCTCAAACAAGCCCTAACGATTGTTGGAACAATGCCTTTTACTTACATGCTGGAGAAGTGGAGGTGGATGGTGTTTAGGGGTGAGATTACAAAGCAGGAATGGACCAAACGGTGGTGGGAGATGAAGTAAGTTTGAGAAACATAGGGGATTTTTTTCATATGAACCTGCAAACTGAGCCCTAGTTACTCAACACACTGAGGTGTTTGTGCCCCCATAGGGCAGGATCTGTGTCTCTGGGTGTTTCTGTAAATACCAGTAGAATTCTAGATAGAAATACCCAACTGTGGTGCAGACAATGTCACATAAGCCATGTATCCCCATTAACTCTGTGTACAGCCCCTAGCAGTTTATCCTGCCTCTCAAAAGACTTTCTCCCTGTTTCTAATGTCAGCTTCCTGATAAAGAAAGCCCATGGCCTTTGCATGGCCTGTTCAGATCAACACTGCTGCCCTGACACATCCCCCAAGACATCTTCACAGCTAAAGTACAGCCCTTCTCTAAGTCTCACTGGTCATGTGCTCTGGTTTGCTGCCACATCCTTAAGGACAAGTGGAAAGTGAAGTTCATTGTACTTGCCAGTCAGAGAAGCATGCAGATCTCAATCCACCAAGTATCTGAGCACACTTCTCTGCTTTGTGTTTCCTTCCCACCGTGTAATACTTTCGGAGACAAATTGAAAGATTTCAGACTGAATCTTTCCTTTCTTGTGTACTAAGATACCACTTTTCTTGGTACAGAAAATACAGCTCCCTTGGCAAGTAACACCCAGAGGTGCCTTTTCAGATTATGCCCATCAATCAGTCTATTTTCAGCACCTTGGAGCACAAGATTAAAAATAAGTATGATTCAGACTAGAGTTTGTAATTTCCCAGGTTGGTTTTAATATGAGGGCAGAAAAATGCAAAGAAACCAGACGAGCCCCACACTGAAAATGGAGCCCGAACTCTAACACAAACATGAACAGTAAGCCTCCATCAGCAAACAGAATCTATAATAAAACTTGATATATGCAAGCCTCCTGATCCACTGTAAAAATCAATCAGCCTCAATGTATTCAAAAGTAGCAGAGATGTCAGAGAAATAGAGAATGACAAATTGTTCAGGGAAGTTTATCACATCTGTTGCAGTGGCACTGCAAAGCTCTCTGCTTGAAATACAGGTTTATGAAAAATATTTCTGTGGAAGCTTATTACCATTTTCAGAACTCAAGGCATGGGTTTGTTTCTCAGAAAACACTGTCTCAGGAGAGGAAAATAAAGAGAAAGCTCATCTCCAGCCCAGTGGCACAGGAGGTCATCTACCTTTTGGGTTGCCCAGTCTCTGCATGCCCTTGCCCGGAACAAAATACAGGTCTCTAAACTTGGGATGGCCCAGGGCATGAGGTGGTTGTATGGAGCTCCTGTCTTGCAGATTATTTCATACCATTAATTGATCCCTGCACAGCCTGCCATCATACAAATCCCTTCCTTGCATTATGAGTTTCCAAACAGCTTCTTTTCTGTGGTCTCCAGCTGTGGAGCTGGGGTTACTGGGCGCTGTATGGAATTCTTCTGCTTGCAAGTGAGAAGTGTCCATATGTATCAGACAAAACTGAAAAAAAGCTGAGTCAGATTACCTCTGTTTATTGTCTGTAAACAGAAAACCTGTGTTATTCCTTCATCTCCAGGAGAGCCATAGTTGGTGTTGTGGAACCAGTCCCTCATGATGAAACCTACTGCGACCCTGCCACGCTGTTTCATGTGGCCAATGATTACTCCTTCATAAGGTAGGGCAGTGTTTAGTTAATAACTTTTGTCTACAGAACAAGGCCCAGCTACCTGAAACATCTGCTGGAGAGTCTCAGGACTCAATCTTATTTTGTTTAAAGCCCAGACCGAAGGTTGCTGATTTCAATGGGAGAGTTTCTCTGCACATCAGGGGTGTTCCACAATAATCTCTGACCAGTGAAGAGGCTGCTGACCTTCTTGCTGAACAGAAAAGTTTCATGCTGCCATCAAATCAGCAGGAGCATTTCTATATGAGATGTTTGCCTCCTGGGAGATCACTGTGCCACATGTCATTTGGGCCATGAACATTCAGCCCTGGATGTCCACTGTGTCCCAGCCATCTCATTTTAGAGGGCTCAGAGGAGAGAGCTGGACCTTAAAGACTTTACTCTCTTCTGATTTGTGTGGCAACAAACAGATTTGGGGCTCTTCTAGTCCACTTGATCTTGGCATTTTGCTAGATTTGAGTTAGCTTAGCCTATAAATATCAGCTAGCCTCTCTCCCTGCAGTGCAGTCTCCCATGCAGGAGTGACAGCTGATGCAGAAGAGCTTTCCAAAGCCCAAAGGCTTGCAGGTTTCCTTGACAGACAACTAATAAAACCTGCGCCTCCCTTTTCCTTGCCCTTCCTTTAGGTATTACACCCGCACCATCTATCAGTTCCAGTTTCAGGAGGCACTGTGCAGGGCAGCTAACCATACTGGCCCTCTTCACAAATGTGACATTACCAACTCCACTGAAGCTGGGCAGAAACTCAGGTAAGGAAGCAAATTTCTCACATGTAATAAATCAGAATGTAACAAAGCTTCTGGAGTAAATGAGGTTGCGTCAAGATATCTGCTCAATTCATTTTGACAAGTTGACTAAATTTATGTACACTAAGGTTCTAAACATCAAAGGTGCAATTACTTGTCTGTGGGAATAAAACATTTTTATTAATAGGAATAATGGGAGAAGGGAGTAAATTCAGAAGCAAAGAAGAACACCTCTATACTGACCACAGAGTGTTTTTCTCATCTAGATGGAACATGGCAATAACATATTACTTTTTGTTCCACATTTACAGACAATTGCTGGCATTAGGAAGATCCAAGCCCTGGACTCAAGCACTGGAAAATGTAACAGGAGAAAAATACATGAATGCAAGTGCCTTGCTCCACTACTTTGAACCTTTATATGAGTGGCTGAAAAAAAACAATTCTGGCAGATTCATTGGCTGGAATACAGACTGGACTCCATGTATGTATGGTTTGTGGGTTATTTAAGGACACAAGTTATTCTTCACAACCCTTGGTTAGCAAAATGCCTCTCTCTTGTAGCTGTTGGAGACTATTATCCCTAAAAAAGCAGGGTTATGGGAAATAAACACTGAGCTATAAATTTTACTCACAGGAAAACAGACTGGCTTCCTCATGGCCAGAGCTGAACAAGTCAGCATGTGTGTTTGTCAGATCCCCACCCAGTTCTCAGAAATTGAGGTGTCTTTTTTTTCATGATGGCAGCACTCAGAGTGTGGGATGGCTCTACCGAAGGAAGAAAGATTCAGAAGCTTGGTCTTGTGTGGCACTTTCCTGAGAGCAGTGTGCCTGTATTGCAGAGCTGGGAGCCACTGGTCCAGGGAGCCAGGTGTGGAGGCAAACCAGTACAAAAAAATTACTGCTATGTTTTTGCTGACATGTGTTAGTCAAAGAGGGGAGCTCAAGGGAAGGAAAAGGAGGAGACTGTTGAAAAATGCATTCTTCAGCTTATTGTGACACTGAGTGATGAACCAGACAGGTTATATTTGTGTGATCATTTCTGGTGCTGGAGAGCCTCATAACTCTTACAGCCCTGTGCCAGTCTCTGATAGTGGGTTTCACCTAACCTGGCACCAGCCTCTGCATCTAATCTGCTCATTCCCAGTGATGGGAGAGAGGAATTTTCCTTCCTTTTGCTACAAAACCAGACATGGGAACTGACAGCTCAGATCAGTGTGTTTGCAGTAGAGGTGCCTGAAGGGAGACAAAATCAGTCCCACCAAGCTCTCCAAGCAGAGCAAGGGAACCTGTAAGGAAACTTTAACCACCAGCATTTCCCAGGAGCCGACTTCCTGTTGCAGCAGCTCTAACATGGCCCTTGTTTCTTTCTAAACCAGATTCTAGCAATGCCATCAAAGTGCGCATCAGCCTGAAGTCAGCTCTGGGGGACCAGGCGGTGAGTGTGTTTGTGCTGGGGCACCCTGCTTACTGCTTGGGCAACAGAGGTGTTGTGGTAATGGCTCAGAAAATGAGTCAGGGTGTGGCTCATCTTTGTGTCTGAAGGGTGGCATCAGCTCAGGTGAAGGGTTATCCCATATAAGATGTCTTGTCTGAGTTTGTGGTCAAGGCTGCCTCTAAAGTTAGTGGAGGAACTTCTGAGTGAGCCTACCCATTTTAGGAAAGGCATCTCAGCTGGATGAGTTATTCTGTAGAGATACCAATCATGATTTTTCACCTCCTACAGAACAGGCCTCGAGGGCTAACGTAGAGGAACCTGTGTACATGAAAATGGCTGTATTTTCCCCAGATTTGCTGATGTCTCCACCTGATTTCTTCTAATTGCCATTATCATGGCTATGGTGGCTGCCTTCAGAAGTTATCAGAGCAGCTAACTTCACATTTAAAAGCAGGCTGGTGGATCCCACTCTCTGTCCTTAAATGCTCTTGATTTCAAACTAAAACACATCTGTTAGCATTTCTCTGTAGATTTTTGTTTGGCTGTTTACAGTAATATTTCCAGGCCCTGATATGTTCAGCTGCCTCCCTGCCCTCCCACCCTGATGCAGAGACAGCTTTGTTATTGAGATTGCAGGGGACAGTGCAGTGCAGCTGCTTCTGTTTCAGATGAGGCGAAGGGCTTTAATTCCCAAGAGCTTGTCTGCTTTCCCCAATTATACCAGCTGGTCCAATAAAATGTATTACAGCAATGAAAAAAATCTCATCAAAGCTGAAGATGGCTTTTACGATTTTAAACAGAGCGTTGGCTTAGCCCATCTGCTTAACCCAGGCTGAAAATTCACTCCTTATTCTAACTCTTCCTCTTTATGCTAATCTCATGGAGGCAGTGTAGAAGGTTTAAGTGCAGACACTTCATTCCTGTTAATAGCCATTTTCACCTTGCAGGACATTAGTAATTTTCCAAGAACGAGTATGTCATCAGGCAGGCCGTTTAGACCTGTGTGTTGGAGCCTATTGCACTAGCAAGGACACAAACCACGGGCTCATTTTTCATATGAATTGATGCTCTTGCTTCTATCACTCTCTCACACGCAAGCCCCGCTGGAGTTTTATTGCTTCCTAGACTGCCTAGTCGAGTTAGATACAATTCAAAAACTGATCTCAACAGCATAAAAAGGTTCCATATTACAGCACGTTTATTAGTCATTATGGTTAATGTTTAGCTTAATATCATTTTTATGCCTGCCTTTAGCCATCATAGTCTTTTGTTGTGCAATTGAGCAGCTGTAAAACAATCTCATACAGATTACTTAATTTGAATTATTGTATGGACAGTAGGTTCCTAAGCTCTGAAGAGCGAGCCATACATTTTCCTCTCAAAAACAGTTCACATCACCAACTTGCAAGAAACCTTTTCTATTAGGTTGCTTTCTGCCCCCCCACAAATTTCCCTTTTGCTGAGCCCCCAGGGACATGGCTGAATGCTGGTATGGCAGCAGCAGGTAATGGTACATGCATGAACTGGCATAGAGAAAAGGCAGGGGGAATCTCGGGCAGAATCTCAGCCCAGCTACACAGAACAATGTGTTTTGGGTGCTTTGCACGGCTCACAGTGTACAGAAGCTGTGGACCCCTTGCAATTGTTTGTTTTAGGTGTATTTTGAGTTGCTTTGCCCGGACCTAACAGCACAAAGCACTCTGAATATGCCAGCAAACAGTTTTGCATTTGTGCTCGTAGGCTCCGGCGAGAGCGGGCAGGGAAAGGCTCCTGCTCGGGGGCTCCGGTACAGCTGTGCTGGGGTCGGGGCAGCTGCAGCTCAGCCAGGCTGTGACCAGCAGGGACGTGTCAATAGCCCCAAGTTCTGGCAAATTAAGCATCCAGATTCTCGGATGGGCTCAACGCCAGCTGTACCAGAGCGTGCACTGCCGCAATTACCCTGCTAATTGTTTTCAGGCTGATGAGATTAGAGCTGCAGCCGCAGCATTGCTGGATCACCTGTGCAGCCGATGAGGCTGAAACATCCACAGCTCTGCTTCAGCGGGGGCTTTATGAAAGTGCCCACACAAGAGAAAGTGCTACAAGACCCCCACTGAACCCCTTGGGATCTGTCACATTTAAAATAAATGGTTCCAGGAGCACCAGCCCCTGACTGCCACTTGAAAACCAGATCCCTCTCCAAACATTAATTCAAAATTCTCTACCAGTCAATGCCATATGTGTGATCACATTGTAAAGGGCTGCCACACAAGACAGTGCTAGAGAATGGAGAGCTGTCAGCCCGCAGGCATTTAGATGTATTTGACAATGAAAAATCCTTTTTGAATCAGAGGCCACACTTACACTGTCTTTCAAATCACATACGGGATCTTGGAGTGAACACACTGTAACAGAGCAGAGGTGCTTGGCAGAGTTCATTTCTCCCTGAAAGCCAAGCGCTGCTGTGAGGCACAGTGCAGGGTGGGTGCCTGCGATGCCTGGGGAAGCCCTGTGGGGAGTCACGACTCAAACACAGATCAGAAGCCAGCCAGGTACTTCCCATCCACACAGCCAGTAATAGTATTTATACAGGCAATTGAGAGGCACAGGGGCAATTAAAATACATTAGACTGAGACAAAGTATAAGCTAGAGAAATGAAAAAAAATATTAAAAAGTTAACATGCTAAGTACAGAAAGCATCAGTAGAGGAATCAAGTTCAACTAGATCCTGGTTAAAAAAAATAATAAAAAAAGCAGCACTGCAAGCCTAAAGATGTTGGGCATAAATAGAAAATTGCGAAACCCCAACAGTAGCCTCTTAGCTGTGATAGAGAACAGTGCCAGCTGCTGGAGGCAGCAGCAGTGACAAGAAGAGGTGCTTCAGCGCAGGGCTGTGCAGGCAGGAGAAAGCCGGGGGCATTTCCTGGCAAAGGGAACTCAGCCTCAGCCTTTCCTGATGGGAACAGCCAGGGCTGGCACAGCCCCTGCCCTCCAAATGCCCTGGGACTGCTCTGATTGCCGTGGCTTTGGGTACCTGTGCCTTTCCCGTGACCTGGTCCTGAATGGACTGACTGCAGTGGGTTCTTTCTGCCCTTTCCTGCCCTATATTAATAGAATCAGGACTCTTTAGGTTGTGAGGGACCTTTAAAGATCACCTAGCCCAACCCGGCTGCGTTGAGCAGAGACTTCTTTAGCTAGATCAAGTTGCTGTAAGCCTCACCCAGCCTGACCTTGAATGTTTCCAGAAACTGAGTATCCACCTCTCTGGGCAACCTGTTCCAGTGCCTCACCACAGTAAAGATTTTCTTCCTAGTAACTAATCTAAATCAACTCTCTTTTAGTCTAAACCCATTACTCCTTGTCCTATTGCAACAGACCCAGCTAAACAGTTTATCCCTGTCTATCCCTGTCTTCCTCATAGATATTTATACATCTCTCTCATTTTCCATCAGTGTCAAGAGGTGGACACGTTTAAAAAATGTAGCTAGGTTTTAGAAAGCCTGTTACAACAGAGCTGCCTTCTACCACACCTTCCTGAATAATGCTCAAGAAAGTCAGGAGCTGACTTTCTATCACTGACAGCATTTATGGGCCTTCCTGCCCAGGTACCATAAACACAATCAAATCTATGCCTGAGTAGAATAAAAAGATATTGCCACAGAGTTCAGCTGGGAATTTTCCCTTCGTGCACACATGCTATTTCACAACAGACCAGGCTGCTTTATCACCTCCTGTGGTGATTTTTGCCCCCTGTATAGCTCTTGGTTCTTGCCCCAGAGAAGTTGTTTTTGTCTTCCACTGCAAATAACTTTGGACTCGTAAGGCAGGCCAGGAGAAGCCTGCACACAGGCAGTACATTTTTTTTATATCACCTATTTATTCTCCAGGGGAAAAAAAAAAAACCAACCAAAAAAACAAACAAATAAGTGCTTGCTGCAAAAGTACTGATGCAAAGAGTTTTTTACCAAAACAGACCATGAAGTAAAAATCTGACTTCATCAAGCAAATAAATTAGCCACCTTCACACAACAACTCTACCACAAGGTTCTCCTCCTTAATAGAACAGCTCTGCAAATAAAATTATGTGATTAAAACAAGATCTAAATCATGAAATCTTTAAACTTCAAAGAGAATGCACAATATTTAGTAGGAATAGCCTTGCTGATGCCTTTTCTCCCTGTAAGGCAGGGAGATGTGCTGGGACTGCAGCATCTTCAGCAGTCCCACATAAAGGTGCCAGAGATTGCAGAGGAACAGCATGATGTCTGGCAGCAGGGATGTCTCCTTGGTTATTCTCCTGCACAGTGCCCAGATTAACAGATCTAAAGGGTTTGGGTTGGTTTCTGATGTGCTCTCATTGCACAAATAAATAATACTGAAGTGCATGCCGAGCTTTACAGTTGCTATTTCTTTTTAGAAGGATTTCTTAACGTCTCTGATTTCTTGCCATGTCTGAGGAGTTTCTCTTGTGCTGTTTCTGCAGTATGAATGGGATGAAAGCGAGCTCTTCTTGTTCAAGTCATCTGTCGCCTATGCCATGAGAAAATACTTTGCAGAGGTGAAGAAACAGGAAGCTGCCTTCGAGTGAGTGGCTTGCCTAATTGTGCCAGCTATGCCTGCATTGCTTCTTTTTGCCTAGTGGCATGAACTGGTGGCACTAATTGTGCCTTCTGTCCAATGTAAGGTGTCAGAAACAATGTCAAACATCAGCTGTTTGTAAAAGGCAAGATGACAGCTTGGGTATGAAATCTTTCCCCTCAAGAGCCTGAAGTTGAGGAATAATGTGCTAAAGTTAGGTAAGAAGGCTTTGTCTCCCATATCTTATCAGTGATGGAGATGAACCTTGACAATTTGTGCCCAACACATATATAGAAATATCAGGGAAGGTAGACTGATTAGGAATAAACATTTCTAGCAATGTATATGTGTCATACTCAATATCCAAGAGGTTTGGGGCTAAGGAAAGATAAACATCTTCACTGTAAAGCACCAGAATTTGGTACGGAATTACTAATCTTATCTAGGTTCAGTTACAAGCATAAAATCTTACACCTGAAAGTGATTTTGTTAAGAAAAACAACCCTTTTGATTAAGTATCTTCAATAATGTTCAGGAGCTATCTACTCAAGCTATTAGATATTACTTTATAGAACATCAGTCTTGTAATATCTAGAATCTACTCTAGAAAAATAAGGAAGAAAGTGATTTTTTTTTCCACTTTGTACTTTATACATCACCTCATTCATGAGGTCAACACCAAACACTCTCTGTTCTGCAAGTGATTATGTGCTATGGAAAATTACACCAAGACTTGTCTTAGGTATGAGGAACACTCTCTCTAGCTCAAGTTACAAATTAGCACATAGAAAAAGGAATTCTAACAGGAAAATAGATTTCAGTTCCCTGTTGATTTCACTTTGCCCCCAGTGTAAACTAAATCCCTGGCAATGCCAATCAAACACAACTGTTCACTGGCCTGAATTTAAAGCTAATGTCATCTCAACAATGAAAATAACCTTTTTCTTCTGTTTCTCCTTCAGGATTACAGACATTCATGTTGGGGAAGAGACACGAAGGATCTCCTTCTACATTACTGTCAGCATGCCAGGTAATATCAGTGATATTGTGCCCAGAGCTGACGTGGAAAATGCCATCAGGTGAGATTTTGCTTTCTGGGGAAAAAAACCAACCAATCAGCCAACCAACCAGATGGAAGGCTGGAAGGGAAAGCAGTGGTTAAGTCAGCTGAGGCAGAAGCAGTGACAAGAAAATGGAAATAATTAAAATGGAAATAGTAGGATGAGAGATACTAGGATGAAAATTATTATGACAGAAAGAAAACAGTTCATCTATCAGATGGCATCTTGGACAACAGCTAAAGTAAAATGCTCATTGCTTCATACCTTTTCAGCAGATATAATTGCTCAAACTTTAAAAGGAACTATTTTATATCTTGAAATACAGAATACAGTAATGATGTGTGCATGCACACGTGTGTTCTTCCTCTCATTTTTGAAAAGTCAGTGCAAGAATTATTGTTAACAAGGACTCCATAATAATGGTGTACTAGAAAGACAGCCAGATGTATTTGATTGTATAGGAGAGGTCAGAGCAGGAGCTAGTTCCCACTTACAGGTCAATGAACAGCTCTTTTATAGCATGGTGTGACACCACTGTAAGTCATTGCTATAAAAATGATAAGTAAAACTGCAACTCTGCAGAAGATCATGGGTAATGTGCAGTGGGAAGTGAAGAGGACACAAATCTAAAAGCAGCATCAACCTGAGATGGGGTTGACGAAGCAGTGAGATAAATTGGTGAGCTAAGGGAGAAGAATATGGCTGTGAAAGTAACTCTTGGGTTAGCACTCAGTAGGAAATGTGGAAGTTCAAGGAAAAACAAGGCACAGGGAAGGGGTTTTCAGGGCAGTGAGAAACACACTAATCAAAATTGTGTAAGACTGTAGGAGGGAGACAGGTAAGATGCCAAAGTTGTGGTTTTATGTGGCATAACTAAGAAACTTCTCAATTGACGAGAAATGGTAAAGAGAATGAAGGGCAAAATACAAAGAGAGAAGGAGATCAGACGGTTCATTTAATAAATGTTAAAACTGAGCTTAAGAGTCCATAGAGTGTCTTTCACATCAGTTAAGGTGCGATAGGTTAACGGTTTAAGTTTCTGTGGTTGCTACTCACATGCTAGAAGGAAAGTGGGTTTAGCAGTACCTCCTCTGCAGCCTTTTTAACTGAGATGTTCAGGGGAAGCTTGCCATGCTGAAGACTTATAAAAAACTGAGAATTGTTCCTTTCCTTCCACTAAATATGTGAAACTCTTTGAATTTGCATTCGATGGCAGGATGTCTCGAGGACGAATGAATGAGGCTTTCAGACTTGATGACAGCACGCTGGAGTTTGTGGGAATACTTCCAACCCTGGCTGCACCTTATGAGCCACCAGTAACCATCTGGTTAATTGTATTTGGGGTGGTCATTAGTCTGGTTGTCATTGGAGCTATTGCCTTGATCATCACTGGGCAGAGAGATCGCAAAAAGTGAGTAATTTTTTTTTGATACTGTGATCAGGACTACTGGAAGATGTCCCCATAATTGAATCATCAGGACTTTTTACAGATTAGGCTTCAGTTTACCTGAAGCAAGTTAAGGAATGAAAGCCTCTTATCCCTTTCCTATCAACAGTGATAGCTAAAGGTTCATCTCCCTGTCTCTCAGTACATGACAGCTTTGGCAGCTTAATGCAATTTCCCCATCACCATCAGTTTAACCAATGCTTTGGTCACAGGGAGCTGCAGGGTGGCCAGGCTTTTGCCAAGGAGAAGGGGATGTCCTGCTGGGAACACGGTGCCTTCTCCAACAGCTGAGTTGCCCACATTCATCAGCACCTGCACTTTTCTGTAATCTGATTGTAGACTGTACAGTAATGATGTTCTCCTTAAATATTACTTCATTAACAAGCATAGCTTGGCTGGCTTTCTATGGCCCTCCACTAACAGGGTGGTTTCTAAGAACATAGCAGATTTGCTACAGTTCTTCTTAAACCTAACTCAATTTCTTTTATATAAATATTTCCGGTTAAACACAGTATTATTTACAGTCAGGGATTCTAGGGATCCAGAAGGTCTTGGAAGAGAAGAGGGACCTTCTAATATAAAATGAATTTTCATTACAGGAGAGCAAGAGAAAGCAGAGGTGAAGCAGGATCAAATCATGAAGAGGTGAACCCTTATGGTGAAGAGGGAAGAAGCAACCTGGGATTTGAGCCAGCTGAAGAGACACAAACATCATTTTAAAAGGTGTGGGTACACTAAGGGCTTCTGGTTTTTTGGTTTTCTTTTCATTTCACTTTTAAAAATAGTGCCTGGCAAAGGAGCAAAACACTATGGATGTCATCAAACAATGTCTTCTGGTTGACCATTAATCTGCTGGTTCATGGCCAATAGCAACTAAATCTGCTGTTTATGTGGTAACTAGAAAACATGCATGGCTTTTCTATGAATTATGTGCATAACATTACACACCATTTGTGCTGCTTTTCATGTGTGTGCTGTATCCAACTTCTGTTTCCTGTGCAATGAGATACAAAAGCCTGGAAGTATACAGCTGTATATAGACCAAGACACACAAAACAATAACTCATATACTCCTGAAGAACATCTTGATCTTTTCAGATGGAGACCTCAAAAGTGTTTCTAAAGACAGTGATGAAAAAACCCTTGACTATCAGAAGAACCTTAGTGATAAAGAACTCAATTTGATATAACTGCAATTTTTGCACCTTCAAGAAATCTGTATCAATGTAAAATGGGACTAACAAGCACTGGAAGTTTATTAGAAAATTATAAGTTATTTTTCTAACTGTTTGCTTGAAAAGTATTACAGAGACGAAGTAGCCCATGCTCCCTCAAAAAAAAAATATCTCTTTTATGTTGACATTAAAAATGGAAACTTCCTTAATACTAAATGATCAAAGTGGTTTTGGTTATTTTTTCCTTTACCTTGGCCATTGCCTCCACTATTACAAATACTGCATTACAAATACTGTGTACAACAAATACAATTGTGCTTTACATACAAGGGGCAGTAGATTGAGGCTTGGGAAATTCTGGTTGTACCTGAAAAACAAAATCTGTTCACATGGAGGATAGAGCAGCTCTGCACCAGGTTGCCTGCTCTGTACTCTGGGAGATGCTGTGGGATCTCCAGCTTTTGAAGTGTTCAGCGATCAGACAGATGAAGGTATGGATGATGGAGCAGTGGAGATAATCCCACTCTGACTGAGAAGTTTGGCTAGATGACCTCCAGAGGACCCTTTCAGCCTGATTTTCTGTGATTCTGATTCTTGCAGGTCCCCCACCGTAGCTGCAACCATGCCAGTGTGGTTTTTTCTGTACACACCTAGTCACTGAAAACCACAAGGTTTTCTGATACTCAGTCCCAGATTGCTAAAGAGCCAATAGCAAACATGATCCTGTGTGAAAAATGCTCAGGAAATGCATGGACTCTTAAACAAGGGCCTCCAAAATGACCACATTCTGTAGAAAGCAGCCAAACATATATCTGAAAAGTACATCTGGGCTCTAAAAAGTCACAAAACACTGTTATAATGCTGCATATTCATTTCCTATTTAAGAGACAAGACCTTTAAATGAAGCAGTTCAAAATGGTAAGCAGATGATACTAATTAACAGCAAGCTAGACACTAATGCAAAGGAATGAAAATAATTTTTTTAAGTTGCTTATCTATACCACATATTCCATTGCCATAATGGCCCCACACCTTAGTACTTGAGCTGAACTTTTAGGATAAATAAATCAAATATTTGTGGTCTTCCTACTTACTTTGCAGTAACACAAAAAAGGAATGGCAATTCTGGAAACAATCAAATAAAGTAATTAGTCATGCTGGCCCTCTTCAGATCTGTTGTTAAGATTAACTTTTTCATTATGACAAAGCTTTGATTTCAATACAATTAATTTTAAAAGCTGTGCTATGAATCGAAAAACACCATTCAGAATTGTCACAGCCATTACAAGAATAGAGCAGGGTGTTGGAAGACCATAAAAAAAAGACAACATTTATATGAAAAAAATCACCTGCTTGCATTAGGCCCACCAATAGCTCACCCCCTCTGTGCTGGGGGAGCCCTCCCTCTCCTACTTTCTCAGTGTCAGCACTCCTTCCTGACCTTTTCTCTGGGTCAGCACTCCTTGGCCCAGGTTGGTCCATGGGCAGCATCGTACCAAGCCCTCTCTCCCATGCAGCCTCCATGGCCCCCAGGCCTGCACAGCTATCCAAGGTTGCTGTATTGCACTAAATAGTTTATTTAGTTGTGGTCTTTGTATTAGGCGTTGGGAAAAATGTTACTGAGTATGGTATGTCATGTAGATTATTGCCCTTCCTCATCACATGGTGTCTCCCCATGCACTCCTTTCCACACACCTGGTGCCCCATGGATCCCCCTCCCCACGCCCCACCCTAGTGTTATCCCATCGGCCGCGGTCCTCTCTCCCTGCCCCCATCCCCTGGGGTACAAAACCCCACTCCAGGTACAGGTGGATCTCTTCCCTGCCTGGGTGGTGGCTGTGGCCAGCAGTGTCCCATCCCAAGCCAATGAACAGGGCACTCACTCCCACGTGGGGAAGAGCGCTTCTCGTCTTTTACCTTCAGTCCGTGGAGGGCCTTGTGGGCTCAGGCTCTAGCTAGCCAGACCAGGCCCATACAAAGCCCAGAAAACCACGGATTGCTGCACAAGGTCACTTGCATGACCCAAATTCAGCGTTCCCTCAAACACACCTGCAGGTCCCCACGGAGACAAGGATGTGCTCTCGGAGCCAGCCTCCAGCGCAGGGACCAAGCAGTGCTGGCAAGCACAGGCATGGGAGCCCCTGTCTGGCCAGGGACCTTCATTTCTTTCTCCTCTTTCCCCATGTGTCTGCACCCTGCATTTCTTACTTTAGGTTCAGGTGAGCTAAAACTAGAGCTGCAGAGAGGTCTCTGTTAGGGCTGGGCCAGCTCCATCAGGGAAAGGGCAAGCAGACATCACTTGGATTCTTACAGGCATCACATGCTGAACTAGATCAGATATGGGGAGAGAGAAAAGAATTTATTTCAGAAATTACTTTATTTTAAACTTCTTTATACACATTAGATCAGCATTTTACAACTGTTAGTGTCTAAGTTTAGATGCCTCTGTTATGTAGCTTCAGATGTATCTGTATCTCAAGACTTGCTGAAGCTAGCACTAATTTTTGTAGTGCTGTGCACATTTGAAAGTTGGGTGCTCCTATTTAAGCACTAACATCAGAAGCCAAATTTCAGTGGCTCAGTAGTAAAATATTTGGCTAAGCAATTATATTATTAGCATTTTCATTTATCTTCAAGTTTTTGCTTCTCAAGTGTTATAGAGATCAGCAAATTTACCATTTACTGTTGCAATGACTATAGAATTCTACATAAAACATTATTTTCTTTATTTCTACCTGTTATTGCAGGAAGCAATAACACTCTACTAGATGCCTCATATGTTGCTAAATTGAAAATATCCTAAATATGCAGCTTAGAGTGAATTCCAAATCAAATATACACCCTGAGGGCCAAAACTAGAGTCAATAATACTGGTGAGAGAACAAATATAATATTTTACCTGTAGTAATTTCTAAGTAATTGAAAGTGAGGCTATATCTATTTATGTTGCTGTCACTTGCAGTAGTTCTAAGTTTGACTTTAGGTGTCAGCTTCAAGTGATTATGGAGAAAAAACACATTCAGATGAGTTATGATAATCAGAAAACCTACCAAGCATATATTTCCCTGTTTACATTTCCAGTTAAGGCCAAATAATGACAGTTTGGAGGCACTGAAGGAGGGCACATAATTGGTATATATATCTCAGTGTCTGAGAAGTCTTTTGAAAAAATGCTAACAAAATAAATTATATTATTCCACAGTATCCTTCCAAATTCTGTCACCCACAGAGTGTCAGAAAGGCTTTCTCCATGTGCTTCTGGGTCAACCCCCTGATTAAATGAGAAGAACACTAAAATATAGACTAATAAGGGTGGCTAATGTCAGACAGATTCCAGGTTCAGCTCTTGTATAGCAGACAGGTGATGTGGAGCCAGAATGCACAGTCATCTGTTCCTGAATCTTGTTTTTCAAGCTCTGTTGCCTTCTCTCAATGCCTCAAAAGAATGGTAACAGCTGATAAAAGGCAGGGCACTGTTCTGGTAGCTAAATGAAGCAAAGATGATAGGTATAGTTATTTAATTTTAAAATAATTCAGAAATTGTAATTTGCATTTTTTTTTTATTTTAGCATGCAGAAATTCATAGACGGTGATGTCACTACAAATTTCTGCATGCTAAAATAAGGTTGCAGGAGGTAAATAAAATTTAACTTTTTCATATCTATCTTAAATTGTGATAGTTTAATGTTCTTTGTTTGCATTAATATATTCTCTAATATAAGTCACTTTACTCGTTTTCCTGACAATTATATTAAAAAAACCCAAGAGAACATCACGGTTATTTCATGGTGTCATCAGTAATGTGCAAAACAGTTCTTTGTTGCTGATGAGAAACAATTCCTAGTCTACAGACAGCTGATCAAAATTTAGGTGAAGAGGAACAATAAATCAAGGATAATTTTTGGCACAGAAGGTGCAGATCTCAAAATAAAACCAGCATGATCAGCATTTGACTTACAACTCCTAGAAGACTCATGGATGGGGTAACACATCCTTCTCTTGTAAGGGCAGGGTTATTTCACACAGATTTAGCTGTCTGTAAAACTGGAGGTCTCTTCTATGTCTGGTGTTTAAAATCTCTGTACAAGAAGGAAAATATCTTTTATTCTGTGGCTGCTAAGAGAGAAAGGGCAAATTACAATGGGGAGGTACCAATAATGGTCCTGTAGTCGTGGAAGAAATTTAGACAGTTAGTTTAGCTCAGCACACAATTTTTAAACAGTTAAAATTATGTGAGAGGAATCTCATCCTGTATTTGTTGATGTTGAAAGGTGTTATGTTTAAATACATGCTTCTGGAAAGAAGAGAGCCAACCTGTCTTTGTGCCTCATTTCCTGTATTAACCATGTCCTGAACTAGATACTATAGAATGTATTACTTACAAGCAATGGCTTTTATTAAAGGATATTTTCATGATGAGCATCAGTTCAGCTATCAGCAGGGACTCCTAGTGGCTCCTATTATTTTGTTTTCTCCAGTTTGTATGTGCAGATGTAAATACATTCTTCATGCCAGCAGTTGTCCATTATCTGGTAGGTGATGTTTGAAACCTGCTGTGCTCTGTGAAGTCTGTATCCTTGAGAAACTTTCTGCAATCATCATCAAGCTCATAGGGCTGCTTTCCCAAAGTGAACACCTCCCACATTAAGACATGAAATGAAAGTCAAGAAATACAAGATAGCTCCTTTTCCATGGAACAAGATACACATGCAACATAAAAATGATCAGACTCTGAGAATATTGTCCAATAGAAAAAAGACTGACAAGTGTGATTCTGTACCTGAATGTAAAACAACTCCTACTGCATAAGAAGATTAATTTTGTTGATAAAGTTAGTTACAAAATATATTGAATGGAGACAATTAAATATATTGGGCTGAATTTTCTGCAGAACACATGCAAACATCCTCTTGAGTATGTGTGCGTACACAGAGGGAAGGAAAAACAAAATAACAACTATTGGTATCTATGTCTTAATAAAATAAAAAGAAAAAAATACTGATTTTTCTGAGTGGGACACACACTTCTTTGGTATGAGAAAGATTTCCAAATATTTTACAGTGTCAGTTGTATATATACCTTTAAAAGCTGGAGTACGCAGAAGCAATAGAAACACTGAATAATATCATAATCACTAATAAATAATTATAGCCTTGCAAGAAACAATTTTGCTTGTAACTGAATATATGTGATAAATATGCCTACCCTAAAGTGTAAAAAAAAAAAAAAAAAAGGAAATATTTATTTCATAATGATATATAATATTGGCTGTAATTTTCTTTTTAAAGAAATTTAAAAATTTTTGATTTCACTCCAGCTTGAAGACTGGAGCATTGTAGTGTCACAGTGACACTAAAATGGCATTCAAATCCCAGATTTCCTTGATGAGAACAGAAAAAGCTAGGATTCTTTGTTCTCTGACATCTGCTTTTGGGATATGAATACATCAGTTCTGTTCTTTAGCCCTTTAAAGGCTCATTAGTTAAAAACAATCAAACAAGAACTGACTGATCCCACACTCCCCTTGCTTCCACTGCATCAATGGATAATGTTAAAATGAGAAAAATATCTTCTAAGGAAAAATAAATTTTCTCATTGAAGTTAATGCCAATATTGATGTTAATGAAAGTAAAGCCTGGGGCCAGGATTTAATCAATAGGAGCAAAAAGAAAAGTATCACCACAAAATCCAACTTCTGATCTAATTGGATATATTATAAACAACTTTTTAAGGACATGAATGAGTTGTTTCTCTGCCAGAGTGGTTAACACTGGGAGGCTAGGTGAGGTTAAAGATAAGAAGCAACCCAACATTCAGAAACACTTTTATCTGCTTTATTCACTGTGGTTCAGTGCCAAGAACAGTGGGTTGACAATCTTTCATCAATTTGACAGCTGCCAAAATTTTCCGTCTGGAGGAGCAGACCCAGATAAGTGGAATTCAAGCCTGTTCACAAAAGGTTCCCTTTCCTTTGACACCTTTTGCAGACTTTTAAAAACACTGAACAGGCTCCAGGGATTGGAAATCACAGCTTGAAACCACTGAAGTAGAAGTTCAAATGTTTGAAATTCGTGGTGAAAAGTGATCTACAAACAGATATACTTTTTGCTGAGATACAGAGTCCCAGCTCCCAGAGACTCTCTTCCACAGCTGGGCAACACTGATTTATGGTCTAGACAGACTAAAGATTTGACTTGATCTCCACTGCCAAAGTTTACCATATTAAACTCATATGTAGCAAATGTGAAGTGGGCAGAGTTTCTGTTTGCCTAAAAGAATCCTAGGGTTAAAAATCCAACTATGATAGGGCTTGTTTGCATAAAAATATTGAAGAAGAACACAAACTATAACTGCTTTTTTTAGCCCTTCAGTGTGTTAAATGTCTAAAATTTCTGCTTAACAAGCTGATGTTAATCCATATGTAATGGCATATATGTATACAAACTCACATGTCAAATTCCATACATACCAAAGACCCATGTATCTGACTTACTGCTAAATTTGGTGTGATGAAAAACTTCTGGTGCTGAGCACTTCTGTGGAAACTTGGTTCCTAGAGAACTTATACACAGGTTATCCAGAACATACCTAAAAGCACAAACCAAACTTGGTTGTGACCAAGTTACAGTGAAATACTATTTACTGCTTCTTCCTTGAACATCATAAGGTTCCTAAAGAAAGCCTAAGCAGATTCTCAGGTGTCCAAAGGATACCTGATAGATGCATTACCCATAATCTAGAACAGGTCATTGCTATCAACTCCCTAGGAATCACAGGAACAGCAGTTGTCAAGCCAATCCAGCCCAGCTTTGTGCCCGAGTAGGGTTACTCCCAGCATCAGAGCAGGTCAGCTACAGCTCTGTGTTGCTGAGTCTTAAATGCCCTTAAAGACTGCTGTCTCCCTGTACTGCATGTTTCACTGTTCCACCACCCTCCTGGAGAAACAGCTTCTTTTACTATCCAGCTTGAACTTCCCGAGGTGCAGCCTGTGGCCAGTGCCTGCTGTTACATGACCTGGCACAGATAAGACTTCCTTGACTCCATTACCTTTGTAAGTGGCTATAGGCAGCTTTTAGACCCCCTCTTATCCTCCTCTTCTCCAGGCTAAGCAGCTCTCTCCCTCAGCCTCTTCCCAGAGGACATGCTCCATAGGCTGCTTGTCCTCTCCAGCTTCTCTCCATTGAGGCCCCTGATTAAGATGCTTGGTCCCCAAATCAGTTGCAAACTTTGTACTCAAAGCAAACATTGAGCTTTCTTTGCAAACATGACTAGTGAAATCTCTCAGCTGTGATTTGCCTTTAAGCATTAGCTTTTTGAGACAGCTGTGTGACTCTATTTTCTATTTTTTATTCTTATTCCATAATGACTTATGGTCATTAATGGAAAGAGAACACAAAGTGCTGTATCACACCCCGTGTCTTAGCTTCCCTGACAGCCAGCTGCAGCTGATCAATGCCAGTAAACATCCACCAACATCAGAGCTTCTAATTGTCAGGCTCCCAGTTCTTTCACCTACCCTGTCATCCCAAGGTCAGATACTTTCACAGAAAGTTTGCTGTCAATCAAACAGTTCCTAGCAGCCTTTAGTGGAGAAATGAAAAGAGATGCGTGGAAAGAACACAGAGGACCAAATAACATCAGGTGTTTGCTAATAATTACTGTCCTCTAGCATTTCAGTAAATAATGACATCTTTGATTGATGCAATTAAGTTTGAAAATGTAAGGGAATAGTAAGTTGCTGTCTTGTTTCACTTTTTGACTATTCAAACATTCTGCAGCATTATCCCAGCTTAAAAAATTAAGGAAATTGAAGGATGAGAAACAGAGCTGAGAAATCCACATTCATCTAGAAAAACAGCAACAGAGCAAGAAACGAAACCCTGTCTTTTAAAAGGCTTCCTACTCCAGGGCCTTTTCAGTAGTCTCAAATTTACCAAGGCATCAAAAAGTGAAAAGCATTGATTGGATTATTTGCAGGACACTACAAACAGAGTGAAAGGCAATTTAAACAGCTTGAGTTATGAAAACTTCCAAAGAAGCCTATTTCTGCAAATGATCACTTGAGAACATTTTTCTAGGGCTGTATTCTCTGTGTGTATGCTCATTAACCTCTGTGATACTGTTTGCATCTACAGTTTTCAACCTGAAATCAGGCACAAGTTTTACTTCTGCTTTCCCATGGTGCACAGCCAGTTTTCAGGAAACTGATTTTGTATTCACAGCTTGAATTCTGCTATTTGTCTGATACTCCTGAGTTCTAAATCAGTTTGTGAAAACTGGTGAAGTATGGATTTAACAACTTTGTTTACACATAAAGACAATTCTTTGAAAGCATCAACAATACAACTAGAATGCTGCTTGAGGCGTTTGCACCCCTATTGAAAAATGAAGCAAGTCTGGAATGCGAATTGTCAAAAATCTTCCAGCACATTTTTGTCTAAATTTAGAAGGCAAAATATTGCTACTGACTGAAGCATGATGCATCAGAAATTTAGTTGTGTTCACTCTTATTAGGCCAAAAAAAAAAAATTTATTTCCCCAACGAAGGATTGCACTTTTGAAAGCAAAATTTTGCATAAACTTCAGGTACAAGTCCTTGAAAGGACTGATCCCCCCATCAAAAGCAATTTGACATACTTGCTTGCAAACTGGCAGACAAATGTGGGGGTTCTCATCATTAAGGCCACACTTTTTTGCTGCTAAATCCTGTTTCAGGTTTTGGATATAACCTGAATGTAATTTTATCAATACCGAGTCTTCTTTTGATTGTCATCAATACCAGGTTTCAAAGTAATAAGCAGAAGGACACTGAATCCTTTTTGAAACTGGGTATTTGAAGTCTGAGATGGGACGATAGCCAGCTTCAACAACTTCTTTCAGAACATTGTATTGATATTTGAAGAACAAAACTTAGAGAAATGTACAATCACTTCTATTTATTCTTTGATTATTTTATTTTTTTTCCTTTATTTTGAGAAGCTTAATCATCCCAAACATGTCATGCTGTACAGTGTATGCTCAACATTATATTCCACCTATTTATGGACTGAATACTTGTCTAATGGCTGTTTGGTCAGCTACCTAGGGAGTCATAGGAAGGGACCCTTCCTACCCTTTACCTTTCTGGAAGTATTTTGGAGATCTGGATATTTGGATTCTGTGCTGTGAAGGGGCACATTAATTCCTGAGCCCAGAGCCCACAAGGGCAGGCAGCACAGCGTGCAGTGCTGTAGATCTGTCAGCTCCACTCTGAAGCAGAGTACCTTAGAATGTAGGAGAGCCTGGGCTGGAAGGGACCCACAGGGATCATGGGGGCAGTGCTGGTTACAGGTGGCTTTAGTGCTTGCTCCAGAGTGCCCTGTGCTGAGCCAGCTGGGTGTCTGTGGGCAGCAGAGCCCAATGCTGGCAGGGGTGAGGCCAGCACAGGCAGGGCAGTTGTGGCTGATTCTGGGGGGAGAACTGACCAGTGTTAGGTCATGCCCCTGCCTTCCCAGCACCACTTCTCCTGTGGGATACCTCACAAAATCTCCCTGCCTGAACTGACAGCTCTCCAGAAATAGCACCAGAAACATCCCAACATACTTCCAGAAAGCAAAGTTATGCTGGTGGTAGTGTGTAAGTTTGGGAATTGACTCAATGCAGTAATTTTCAGCAGGTTAATACTTCTTCTCAGAGGTTTGTACACATTTAATGCTTAACTGGTCCTTTTTTACTAATTAAAAACATCACCAAATGCAGTACATCTCAAAACCTCGCAAAGTGCCTTCCAGCCCTTGTGTTAGTAGATTAGTCAGTTGTTGCATGAGCTGCAATGCTCCTCCAGCTGGCCAAATAACAAAATATGTAGATGTCTCCAGGAGAGCTGTCACATTTGTCTCAGCCTGGGATATGCACCTGGGATATGCAGTAGGCTCCCAGCCCACTGGAGGTTCCTGCAGCAATTTCTAATGAAATCTGATGGTTCATACTTGTCTCCCAACAGCTACATCCAGAGCAAAAGACTTTCACATTCTGCCCCTGCAACGGTTCTACATCCAATTTTTAACACCTTCCCTTCCTCCCCTTCCTTTTCCCCTTCCCTTCTCCCTTTCCCTTCTTCCCATTCCAACTCCCATTCCCATTCTCATTCCCCTTCCCTTCCTTCTCCTCTATTCCCCTTGATTATGTGCCTGCTGCATGCTTTAGATGAGACAGTTCTGGACAGTTCTGTTTTCCCATTCAGGGAGCCACTGTCACATTCAAATTCAAAGAATGACAATGACCTGAATGTGCCCTGGGTTCATTTCTAACACAATGTAGGGATTTTATGTTGACCAGTCACACCAAGCAGCATGTCCATGGCACACTCACAGAAATGCTGCACATTCGCTGGATACTTAGTAAGGAACTTTGTTGAATACAGACACTGTGTACATTCCTGCCTAGCTAGACTGAACCAGGAAAGCACCTTCTTTTCCCTAATTAAAAAAAATAATTACTTGCAAGAAACAAAGAAGCAATGAGGTTGGGATTAATTTCAGTGAGCTTTAGGCTTTTACAGCATTATTTCTCCAGAAAGAAGGAGACATGAATCATCTGAACTCCTTAAAGGACTACATTAGGACATGATAAATTATGTCTGGGAAATAATTCTTTCCACTAAAGAGAGGGTCTAGGAAAGTGGTTGTGGTATCCCACTATAAATATTTAAAATTAGATGAGTTCTACCCCAGCCCAGACATGAAGCAAGTTGTCTGCAATTTTGTTTTGTTGCACAGGTACAGATTTATAAGTGGGAACATGAAGAGTTATTAACCTCATGTCTCCTCCAGAGGCTGTAGAGATTATAAGACCCAAGCACTGCCACATATAAGAGCCCTGCCCACCACACTTAGTTTCTTTGCATTAAGAATTAGACTAATATATTTTCTATTGTCCAAGTATTTCTGAAACACTGAATAAGTAAAAAGATTCTCACTGTGCTCTGTGTTTGCATTTTTTTTAGTCTTTATGGGGTACTCCAATCCTAACTTTTGCTATCCAGCTTTACTTCTGATAATGGTTTGCCTGCCATACTGGGCTGGAAATTCTGGTCTTCAGAGTTCATTTAACAGCTACACCTCTGTATTGCAGGGAGGAAAGAAGAAACCTAGAGGTTCACTGCTGTGAAGTTTGAAGAAAATTTCCTGTCCTGAAAGTTAAATAGAGCCAGTGGTATCCAGCATCTTTGTGGACAGGAACATAACTGCCTTTCCCAATCTTTTGGCCAAACTTGAACTTCATTCTGAACCTCTTGTGCAGGTCTAAGGAAAAGGACAGTGGGCCAAGGCTTCCAAAGGATCGTGTTCCATCAGAGTTCTCATTGGATGAGTACCACCAAGACTGAGTGAGAGCAAGTAGCAAGCCACAAGAGGAAAACATATTTACACAGCATATCCAAGTGGAGAACATGGATAAGGTTGTGTCTCTTCCAGAAAGGTCCATGGACAAATGGACAAATGACTGTATTCCTGCAGTCATCTTCTTGTGCACCTGACAAGTGCTGTGGTGCTGCCCATCCTTGCTCCGAGTCAGCTGCATCCAGTGAACACCCGGTGAGCACAGCACTGAGTTTGCTCAGGGTCGTGCTCTTGTCTGGGTGAGCTGCTTTTACTCCACATTTGTATATTGTAAAACTGTCTCAGAGGATTCCTCTAGACTGACCTGCAGAAAAAGCCACCCTAGGACCAAACACACAGGACTAGAGGTGAAAACAAAAAAAACCCCAGAGCTTGAGGGGAAATGCACTCAGTGTGGCTTTGTTCCAAACCTATTTTAGAGGTGAAAAAATTGTTCATTTATGTAGAAGAGGCATTTTTTTTAAAATATGACTATTAATACCAAGTCAGTACAAGAATTTCTAACACTTCATAATACTACAGCTATTCAAAGAGCATCAGCATCCTCTAGCTACACAGTAGAGCAAAGACGACACAGAAACTGTTCCATGGCTGTTCATACAGAAGCAATAAAGGACCTTCTGACAGAGCAGCTGTTCAGAGTGGGCATGGGAGATATTACCTGCATACCAACTACAAAGAGAAATATTTGGCTTTTTATTCACAGGCTGGTTTCTGAATAAAGTGCAGCAGACACACAAAAAATGCCAGACATAGCAAATATTTTCAAAACTGCTTTTAAAAGTCAGAGGGTAGATCTGGGACTTGTCTTGCATATGTAATTATTTGCCATGAGATTACAGGGAAACCACTAGTTCCCATCTGCTTCCCCTCATCAGCAGCTCTCCTTGCCCTAAATATCTGTGTTCATTCTGTGACATTGACTTTTTAGGGTAACTCCTTAGAGGAGGCTCCTGCTGCCCTAAAGTTCTGCTCAGAGCTCTGTCAGAAACAGTTTGCTCTGTCTCCTGCAGACCATGACACAGCTGTCTGCCTTAAACCTGGGAGGTACACAGCTCTCCTCTAACCTTATTATTATTATTATGTAACCCTCTGGTTACATAATATTTAAGTAAACTAAATAAAACTGAGAGTTGCCAAAGGGAGAAACGATCCAAACATGCTCTGTCAGATCAGTTGAGGGAGCACCAATGAAAGTCTTTTCAATAGCAGGTCCCTTTCATGAAGCATCACTTAAGTCTACAAGACTCATTTGTCTAAATGACTTTTTCTTTCCCTGAAAACAAATACCTTCATGCTTTCAGAAAGAAAAAACATCATCTGTGGGCAGTGATGCCCATCCCAACAATATCTACATTTATTGTCATTATTATGACAGCCATACATTGGATACCACTGTTGTGGGTATAGTGGACATGTAAAGTGGAAATGAAAGCTCTGCCCAAAAAATCTTCTGGTTCTTATGAAGATGGGTTCTATAAATCCACTCATGCTTGGCAAGACTCTGCTTTTCTGCCATTGTCAGTTTGCTGACATTGGAGTTCTCCCTGCATTGAAAAAACAATATGTTAAAATTGAGAAAAAACGTGGCCTTTCAATACTGAGAATGGCTTATCAGAAAGTTGGAGGCAGACTTTGTACTAAGGCCCGTAGTAATGAGGCAAGGAGTAATGGTGTTAAATAGAATGAGGGTAAATTTAGGCTGGAAAAAGATATTTTTCATGAGGAGGGTGTTGAGATGCTGCAACTGTTTGCCCAGAGAAGTTGTGAATGCCCCATCCCTGGAAGTGTTTGAAGTCATGCTAGGTGAGGCTTTGAGCAACCTGATCTAGTGAAAAAACATCCCTTTCCATGGCAGGGACTAGATGATCTTCAAAAATCTCTTCAAACACAAACCAATATAAGATTCAATGACTCTATGAAAAATTCCTTTCTTGGGTTAAAAATAATGCTACATATACATTTTTTGAGTAGTCATGCCATGGTGTAAAGTGAATATTCGAAAAAAATTTACACATGTAATTGTCTGGATGTTTTATCACTTGAACACTTAAACAGCCTTACTCCTCCACTGTGCAGTATCTTAGAAAGTCAAATATTCTCAGTGCAAGCCCTAACAGGTAATGACACTACATATCCCTTGAGTGACCTTAGGAGGAGATTGCACCTACCTTCCATTATAGGGAAGCTTTCCAAAACTGTACAACCCTAAACTTTCCAAACAAATGTCCTTAGCATGACCGATCACAGGAGTTCATGTGACAGAGAAAGAGGCCTCTAAAATAACGTCTTCTACAGAAATAATAAAGATTGTTATTTATTATTCCTTTCACAGGACAATAGAAGATATTTTTCAAGGAAATCTCTGAATTTTGTCCAGTATGTTTTATTATAAGAAAACCTGTTCTGTTTCATTTGAATAGTTTGGCATGCATCTAATGCTTAAAATGTCATATCATCTTACTAAAAAGGGAAAGATGGATCTGATCTGGACTCCCTTTATCCTGCACTGGACTACTCACATGCATACATACAAAAGCACAGGAGTGCTAGCAAGGCAGATTTAATGTTGAAATAAGAGTATGAAGATTGAAATCCCAGCATCATTGAAGTCAGTGACAAAACCCTACTGATTTAAATTAAACCAGGATGGGTTTTATTAATGTATGAATCAAGAAGATAAACCTTATCTGATTCTAAGCATTTCAGGAAACTTTATGCTTAATACTCAGAAGGTTATTTAAAAAGAAAACTATTCCAAAAATGTTGCTTAATCATTGCTGGTGTGGAAAACATTTAAGCAGTAGATGGCTGCATATTGATTACCCTTGGCTTATCATCATTCCAAGGCAGCTTTTTCAAGTAAGTACTTGGTACAAATCCTTCATTCCCACAAGATAAGCAGTTCCTGGTTTAGATATTGTACATGACTGCATCTTAAATTGGTCACTTAAAACAGGAAAAGAGATTAATCAGAGAGCCAGTTTTTAGAACACCACTAACAGAAATGCTCATGGTTAAAACATTTGTGCTTTTACTTACCATGCATAAAAATACAGAAGCAATTTGTTTTAGAAAATTGCACTTCAATGAAGAACTCTTTTTGCTAGTCACCGAAATGGTTCCTCCTCCGTGGTTGGTTTCATTGAGTGGGAGGTTGGAGCAGCTGCTCAAGGATGTCCTCGTGTGCCATCTCAGGCACTGTGGTGGACACCAGCGACTAACAGCTGCCTGCAAACTACCCAAGGTTGAACACAGAGTCAGTAGGCAGGCTCAGCTCTCTTCCCTGCACAATGCCAGATGAAACTGAGGAGCCAAGTGAATATGGACAGCTGAGCTACGCTCAGACCAGCTGGCATGATGGCTCTATGTTATAGGGGCCAACAGGCATCCAAAGATTTAAGGTGGTGGACTGGATGTCATACCCATCAGAAAAATAAATGGGGGAATAAATTGTATATTTGAGTATGGGTGGGCAGAGAGGGATGAGTTCCTTTCACACAGATCTCAGTAGTGCAAGAGAACTGATAGTTCATTGATGCTGTTGAGTCAGGGACAGAATGAAAGACACCAGCCTCGGGTGGTCAGAAGGCAAAAGGAAGTTTAATGAAAGTAGCGGTTCTTTTTATAATCCGACTCGCAAAGGTAAGATTTGATTGGTCTCAAAGTGAAAACCTCTCACACTATTGGTGTGCTATGAATAGCACACTCTGGAGAACTGTATCTAAAAGCAATGGTTACAGAAAGAGAGATAATAATTGCTTTAATTCTTTCCTCTAAGATTCCCAGGCTCGGCTTGAGAAAATTTTTCTCTGTTCCTTCTTTGACTGAACTGAGAATATCCACAGTTCATAAAAACAGGTGAAATGGCTAACTCCTGATAGCTGTTCTCACTACATTCAAGAGATCGAGATCTTCATTCTTTTTTTTCAAGAAGAATTTAAAGATTTTTTTGGTGTATATGTGACTTTTCCTTATACAATCAAGACTGCAGAAGTCAACCCAAAGGAAAAAAACTGTTAATGTCCTGCCTTTCTCTGGATGTCTCTCTGCTCCTTCATCCATCTTAGAGCCCTCTAATCAAGCTCCATAAGCAAAGCTGCCTGTATCATATATTTTTATATAATCATAAATGAATGTATTTAGGAGCATATGCCAGTTTACCAATTTATAATTTTCTTTGAGTTGGTGGGGTCATGGTCGGCTTTCTTCATCTACTGTATGCAATCTTGTGAGTTAGCTCAAGTTAAGTGGCTTTTTAAATTGGTTTTCTTGTAATTGTAAACCTAATTGGGAAATTATGAGTATATCAAGTAATTTCAGTCTGTTCCAAAGCAATTTGAGCATCCCCTAGCTCAAAAATTATTCTCTTCCACATTTCTATCAAGCGCACAAAATTAAACTCAGCTAGTATCCATCATAAGACACATCAAGAACCTTATCTCTTCTAGGTAACTCCTTTTTGTTGTACTGCCTTGGTCTCCAGTGAACTCCTGAAACTATTTCTCATTTAATAACTTAGAAAATGTGCGCTTTTCTGCCTCTGATGGATATAAATGAAAAATATCTTATTTTAATTTGCTGAAGGGAATTTCTCCATTTGTGAACCTCTAAAAGAATAATAAACCCTGTGCAGGATAAGGATGCCCTGCCTTTGGGGAAAAGTATTGCTAAAGCTGAGTGGAGGGTGAAGTGACAGAGGATTTGTGCCTCAGCAGCTCTCACTGCTCTCCCATGCTGTCTGTGCTACAGCAATGGTAATGGTGCTGATCTGTGGTTTGCACACACACACGAGACAACATTTGTTAGAAGAGATTTTATCTTTTTATTCACATTAACTAAATAATTGGAAAAATGTATATGTTCTGTGTAGACAAGTCCTTCTTCAGCACATATGAAGAATAAGGCCACTGGATATCTTAGCTATTGCACTAGGCAGTGACTGCTGTAAATTTTATTCAACCTGCCAGCCAAGGATGGTAATGAAAATGGAGTTGTACAGAAGACAACAAGGCTTGTAAAGCAATGTTTAAATCTACTGAGGTAATTCTAACATTGATCCTGAAAGGTGCCAGGACTGTCTGCAGTCTTGTCATTGAAGATGAGATATGTGGAAGACTTTGGTCATGGAACAAAAGCATTCTGCAGGGCATATCTACCCTTCCAAATCCCTTACTTTCCACCAGTCAGAGTGATTTTCTTGTGATGAACAGTATTTATTGCTTCTGACAAGCTGGATAGCTGAATTTCCTCTGTGTTCATGGCTGCATTGAGCCACGGCCATATTCAGGGCTGGCTTGTCTGGTGGCAGCCCCTGGGGCAGGACAGGCTTCTGCCACTTCCAATTTTGAAGACAGAGGAAATAAATGATAAGGTGATGCAGCACAGGCTGCAATAAGAATTAACACATAACAGGTACATGATCACTTATATCTTCAACATGTATAATGATTAATCAAATAATCAAAGCTCAGAAGACAGGCACAGAAATGCAGGTTTTTCCTTTATCCAGTTTGAATGGATGAGGAAAACAGCCCAGCCACTGTTGTCCACATGTGAGAGACAGGTGAGGACAGAACCAAGTACCATCATAATGACACCAGAAGCAATTAACTCTGAGTGGAGATTGACACTGCTGTAATAGGAAGCCCCTCATTACCAGAATTATGGGATAGACCTGACCTGTGTCACAATCCTGCCACCTCTCTGAAGCGTTGCACTTCCTGCACTCAGGACACCACTTGACCAAGTTTTGCTTTACTGTAACTGTGATGGAGTACTGCTGTATCAAAAGATACCATCAGAGTATTTTAAAAATAACTTTGGGGTTTTTCTTTTTTTAATGGCTTTTGATCAATAGCAATGTTATCATCAAGCACAACAAGCATTAATCAACTCTTTATTACTAATCACTGAAAGCAAAAAGCTATGCCAATTCTAAATCACTTCCTTTACATGCTTTTTTTGATGTTTCTCTGCCAAGCATGTTGGATATAAGGAATGTCACTCCTTGGTGCCTAACTTTGCCTGGGCAGAGCTGAATGTAATTGGTATGTGACTATGGAATTCATCTTATGAGATTTTGACCTATGTCTTCACATGAAATATGTCATCCTACAGAAGTGTCTACCTCTCATCAGGGATTGTTGAGGATGCCTGCACAAATGACTTGGATGAGAAGCCTGGCATTAAAGTTAGCTGACATCAATCAAGTCATGGGCAAATGCCTATCTAAAATGAAGGCACTGAAATGCATTTAGAAATCAGGTAAATGTCAGACATCACAATTCTTTAATTAAGAGCAGAAAAAGCTATACTTGAAACACAGACAGCTAAGCATAAGAGAAAATAAGAATGACTTAGGAGAAAAGGCTGCAAATGCCACCTATTTATTTATCACTAAAAAACTACTTACTGTAATGCATTATCAGGAAATAATGCCAAGTGTCCTTCAGCAGGCTGTGATTCCTATAAATCAAGTCCAAGTGACCATGGCATTGTATGTATGCTTGTTTTCTATGTATTGACATCTCTTAATTTAAACAAGAAGAAAACACAGAACCAGTGTTGAATCCACTGAGCCAGAAGACACACATAATCTCTTCTGCAAACAACAAATCTCAGTCTCATCTCACTGAGCTCCAATGAGATACTCATTCTTTACAGAGGTATCACTCACAGAAGATCCTCTTCTCTTGACTAGAAGTAGATTGTTACTCAGTGAGTAATGCTACTTGGTGGTTCCTGTTGGTCATGTCTGACTTTGGCAGAAAGGACCTTACAGCTGAGGGCCTGAGTTAGGCAGGACTCAAATTTTAGACTGCCTTTGTGGCTTTGTGGAATAATGACTGAGTTGCCCGCAGTTGTCAGAAAAATGGGAAAAATATAGTACAGGGATTAAACTGTTGTCTCTTTAGAGCACCTAGTGACATTAAAGCAAATTGATATTCAGTAATCATATTTATGAGCTGATGTGCACCTCTGATATTAGGCCTTTGTAATTTTTGAAGATTAAATTGCTCCTTCAATTTCCTGTGGGGTTTTTTTGGACCTTATCAGAGTATCATCATCTAATGGAACTTTCATCTCTTTGTTTGAGCAAAAGAAACTAGAAAGCATTGGGAAAAGTAAATGGTGTATAGAATTATTATGATGGAAATTAATTTTTCTTTGTCCAACCTGCCATGGAAAATAACCAGTTCAAGATGAGCACTTCTGTGTTTCACTGCTGGATGTATATTTGGCTGTTGCAATATTCTGGACACACTCCATCTATAATCTGGTGGAGATTATTGCCATGATTTGTGTCCATATATACAGCTTTCCATGTCCAAAACTGGCTGAAAACCCCAGAGTATTTCCCGAGTAACTGAGTGGATCTTATTATTTCCTTTATGATTGCAGTGGTATTATTGTGATTTTCATAATGATGACTGTGCCACTGCCATCTGCAGAGAACCACAGGTGACAGCCTGAGATTCAGCTCTGATGTGCATATGAGGAATGATTATTGTCTGCAGAACTGCATTCCCATTATACATCTGGAATTATACAGCTGGATCATTTCAGCTTCCATAAGGCTTGTCCCATACATAACAATGAGAAGATAATGTGTATTCACTCAGTGAACTTCCCTCTGCTCTACTGCAGCACTGACCTACAGGAACCATTTTCCATGGCAAAGACAGTGGATGCCAGGCACCAGCAGAGGTGAAAGTGTTTCCCAGGCAGGAAGCTCCTGCTTCCTGTGGTTATCAAAGCACAGAGGAATTGCCCTCTGGCTCCCATGAAAGGACATTTTGTTCCCAACTTTCTCTGTAATTGCATCACTCTTTAGGCACCAGCTGCTCTGTGGGAGATGAGAGGTGTAATGCTGAACTGAGGAAAGAAATGGAGGCATCAAAGGTGCAGGATGTGAGTGAGCAAAAGCAATGCCTCGTACAAAAGTAACACCTCAGGTCACTTGGGAAGAAAGCACGGGAGAAAGGCTTGCAGACACTGGAGAGGTGAGGGACATGAACTGAGAGGCAGGCAGAAAGAAGGCTGGGGAGATGGTGACACCTCTGATAATCAAACTGAAGAGATGAAAGGACAAAGTAAAAATGTGCTGGGAGCTTATAGAAGTAGCTCTGTGTCTAAATATAGACTGTTCCTCACTATGGAAAGTCACTATTAGCCTTCTTAACCTGATTATATCACATGGCTTTGGAAAATATAGTCAATTTGTTCTACCCAGATGTGGTAATTATTAAAGCTTCATTTACTGAACCTGTTTTAGAAGTACCCATCAGAAAAATGTCATGTCCCTGCTTTTTAAATTTTTTAATTTTGCTTTCAAAATATCTTTTCTGAACTCAAGCAGATAGTAGAAATGAATCATAGACTTAGCAGAATCCAGAATGTTCAGCAGCAGATTTGCATGGGTGATGATCTCTCCAGATAGACAAAGCATCTCCTGATGGAACCCAGGCATAACAGACCATGATATTCAAAACAAGTTATGCTGCTACATGCTCACGATGCTATTGCTTTTAAATCTATTAGAAAAAAATGTCAAAAGCTTCTTTGTTCATAGCTTCTCTCTAAGGCTTTATTATTATTTCTTCTCAAAGCTCTGTTTTACAGCTCTTGTGATTTTTATCTTCTGTCTCTTGACAATCTATGTGTGCCTTAAAGCCCTGGCTGTTCATATCAACTGCATAAATAAAAATTCCAGCTCTCTTTTTTCTTTACATTTCTTTTTGATCAACAGAGAGAATCTGGGAAATAGACCCAATCTAAATATACAGAAAAGAAGACAAATTTTAAAAAGTGCAGGAAATACAGATTTAAAAATCCCATGATTTGAAACACAACCTGGTTAAATTTGTTGGAGGCTTTGTAATGCTGTGTGTATACACAGTCAGACCCTACTGTTAGTCCTTTTGTTTAGGAGATAAAAACATCATAACTTAAGACACTTTGGCCTCTTCTCTTTTTATTGTTACCTTCTTCCCACCTACAGATGTCAATAATTAAGTTGGGCAGTAAAACTAACATCAAGGATATGAAAAATGCAGTTTGCCACCATTTCTCCCCCTGCACTGTTTTCTCTGAGGAGGGAGGTGGAGAGGAGATTTTGGGATCTCTAGGAACAGGGACTTCCTACACACTAGAGACTAATTTTGATGGTACTCCCTGATCCCTCTGGGAATAAGCCTTTTACTTAGTAGAATTGCTGCAATGGCTGTAGCCAGTATTGCTACCAGCATTGGCCTTCTGGTCCAGCTGGGCACACAATGGCTCATGTTCAGCTGGCTTCAATTTTGTTGAAGTTTTTTTTTCATTGACTCTTTTAGTCTATGAATCAGTGATTAAGAAATACTGCTTTCAATTACCCACTGGTCACAAGCTCAAGGATATTTGGAGCCATCCCTACAGAGACAGTCTCCCTGGGCTCCACACATCTCTGTTAGCAGCACCAGGAACTCATTTAGGAACAAATTTAGAGTAGACACAGCACATTATCATGCATGCATTCTTATCTGACGTAACTGAAGTGGTCAATATGCAAAAATTCTCTTTTTAGTTCTTCTCTTGGGTAAGCCATCTGACTGGTAATGGGGTATTTTCTTGCCCTTGCAGCTGACTGGGGGTTTCATGGCCTTATTTGCTGTTGTAACAAGTGATTTTGAAGCTACATGAAGCTCTCCAAACTACTATTACAAATCAATTGACAATTCTGTACATTATTAGGTATTCCATAATGATGGAACCTGTGGTAATAGTAAATAAGCCGGTATCATTAATTTCAATTTTCAGAATTGATACAGGCAGTCTCACAATCATAAATCAAGTTCCCAACTGCTCATATCTACATTTTTGGATTAACTTTTAATTTTGGGCTCATGCTTTTTTTTTACTTTTGAATGTAAATGCTTTAGACCAATAAATCTACCAATGTCCTACAATTTCAAATAATCAAACTTTAGAAGGCTGAAGCCCAAATATCCATTAACTGCTATTCCCTCTACCAAACATGGTCTTTCACTGTTAAGCATGTACACAGACATGAGAGAATTCCCTTCTGAAAATGGGGCACCTATGGGGGTACTGTTGTATAAATGTTCCTCTCTACATCTATACAGATAAAAAATGAAATCCTGAAGTATCTGCAACAAAATTGTACAGAAAATATGTCAGAAAAGCATGTTAAAATAAATTATGTAAGTGAAATCACATTGTTTAGGAAAAAATATATTAATATATGGGTTTACCTTCTAAAACATTATTGTTTTACACTCACCCATATACTCTCTTTTGCTCAATTTCTATTGCTCCTCTCTGTCCTGCTTATATGACATCATGACTAGAAGGGTCTTATAGCCAAAGACTAGAATTTAACTAGAGATATTAAGAATAAAGACAAAAATAATTCCATCTGGTTTATTTCATAGGTAAAAATGTCACTAACTTTTTGATCAAACATGGCAGATAAAATTTATGTTTTATTTCCCTTCATTATACTAAAAGCTACACTTTATAGCAGCTATGATGTTCAAAAAGCTTAGCACACACATGAAAAGATATAAATTTAGATAATATAAATGTGTACTGTCTTAGCCAAAGTGTCCTAAAGAATAGTTGCAAAAAAAAGGATGGCATCAAATATTTCTGGATAATCCCATCATCTTTGTACAAAACACCTTATAGTCCACATGCAAACTCTTTCTTTCCACTTCAGTTTTTTCACATTCATCCTCAAGCTTCTGGCTCCTGTTACACTAGGCCAGATCAAACACTCATCAAGTCCAGGAACCTGTGATCCAGCAACAAATACTGAGGAAAAAAAGCTTCTGCAGGCAGCTGTACAGTATCAGAGAATCCTGATCCAAAGGTGGTGCAGTTATACCTAATACCCCTTGAGAGGTATATTCCTACTCTGAATTCACTGTTACCTTTTAAAGCAAATAACTAGAATCTATAACATCCTCCAGTAAGTATTCCTGCAGCTTAACTACTTCTAACAATATGAACAGTCAGCTTTTTTGGCCTGTTTTCAGCTTACCTTCCTTCAATGCCTACCTGATAATTACAAACATCTGCTTTGCCTTTTAGATCATGTTCAGTACTGGCCTGTCTCTGTGTGTGTCTGTGTTAGGTCAGGGTTTCATTTCCCTTGTGTACATTACTTTTCAGTCATCTGCACAGAATTCCAAATGCCACTTTACTGCTTTTGTGTGTTATCCCAAAGAGCTCTTGTTAAATGTTTACTCCCCCTGGTGAGTACACACCCATTGATCAATGTGCTTCCTGTCTCCTTACGCGGTGAAACCCTGGAGCCCTGGGAGCTTTTCTCTTTGACGCGTTATCCATCCAATCCATTACTCATTGTCAAGCCTCTCCTTTGACATCTGTTCAGCTCTCAACATCTTTCTTCAATTACAGTCACCAGAACTAGACACAATATTCTCTTGGTGATCACAGCAGTGTCAAAACATGTCCAGTGCTTTTACTCAGTATGTGTCTGCTTCCATGTCCAAGGAGGCCATTAGCTGCTTTGGCCACAGCATCACAGTAGGAATTTATCTTCAGTTCTCAGGATCCTAAAATCATTTTTAGAAAAAGTGTTTTCCCAGTCCCCCATCCTGAAACTGTAGCATACACTTTTCCCTACTTTACTGAATTATGCTCTCCTGACATAAATACACTAATTTAACATAATCGTGTAGTTTGGTGTCGCAACACTGTGGGAGGGAGAAGGAAAAAGAAAGATTGAAATGACACCTAGGATCAACCACGTGGTTAAATGTCAAGTATCTGTCATGGGCTTGCTCTAGGGCAAGGAAATTATTGCAGGGTCAAGAATTAACGCACTGTTCAGTAACCTGTTACTCACTGTGGCAGCCTGCTGCTTGTGGTGGGGCAGTCTGTCACTGGCACTCCAGCAAGGAATCTGTGACCACTTCCTGTGACATCTGCTTGTCCCACTGCCCATAGAATTGGGATTGGTGGAGGCTCCAAGAGGAACTTGAGTCAGGCATCTGAAACTGATGAAAGGCAGCAAATTTGAAGTTATGCTTTTCTCATGACATTTAGTTTTTGAACAAATATTCTTTGTGCAGCTGCATCTTCTGATACAAGGCACAGCCTTGGATTTCCTGAATGTGGCACATATGAAAGGTAATCAGGAAGTCAGGGGGCAGATCCTGCTCTTGGCATTGCGGCCAAAAAAGAGGAGGGGAATTAGACGGAGAGAATTACAAAAAGAATTTTATGTGCTCGATTCTGCTTTAAAATAAATGATAATCACACAGATATAGTCCAGATAAAATCAAAGCAAGTATCTGATAGATTTGTGAACATGAAAGAAATAAGACTTGATTTAAATTCCATTATAGTCAATTAAAATATTTCCGGAAAGTTGCAGCTTCACTAGTAGGGACTGGTCCTTTCTTTGCTGTGAGTATCTTAAAATAACAGAATTGTATAGGTTGGAAAAGAGCTTTAAAACCATAGTGTCCAACCATAAAGTATCAATAGCACTCAGCAATATCAGGTTAGGACAGGGCCACAAAGGGTAACCTAAGGATAATTGGCATATTTCACAAGTAACATAAATAAAATAAATTTCATGGCTATCCTAAAAAGAATATTATCCTGCAGGAGGCATTGTTTCCTCAATATTCACTATCTTAACAAATTGGATTTTCTCTATCCTAATTAACCCCCCTTCACTTCCTTCTTCCTAAGGGACACAAAACCACAGTAGATTGTGAACTAATGCTAACACAATATAAAGTATTACAGTTGGAAGATTCTGTACAATTTTGTGCTTCAAGATGTATAAGCCATAGCTTCAGGTTTGTCAAATCTTAAGAGAAAGGTAGTAAGAAATCTCCTTGATGCCCTACCCACATCTAATACATGGATCTAATTCCTTTCTAAGTCAGTTACAAGGCTCAACCCTACACCTGAGAAAGCATCTGCTCCAGCTGCAGGAGGGCAGGGCAGAAGGGGGAATAGGAGGAAAACAAGGAGGAATTAAGGGGGAAACACCTTAAGTACAAACCAGAAGCCTACCTGTGGCATTTGTAATTTTGGCAAGGTAATGGAGTTTATCCTCAGTGAGCTTCCCTGCAGTTATGTAATGGGATGTAACTCACAGCAGGAGTTCAAATGTATGAAAAGGAGCAAAAAAAAAAAAAAAAAAAGTTGCCTGGAACATATATTCCCAATGAGAGATCTTTTGAGTGAAAAGCCACCTTTTTGTGATATACAGTCATTCCTCAGGAAACAAGGATAGTTTAACCATCTGCTTTGTGCAGCTGAGTGATGAGATTCTGCACTAATTACACCTCATACAGGTAAATTCTGAAGCCAGTTATTTACATCAGTTGAGAGCAAAGCCTCAACAAGGAAAACATCCCTATCCAAGGCAGTGTGTAAACATATGCCAATATTAATTGCTTGCTTAAGTCCTCCTTGGAAGGACACAAAAAGATGCTCAATGTTAAGCACAACTGTAGGGGTTGTTTGGAATATAAACACTCTTAAGCCTGGGGATAAGTGTTTTCCTGAAAGGAAACTAGGATTTGATACCCTATAATTCAACTCAAAACAAAGTACACCTGTTGTTCTAACACAGAGTATCTAATCAAGTTTCAAAGAAGAAAATGAGAGTGGCACTGGAAAGCCTTGGAATAGCTTATTTTAAAAATATATTTCATATGTCTTTGTCATATTCATAATCAGAAGTGTTTGATTTTGTCAGAACTTTTCTTGCAATTGATTGGTGATATTTTACTTTTGTGACTTCTTTACAAGTTCTTCCAGAATTGTTTCCTTCTCCATTATATTTCCCTTAGATAACATCACAATTACTTTTATTGTCATTATTAACTAACACTATTTATTACTACTATTTTATTACCACTATTAACATAAAAACAACAACTATAGAAAATGTAATAATGAATATATAATCATTGTCTTCTATATGTTTTATATGTGGGCAAAGGAGGAATAGGGACCCCACTTCAGGAAGTTTCTCAGGCATTACAGGGCAGGTACTTGCCCTGACTGACTGCAGCAGTAAATGGTATGAAGTTAGAAGTTAGATCATCATAGCTTAGAGAAGCTGCCATTGCAATTAAAATATCAGGCTTGATAGAAAATGTGAAAAACCTTGTCATTCCCACTGAAGTTCATGGGGCTCACAGGGGTGCAGGAGGCCATGAAAAAGAGGATGGGGGAGATGGAGCTTCAGCTACTTTATTTTAAAGTGCTACTTGCAGGTCCTTTTCCTGGGGTTGTCAATGTGTGATCTTTACAAAACTTCTTAACTCACTGGTGCTTGAATTAATCAGATCAATTGCTTGAACTGCCTGCACTGATAACATTGAGCATGTGAGACCAGGTGCCTAATCCACATCAGCTCTAACACTGGGACCACTGAGACAGAATCAGCTGAAGCCACATGGAATGACTATAACCTGCACTTAGTGGGGCTTAGAAAATAGACCAAGTACTTCCATTACTACTACTAGCAAAACAATCTCAGGGTTTGACAAAGCTGTGCCAAGAAATGAGTAGAGCCAAAGGGATTTATCATAATATGTAATTTCATTTAAATATTAGAACCTTGTGTTCTTTAAACTGCGCCTTACAACACTTATTTATTAATAAATAGTATTAAAATGCAGGGAGATATGTTAAATATATCAAAGACAAGTTATGAAATAGCAAAATCCTACCAGATTAGTTAAATATATTTATATAATAAAATTGTAAGTACAGTTAAATATAATAGTTAAAATTGTGTTTTCTTGATAAAAGACACATGCTCATCATTCTAAGGTAATTAGCTGAAAAAAATATTCTGTTCAATTTAGGTGCTTGGTGTCTGTGGGTATGCCCTTGCACAGTAAATGCCATACTGGGTCACCCTGTGATCTAAAAGCATCTAAGAGCCTTCTGCCTCTGTTTTTTTTGGCCTGTAGCAAGCACCTGACCTAGTTCTAAGGGTGCAATAGAAGGCTAAAAGTACAAGTTAAAAGAAACACCTAAAAGACTCAAAAAAGCTTATACATCCCTTGTTTCTCTGAAACAGAATACAGAGTATTCAGCCTTTGAAGGAGCAGCTACTTACATTGCAGCATGTATAAGCCACTTCATTAGTGCAGTTCTCTGGCTGAAGTTTAAAAAAATGTTACCCAGATTTCGACTTCTCATTACAATTCAAGAAAGAAAACAATTTTAATCTCTTAAAAAAAATCTTGACAGCAAAACTAAACTATTTCCTATCCAGATCCACTGCACAATGGTCTTCTTTTTTCACTTCTGGAAAAGAAACCACAACAGCAGAAATTATGCCAGATGAAATGTTCAACTTTTCTTTCTCTCTCTTTCTTTTTTCTTTTTTTTTTTCAAATGAGGTTACAGGTCCAGGAATAAAATATGTCTGTGTTGCACTGCCTTTCCCCTGCTCAGGCTGCCCTTCCTCTGTGAGCAGAGTCTCTTGTGCTGAGTCAGGTCATGCTTGGATGGTTGTGCTGAAGGGGATGGATGATTCTTCAGGGCAGAAAGTGCAAAGAGTGGCTTGTGCTGTGTACAAGTTTCTGCAAGGTATGATAGCCTCCATTTTTTTCTGGATGCAGCTCAATTCCTTCAACTGTGAAATCTAATTTCTCCCTGGAAGAAAATAAAAAACCACGTGGAATCAGCTGTAAACATTTGTTCTCTATGATTTGAAGAAACATGAAAGATCTAAGGATCTCTGATTATTTTTCCAAACTTGAAATTGTATTTATACTGAGGAGAGTTGCATTTTCTTTGCCTTCTGTAACACAGGGACAAACATAAAACAGATCTCAGAAGCTGGGCTTGGATATTTTCTTTTCCTGTCCTTCAGAAAGAAAGTTGTTGTGAGACAATTTCATGTAGTCACAGAATCATAGAATATCCTGAGCTGGAAGGAAGACACAAGAATTACTGAGCCAGCTCTTAGAAACTGGCAGAAGGGCCTAGGACATCCTGGAGATTAGAGGTGCTTTCCTTAGCAATCTCTAGCTGCTGCTTCTGTTTCCTTCTCTGGCACAATGCTTTGGGTATGGTGGCCACCATATCCACAAACATTTTCTGATGGCAGGGTGCTCTGGATCCTCCCATCCTGGTAACCTCTTTGTTCAGGAGAGTGGGCAGCTGGAAAAACAAGATGGAAAGGGACAGCAGTGGTAACAGGGGAAGCTTGGAGGAGAATCTGACTAATCTATGGTGGCTGGAGAAATAGCCATGTCAGAAGCTCAGAAATGGCGAGCTCAAGGTGAAGCTCCTGCCTCCCAAACACAAAGAAACATGTCCTCCACCCAGATGAAGTGAACAAACTGGTTGGGAAGTGCTTGTCCTTGTGGCTTGGCTCTATATCCTCAACAACCCCAGCCAGGAGGGGTGGGCTGGGGAGGGGGATGTGTGGATGTTGAGGAACCAGGGCAGGATGGTGGGGTGGGACAGAGCAGGGACAGGGACAGGGACAGAGCTGCTGGGGCAGGGTGGGACAGAGCAGAGACAGGGACAGAACTGCTGGGGCAGGGTGGGACAGAGCAGGGACAGGGACAGAGCTGCAGGGGCAGGGTGGGACAGAGCAGGGACAGGGACAGGGACAGAGCTGCTGGGGCAGGCTGGGCAGCAGGGACAGGGGCAGGATGTGGGGATGGGAGAGAGGAACAGGCAGTGATGGGAGCACAGCCTGCAGCAGGCAGGGGCTGGGCAGCTGCTGGGGAGGTTACAGGGCAGGGACAATGGGCAGGGCACAAGGTGGGCTCGAGGGAGGCAGGAGAGGTATCAGGAAAGGCAGATGGGGTGTGTGTGTCAGCCAGGGTAAGCTGTCCAAAAACTGGAGTGCTCCCATTCTGCGGCTCAGATATCTCTGAGGAAAGACTCCATCATCTCCTACCCCTGCCCCCAGGAGCAGGCCTGCTGGTGTAAGGACACTGCAGCAAGCTATGCTGGCATTCCCTGTACTAAAGAAGGCCAAAGACCCCCTTTGGTTCATAGAAACACCTTTTATTTTTATTATACCTTTTAGTATTAATGCCTTTTAAAGGTGTTCATTTGCTCAGGCTGAGTGAGGGCTTCTTCATTTCAGGTGAACTATTTCATCTAACTGAGCTGTTTATTCAGAGCTCTGAAACAACACAGAATTTGGAATATTACACATTTTCTTTTTCATTCCAAATGAAGTAGATGTAGAGGGCAAGAGCTACTAATTCTACGACTTCTAAGTTGTGGACAGACCTGCAAAACAAATCATCTCTCATTATTTACAAATTTTATTCACCTTCCTGACGAGACATAAAATTTTTGTTTGAATGTTTTGATAAACTGACCTTTTTCAATCCACCACACTCAAAATACATTTTAGTTAATTAAACCAGTTGCAAAACACTATCTTGGTGTTTATAATTTTTGATTAAGGTGATCCTAACACAAACAGTGCATGAAAAATGATCTGAAATGAGGCAGGTAATTTATTTTAGTATGATAAAAATGTAAACATAAAAAATGCATCTTCTTGGTATTTGTTTTAGCAAGTCATATTTAGGCTTAGGGATGGAACAGGTTCCTGATCCTGGTGTAATGGAAACCAGTGGCAGAGACAATTCAAGTACGCATGGAAAATAGTCCTAATAATCTTAATGTTTTCTGCCTTCTAATTTTAGAACATAATTTTAAATGGTGTTTTTAATTTCCTGTATTTCAGGCCTCACTTTTCAGTAAAAAGGGTATCATGTATTTTTCCTCACATGACAAGACATACAAAATCTTTGCAATATTATATTTCCTGGTTTGTATGTTAAGTGACAGTCTAATTTCACTCCGTGCAGCAACTCATCTGCTCCCCTGCCCCCAAAGCTCTCTTGTACCATCAGTCTTTTGTTCTGTGCAATTAAAAAATTGCTGAGGGACAGAACTTACGTATACAGGGTATAAAACCAGAAGTACTTTGTGGGGACCTGCTACAATAACTATTTATGAAGGGGTATTAGTGGGATCTAGCCTCAAATCCCTTAAAATATGATCACTGAAGTGTGTTTAAACATGCATTTAATTTACTCTGGTTTAGGATTAGCCATTTGTTTACAATGTGCCAGATGAGTTCTATGTGAAATGGGATATTACTCCATAGGGTGACCAATTGCAATCCTGCTTGTTTGTGTCACCATGCAGTTGCCCAGAGCTGGACCTGTGCTCTGAGCAGGAGGCTGAACTCAGTGACCCCTGAAAGTCTCTTTCAAACTGGACTGTTCTGGGGCTGCTTTTGGTGATTACTAACATTGTGCAAAAAACATCTTACAGGAAGAGGTGAGAACCTATTTCCTTGTTTGAAGGTCTCATCAGTCCTGCATTTGGTGGCACAAAGCTGCAGCTGAGGTCTGGGCTTGCCTTGCAGACATTTAGGAAGCAGGAACACTCTGGAACTCTCATATGAGCACTATTCTACTGTTTTTGTGACCTGAGCTCCCTCTGAAAGCAGGATGGACTTATATCTATTATCTTGTTAACCTATCTTTAAATTACTGAAGTTTTGCAGAATTTCTTAAGCAGTCACCTAGACAAGTAAAGCTAACAATGTAAATTATGTGCAATTGTATATATCAGGTGTGAAATAATATCTTCATATTATTACCAAGCAATCAAAGGAACAGATGTCAAATGACCATAAGCTTGAAACCAAGAATCATTGTAAGGCATTTTTTTCAGAACACTTAAATTTTTTTACACAAACTTGAAAGCTGGTTTTAACATTAATGAGAACAGATTATTTTTATGTGCTTGCCTGGTTTCAATAGCAGGAGATTAAATGCCTTGGAATTGCTCTATCAAGGTTTTAAATGAGGTATTTCTGACAGACCTGTGCTTGTGTTTAGCCACCAGCATGGCTCTGTGCTGAAGAACAGGGCTGGAACAGCACACCACCAATAGTACCAAGTTGATTGTGGACTGCCTGTATGAAATAGAGATAAATACAGAAGAAAAAGATTGGTGGGCCCTGCTTGGGTATATTTCAGAGTTCTGAGAATTTGCTAATATCATTGCAAAGATATGTTATCATTTTTGAAAAGTCACAGAAACCAGAGGGTTGTTGAAGAGAAGAGAAGAGAAGAGAAGAGAAGAGAAGAGAAGAGAAGAGAAGAGAAGAGAAGAGAAGAAGGTTTGAGGTAGTTCCATTCTTCAAATATTAAATTAATTAAATATTAAATATCAAATATTAAGAGGTATTTCTGGAGGAGGTGGAGACACTCTTCACAAGGATGCACAAGGACAGGGCAAGAGGCAGCGGTCAAGTTGCCTCGGGAAATTCTGTCTGTATATAAGGAAAAAATGCTTCACTGTGGGAAGAGATATTATTGAAATTGTCCAGAGTCGGGTGGAAACAGCCGAGACATGCGCAGGGCCATCCTCTCCGGCAGGAGTTTGGGACTCCGGAGGTGGCTCCCAGCCAGCCTGAGCTTCTCGGGAGAGCCAGAAGGTGGCACGGCTCAACAGCAGGAACAGGCTGCAGGGGCTCTAAGGGCTGCTTCATACTGGAGTAAGTGCTGAAAAAGCCATGGTGATGAAGAGAAAAGGGGCTCAACAAGAACCAATTCTATTTCAGAGAGGGTAAGTAAGCATAGTTTAAGAGAAAAGTTTACTTTTTGGACAATTTTGTATCAAAGGTGTGTTCTATGCCTGTGTGCCCAAGCCAGCTAACACTGCTCTATTCTGGCAGCCCTTCCTGCCACAGGGTTACCCTGCAGCCTAATGGTGGCCTTCCTTGGCTCTCCTTCCCTGACAGGAAGGCCATTTGACAGGTTAAGGAACACCTAAACAGCACCTATAGGTGCTTTATGGGCAGGCAGTTTCAGTCTCATGTTACACACATTCCAGTGAATGCAAGGCATCATCCTCCAACACAGCAGGGCATTACAGGCTGATCCTCAGAAAAGTGCATCACCAGGCTCCAACGGGACTAGAACTTGGGACTCTGAGGAAAGAAGGCATTTGAGACCTTGCTGCTCACCTGTTTAGCTCATATCTCATTCCTGATGTGTGTCTGAGGAGTCCCTGGGAAACACAGAGGCAGGGAGCAGGCTGCACTCTGTGTAAGATTATCTTCAAGAGAACAGAAACAGTTGCTGGAGATGATTAGGCCCCACCTAATTTTGTTGTTGATTTGTTCTGCTGTTGGTGTTATTGTACTCTGATAGAAGCCATGAATATATCACAACCAATGTAACAAGTCAGACTATTTCTGTTGATGCAGAAGACTTCTGGTTGAGCAATATTTGCCTCGGTAAACAGAGGTGGATGAAAAAGTGAGGGAATGATCACAATGTACCATGTTCAGATACATCCAACACAAGTGAATATTGGAGCTGAGAGGTTTTCCCAAGCTCTTTTCAGCTTGTATGGATACATTACCTTAATCTCAGGAAGAACTCACGGAAATGAGCAGACACGTAATGTAAACGTTTTTTATAAGCTGATGACTGCCCACACCTGAGGGCTTTGGGATTACTGTCAGTTTAAAAAAAAATAGCTGAGTGCTTGAAGTAAAAGCTGATTTATCCTTTTAATGATGGATTTATAGTATTGAAATGCCATTGCTCCTAATTACAGGACAAAGAGGCAGGTCCAAACCAAGCAGTTTGAAGGTGCTTAATATGATGACATAGAATATATTTATATGACTGTTTGAGGAGAACAATGTGATCTGATGGAAGTGGTATTTGATAGATAAATGGTGGTAGTGGGGTTAATTTGATGAAACTTGTTTAAAGTTAATTCAGAAACAAATTTTAAAGGACTTAGTGCTAGCCCTGGAGGCCCACCCTTGTAACACAGTGGTCAGAGTATTTGTTTTGAGGAGTGGGAGAAAAAGGACCCCCTTTCCTTAAGTTATTTCTTTGCCAGGTTTGGGAGAGAATTTGAAATGTGGTCCTGTGGAGCTTGTTTTGCTGTAGGCTACAGGGAATTCAGGGTGGTTTCTTCTGGTCTTTGAAACTGCTTCTGTGAAATATGTACTGGATTAAGAGATGAAACCAAAACCTCCCCAAAGAATTTGTTAATCACCATCACAATGTCAGACTCCATCTCTGTGGCCTGTAGTTGTCTGGAACTGGTAGGAAAGGGTGAATGTAATGGTTCTCCTCCTTTGCTCAGAACAGGAGACAAAGCTTTAGTTCAAACTTTTACTGGCAGTGAAGCAGAGAAAGGGAGTGAGCTGCACTCTTCTGCAAAGCTGCCAAGGCTGCTGTGCAGGACATTTGAGAGATTTCAGGTTTGTTTCTGCATCCTAATGAGTTTAGTCTCGTGCATTACAGAAAATACAAAAAAATTACAAGCTTAAGAGGATTGTGTCTGGAGTTTTTAATATTGTCTTTTGCCAAAATCACCATTTTAAAAGTTTTGTATTAACAGAAATGAATTTTTAAATTTGATTTAGCCACAAACCCAGGGATCTTGCGTCTTGGAAATACCATAACTGCATTAATATGGTGCTTCCTGGCAAGGGTAATTAGCCCACGAATGATGAGGTTCTGATGTAGTTCCATTGCTGCTTGTTCTGGAGCTCATTTATTGTGTGACAGTTTGAAGATCTTTGTGCCATACTCCACTGCTCAGTGTAAGAGTGCCCTCAGTCATCTTAATGTCTTCCTTATGTCTTCCTTTTTCATGCTTTCACTCTGAGAAAAAATGACTGCTCCCTTTCCTCTTAATGTTTAGTGCTTATTGAGTTTAGCAGACAAGGTGGAGCTTTAAAATTCAGTCAGTTGAATGAATTGGTGGAAATTTGCAGCAGCAGAGGCTGCCTGGTGGCCAGAAATGAAGGCAAAATGGAGAAGAAAAGAACATTTTATTCTATCTTCATCAGAAGATCAGATGTTGGGTCACTTAACACTTAACTGTGTGCTGAAGCAGGGAGCTCTTTGCCCTGGGGGTGCTGGAATTTCAGAAGTTTTGTTTGTCATCAGCCTGATAATATCAGAGCTCCAACACCAGGACCCAGCCATAGAAAAGGGTCGTGCTGAGTAACAAATGGTTATTTTCAGTATAAATTCCTTTTGAAGTAAAATGAATGCCATCAAATAAGGCTCAGAGCGAGGACAGAAAAGGGAGAGGAGGAGAGTTAGGATGCATCCTCAGAGGTGATTCAGGGCACACAAAGCTAACACATACACTCTTCCTGGGGTGTCTGTACCCTCGCATAAGGATGGCAGGATGTGTGCACAACAGCACCCCTTCCTAGGGGAAGAGAAGAATCTTAGTCTGCCCTTTAACATATCTATGTTTTCCTCATCTTTAAACTGTGTGAAATGACAAAGTAATTGATAGGGCTTGGATGTGCTCCCTGTTTGCTGAATTGAGTCTTTGGATGTGAACTTAGTGCAGGCAGGACATGCTGGTGTAACTGTGTAAATGAGGGAATGCTGACATCTAGGTAAAAATGCTCAAAGAGCTCAGAGTTGGGCTCAGGGTTGCTCAGGGCTAGGTGAGGTATTATATAACCATAGAGTAGGCCAACAGAACTCTTATTCCTGAAACCACAGCAAGGAACTCCATTATTGCTCAGTTATTGCTCTGCAAAATAGGCAGGATCTACCTCTGGAGTGATACTGCTGGTTTTGCTTCATTCCTTTATGAAACACCAGTTGAAGAGGTTAAAAGCTTAGATTTCAATTTATGGTATTCATGTTTTTCCAGACTTTCTGTGCATGTTAACAATCAAATTTTATCATTCTTATTGACTCTCTCTGGACTACATCAATGTCCTTTCTCAAAAAGGCAGCCAAATATTTCAAAGAGGATTATAAATGTTTTAAAAGAACCAGATTTAATTCTCCCTTCTTGTTTATTTGTAGCTATTTGTTGGTGTTGATGGTTTCATGAGTCTTCCTCATACCCAGGCCCTCCCTATGTATTTGTGTAATATGAGGTTCAGCTTTCATGATGTGTGCAGCAAATTTAGGAAGCAATTCTGCAGTAATACTGAAATTCTCACTGGGGTCCAGCAGGTACAAACCCATATGAAGTTGAGAGACGAAAATGTGCTGAATCTCTACAAAAGAGAACTAGGCAGTGCAGGACAATTGTTGTTGATGAGGTTTGAAAGAAAGTGCAATATCCCACTAGCTGGCTTGTTGAACTTGAATTGTGTTTGAGAATTGAGCCTAAGTTGCGTAATGGCTTTGTCAAAACAAAATGTTTGCATTTGTAGATTTGTCCTTTGGAGGAATTCCTGCCATAGTCTGTGTTGCACATGTTCCAACCAAAATGCTGAAATACATGGAATTAGTACTTAAAATGAAAGCAACTTTTATGACCTATTCTGAGTCAAGTATGAGCCTTATGATTCAGAGTCCTGCAACTGTGGAAGAGATATTGAGCAAGGGGCCAGTCACTAATGTATCAGGCCATGCATTCTTTGTATCCAAGACAACCTTTTTTTTTCAGATATGTCTGCTTTATGTGAAGGGCTGCAGTAAGGCTAAATGTTAAATATCAAGATTCAGAGATAATAGCGAGAAAAAAAAAATCTAGAAAGGGTTTCTTGATTTTATTTTTAACTATAGTGGAATTGTGTGATCTCTTATCATTTGAATAACTTATCAATGATTGGTCAAATTGCAGTTCTTATGTAACAAAAATACTAGCTGTATGATACCTCTGCATCTGAAATTTACAGATTTCACTTAAAAGGAGTGCTTTCACTTAGGAGATGAAAACCAGATTCTGTGGAGAGAGCAGCCTTTGCTGATCAGTGTTGACTGATCTCAACACTTCCTGGTGCATTTTTTAGCATATCAGACTTCCAATTTAAATCAGGGGACCTTGAGAAAGGTGCCAAGTGCAAGGCCAGGAGCTGGATTCCCACTCTTTTCACATACCTATCCCACTTCCAAAGATCCAAATTGGTTTAAATTTCTCTTTGTAAAAGTGCTGGTTCTAGAGGGAACATCTGTCTGAGACCCATGAAACAGCATGTAAATAAAATTTACTTGTGTTCAAAATCCAGACTAAGGCATTGAATTTCAGCTGTCTGGGAATGCTGAGCTGGTTCTCAGACTCCCATCTCCTGTGGAAATGTTGTGCCCAAACCTTGTGCAGGTTTACACAGCAGAGAAGTAGCTGTGTGTCAGAAGAATTTCAGCCAGCTGTGCAGAGGCTGATACAGCCCCAGAGCAGATGCTGTGCAATACTGGCCTTGCATGCTGGAGCAGCTCTCTGCTGGTCACAGACAGTGGCCACACTGCTAGGAAGAGGCTGCTTACCTTTTCCTGCTTAGCCTCCAGTTAACAGGTAACTGGCTTCTGGTGAACTGCACAAAACCGTAAACATGGGGAAACAAAAACAAGTCTGGCCAAAACAGTTGGCGAACATTAGGAACAAAAACACCATTTCTAATAGCAGGCCTTTTTCTAAATGACTCTCATGTCTGAAAAAGGAAGCTGAGGTAAAGGACAAAATGATCTGTGCAGGGTAACTCAGATTGCTTTCTCCTTGGCAGAGGCTGTTGGTTAGTGGCTCACCTTCTGCTCTGCTGTTTTGACTCACTAGAACACAGAGGTGTCATCAGTCACTGCCAGGCTGCTTCTGTGCATTGCGTAAGGTACGCTGGCTCACAGAGAGCTCTGAGGAGCAGCATAAAAGCTGGCACAAACAAGACAGCAGGGACTGTGCAGCTGGCAAGAGCAAGCTCCTGTGGTAGCTCAGCACATGTCATGACACTGCTTCTGACACAGTGCTGGTGGCAGGGCATGGCAGAGGAGAGCAGGTGTTCTCACTCTTCATTATTGTCTTTATTCTCTCTGGGAGTAGATAAAGCCAATGGCCTCCCTTTTAATTTCATAGTCTTTTGGTTTGTTGGGGGCATATGTGTGTATAGAGAGAAAGCCACCTCTATTTTGAGTTGCTTTCACATTATATTGACAGGAGCAAGTTGATTACCTTTGGGTGAAACCATTGGGGGACAGCCACCCAGTGTCCTACCTAGTCAAATTTACACAGGAGTATTGCTGGTTTAGAACTTTGTGCTATGGTGTAAGCCCACAAAGATGTGAAATCAGCCCATTAACAAATGATTGATTTCATGCAGCACTTTTGCTTCTAGATGTGTCAAGTCATCAGGGTTCACATTATCAAACTTGTCTTTCATAGCACAATTTTTTTTGTTTGTTTGTTTTCTAATGTACAAGCATTTTTCTTTATACCAGAGCAGAAGGGCTACCAGAAAACAGTATTGTGAAATTCACATTACTATGGCAAATGCAGCTGATGCTGAGAGGGAGCAGATGTGCTGGGCCAAGGCCTGGGAAGTAGTTCTGGAGAGCCAGGAGCCTGGCTGAAGCCAGCTGAGCTCTCAGGAGGGTGCTCTGCAGCGTGTTTTCTTTGGAGACAAGAAGCTTTTGCCCTTTCTCATCTCTTGGCTGCTCTCTCATGTTCCTGCAACCCTCTCAGTTGTACTAACATAACTGTGGTCTTTGCCATAAACTCATTGCTATGTGCTAAAAAGAAGCTTCATTTCCTTGATAAGGGCTGGGAATTTTGATGCAGTGTTAGACATAAGAATCTGAGAAGGGAGGAGATGTCTTCCTCTCTCCTGCTCAAAACCCATCCTGAGGTGGCGAGGCCTTCCTGCTGTTACCCTTCAGAGGAGACTCTCTAATCCTGCTGGCTCCTGCTCTGTGCCTCCACATCCCAGCCACGCTTTCTAAAAGCAAATACAGTCAGAGCAGTATTAGTGTGAGGCACATTGATTGGATTCCTCTACAGGAAAATAAATCTCACGGAATTAGTCTCGCTTCATTTGTGCCCAGAGCCTTGCGTTGTTTCAGAGCAGCAGTATGTGTTTGTAGGAGGATGGTCATGGGAGCAGTGACCTTTAGTTGGAAATATTGCAGTGTGCCTTCATCCCTTGCCTCAGGACAACAGCTTTTTTTTTTTTTTTTCATTCCTCTGAGGAGGATCTGGTTTCAAATTATGTTAAAAGACTTAAGGTTTCTTTTTTTCCCTTGACACTGCCCCAAACAAATATTTTCCATTGGCAAAAACCCCTAATTTTTTAGTTCCCATTGAAGTGGCTTTTATTCCTCCTTCTCCACCTTTTTTAATATGGCAGCATATCCAAGGCAGAAAATGAAGCTCTGGTTAGATCTATAAATCTTGGTGTGGGCAGAGCCTTCTGAGTTGCTGGGACACTGTTATCTGATGTCTGTATCTGATTTGGCTATTATGTAACAGAATTTGTGTGAAACTTTATTCAACTGTTAAATGAATAGCAGTCCCCTTTGGAGGTTCAGCTCATTCATTGCAGTAAATGCTATGGTTAAAACCAAGCTCTGTTTCAGGGTGAAGAAATGCCTCTGTCTGATGATCTTCATAGGGCACGTGCTTTAAACTTGGCAGAGGCATCACTGACAAGAGTAAGTGGTGAATAATGCATCTGCAAATTGTACTATTTGTGCATTGCGTTTTATTAGGCCTAAGCACAGCCAGGAGTAACTCTTCTGCAGAGCTAATACTTGTTGAGGAGCAATGGGTGCTTGATATCACCCTTAGAAAGTTTTGAATGCCTCTGCAAAAGAGAGCTAAAATTTGCCTCTTACTGTTGGATCTTTTCTCTGCTGTCTTATCTCATTAGTATCTCAATTCAGCAAGAGATCCAGGGTCACCTGCTCAGAGGCATGAGAGTTGCCTTTTTCTGGGCTTCTGTACCATTCAGACTTGGATGAGCAGCCTCTCTGTCAGTGGCAGCTCTCTGAAAGTCACCTTAAGGAGGTGACCCAAAGGTATCTGCATTGCCGCTACTTCCGACACCGGGCAGCTCTTGCTTTTGAATTTCTGCACATCCCTAGACTAATAGTTAGCTTTAGTTAAAAATCAAGCTAGATCTCTTAAAGCAAAGTCTGTGTAAAGGTGTTGCAATAAATTCTAAAGCAGCTTTAATTGAACCTTTTCATATAACAGATTAAAAGATTGAAAGGGTGAAAGAAAATGTGTACAAAAGTACTTGTTACAGATTGATCCATAGAACTTTTCTCTTGTGTGCATCCATTCAAGTGCCTGATACAGCATCAGCTTTGTAGTGATGTAATACTGCTGACTTTTTCCACTGCAAAATTTCATGCATACGTAAAAGAATAGCTCTCCTTGTGCCTTGGAAGAAATAATAAAATGCTGGTTTTAATTGACAACTGATGATTAAATCATTCAAACATCAAAGGAAGCACATATTAACTATGTCTCAGTAAATTTAAGGGCTAATAAATTTTTATACGAAGTGGACAAGACATGGCATCCAAAATTCAGATAGAAAAAAGGTGGAAAATCATTGGAGAAATGCTGCTTTTAGATTACTAGTGTGGCATTGAGTAAAAATCCAATATTACAGATTACAATTCATAATGAAAAGCATTGTTTTAACTGGGAGATGATAAACACAATTTTTTTGTGCTGAAACAGTACTTTTTGGTCTTACTACATAATCAAAGTTAAAGTAGTGGTGTGTACTGAAAACAGGAGAAGGATTAGATAGAAATTACCAAGTTCTATGTAAAATAATACATATCCTGAAAAAATTACGTTTGACTTGATGAGTTTTGTAGTGCAAACACCATAGACGACAAAATTCTAACTTTAGGGAGTTAAAGATGTTAGCAACACTCCTGCAATTGAGTTATACTTTAAAGTAACTTTTTATATGTCCAGGATAAATGTTAGAAGTAATTCAAGTTGAAGCTCTTTGACAAAAGAGGAGAGTTTTACTATAACCTTATACATGAGTTGAGTAAGAATATTAATGCATATGTATTTCTGGAGATGGATTAACTGTCCTTAAAATTTGACTTTCAGCAACCTTTTTATGCAAATGCTGAAATGAAGTCATAGCTGTACAAAATACTGCTGCATTGCAGCACATAAACAAATGCATGTCTGTAAAAGAATACAGGTGTTTTTGTTGAAGTTGTCATCATTTTGCAGACATCTTGCAGAAACTGCTTTTTAATATTTTGAAATAACTTTTCTTCATCTTCATAAATTTTAAAAAAATCTGGACCAAATTCACTCACGCTGTAAGTGAGCAGTAACCATATAATTTTTCTTCTCTGTGACATATCTGAATTTATTCCAGTGATACTGAGACTTGTCCCTAATTAAATGTAATTTCCTTACTCCTGACCTTCATCTCCATTCTTATTTCTTCATTCAAAATAACTGCATATTTCCATCACTTTCAGTGATGTCAGAATGGAGTCAGAATGGCAGGGTGGATATAATTTATTTTATAAGGCACTTGCAACTTATTAAAAAAAAAAAAGAAACAAAACAACCAAACAAAGAAAACAAAAAAGAAACTCTCATTCTGGAGATGTGTTAAGTGGGATGAAGTGTGAGAGGGATGTTGTAATGCAAGTGTGTAGACAGCCTGAGGAGGTGGAGGAGGGGGCATGAGAAGGTGCATGAAGTAGAACAGATGAAATTAGAGGAGACAAGAGAGGTTGCCAAAAATACCCACCTGCCTGGTGTGGGGAATTTAGGTGTGATAGCTGGAACTTTCCTCATATGGAGAGTAGGGACTGTTGTTTGCTGCTTCCCTTTTGTAGTGACTCTTGAACTGTTCACTTACACACTGAAGCTAGGAACTTCCTGGAAAAATAATCAGACACAGTATGCAATGTCTAAAAATGCACATCTATTTATTAGAGCAGCACGATTTCTGGAGGCCTGAATTGTGGTTTTTAAGTGTTTGGGATGGGCTGTACTGAGGCTTTCACAGGGAGTGGACAGAGCAGACAAAGGCTTTTTGATAACCATTGTGTCAGTTTCTGCATGGGAGATTATATTGGGTTTAACTGGCTCTTTATTCTGGGTGCTTCTAGGTGCCCATATATGCTCCTTTGTGTTTGATTTCTGATCCCCTCCTCTCCCATTGAGTTATACTCATGGACTTTCTCAGTTCTTGGCTTTATTGTCCCAGATCTGTGACTCATTCAAGCTAAGTTTTGCTCTAACTACAACTTCTTTTTTTTTGGAACTGAGCCAGAGAGAAGATAGCAGAGCACCATTTTTTAGCTTTGGATATTGAGGCTCTCTGAGGTGAGCAAAAGCAGGTGGAGAGATGTGTGAGCCTATGCCCAGCTGGCAGCTGAAACCAACTGGGGCCCAGAGATGCTGGGCCAGTGGAAGGTATTTTTTGCCTCAGCAGTTACAATCCAGCTAACCAGTGAGTTCAGCAGCTGGTTCACTTAGATTTAATTTGCAGTTCTTTGAAAACCTCAAAATGAGTATTATGTGCTTGTAGGAACAGCCAGATCTGCACACTCCTCTGCAGATGTCTTGGCAGTGCTCTCTTCAATATGCTGCTGCAGGAAAAATTGACAATGGCTTGTGCTGTGGTACTTCTGTTTCTGCTTTCCTCATTGAGGACAGGCTTAGGAAAATGTGCAGGTTTTGCAGTAACACTTTAACAAAAACTGTAAAACTGGTTTTTAAGGTTCTTGCTAATTTCTTCTCCTCTTTCTCCTGTCCTAACAAAACAAAAGCAGAAAAAAAAGAGGAAAGTTTAAAGATGTAGGAATGTGAAAGCAGAAAAGGTGGAAAGGCTTAATAAAATGAAAAGACATGAGCAAATGAGAAGAATAAAGAAAGCAAACCCAAAAAACGTAACTCTTCACATTACATGTAGAAAATCATACAAATTGAGTTCAGCTGTTTGCTGCAAAGGAATAAACTATTCCTTTTATACTGTCTTTTCTATTAGAATGTGTGTTTTTATTCTTAGTGTAAAGTATTTGAGTTTGTGATAACTCTGAATGTAAGAAGCACTCATTGAGTTAATCTGTATCCTTTCCTCTTCAAGGTTACTTAGCCATTAGAGGCTTTATGGCTTATGAAAATTTTGGTGGACATGTAACTAAACTGAGGCTAAGCTTTTTGCAGGTAAAGGAATCTTGACAGAAAGGAGCACTTGATATTTAAGAGGCTGCATCTGCCTTGTGTGAATTGATGAAGACATTGCAGCCTAAAAATATTGCAGGTCTTTGTTACCATAGCTCCTTGGTGTGTTGCAACCAGCTGTTGAAGTCAGCCAAAGTATTGAATTCTGCCCTCACAAATGCAGCACGTTCACATTCCAGGTGAATTCTCAGCATGCCTTGCTTTACTGAAAATCTTTATATTTGAGCTGCTTAAATGTCCACCAGCAGTGCATTGTCATGATTTTTTGATCTGCTAAACCTCATTAACATTTCAGTGGTATTTTTCCATGCACCATTCCAACACAGGAAAATCAACAGATAATAGATATGAAGTGATTGCATACCTAATTTGCCTTGAAATCAGGTGAAAGCCTCACCTATATTTCCTGCATCAAATGCAATTCTAGTATTTATTTTTCTCCACCTGCTTCCTTTAATGTGCCCTCTACAGCTGAAGGAGAATAGAATGTTTATTATGCCTTTAACACTGTGAATTTTCTACCTGTGTCACCACACCATACTTTGTCTTTTAGTATTTTGTTGTGAGTCTCTCTTACATTGCAAAATGTTTAATGGCATTTCTCCACTTCTGTCTTCTAAAATTCAGGGACTGATTGATGACCTGAGAGCTGGATGCAGTGCTCCAGGCAAGGTCTCACAGCAGTGGTGTAGAGGGGGAGAATCCCCTTTCCTGACCTGCTGGCCATGCTGCCTTTGCTGTAGCCAGGATGTGTTTGGCTTTCCACGCTGCAGGCACCCATTGCTTTGTCATGTCCACGTACTTTTGCCTCAGGGTTGATCCTTTCTGGGTGCAGGATTTGCACTTTCCCTGGTTGAACTTCATGAAGTTCCTGTTGGTCCTTTTCTGCCACCTGTCAAAGCCCCTCTGGAAGGTGACACAACCACCTGGTGTCAAACACTTCATGTTTCTTTACATGTTTTTCTTTCTTTAAATATAAAGGCTGTTTATAGCCAATGTAAAGACTTGTATTAGCACCCAGATTAGAAGATCTTCAGTGTATTTAAGATGTATACAGTAAACATATTTCAGAAGTATAAATTCCCTTCCACTGAGCCTTAGGAGAATTTTTTTTTTCTTAATACATATTTTGTAACTCATAGTAATGAAAGTTATGGGTATCAGAAAGACAGCAACCTTATATGCTTCTTGTTAACAAGTAAAAAAATATCCACACGTTTTTTTCCACATGTCTGGTCAAATAGGAACTTGTCTTGGAAAAATTTCAGTGGTGTACTAGGGTAGTATGAAATGGAAAAATTTAAATAATAGCAAAGAGGAAAAAACCTTTTAAGTTAACCTGCTTATGTAATTTCCTATCTGAGTAACTTTCTTGCAGCAAAGTGTGCCTTTTGTCAAAAGAAAGGAAGCACGATAAAAGACGCTTTTTTCACATTTGACTTGCTGTTTCTGAGCAATTAAAACAAAGAATTCAATCTCTTACATCTTTTGGGTAGGAGGTTTTGAATGTGAATGAGTCCAGATGCTTATTTTCACTCATAAGTTTGGGATTAGAATTCACTCTCTTATTAGGGATTGATCGCACAGATCAAGACAGAAAAGTCACTTTCTTCAGTACGAGGTTTAGCTACAAAACAATGCCTTTGTGATCTACAGAAATGTGTCTTGCCAAAGAAAAATGAGTTTTTGTCTTTGCTGTGAACCAGAAGGATATTTTTATTAGAAAAAGTTGGGAAGGAAAACCAAATATTTCAGGACAGCTTGCCAGTGCCCATGCTCCTGCTCCACCTTCCTACTCCCTTCTGCAGCCCTGACCTTGGCCTTGTCATTCATCCCCTCCTGTTCTCCCAAGAGCTCTGCAGCAGGTCAGGGTGTCTGTGTGACACACACATCTGCAGTGTCCAGCCCAAGGGGAGCTCAGCCCAGGTGCCCACTCAGGAATGGCTTTAGAGGAGAGAGCCTGAAGAATTAGAAAAAGGATCTGTGCAAAATAAACAACATGTGTAAGGGAATGTGCTTATCACATTATACCTTCTCATAAATGCTTTTGCTTTCCTCCTTCCCACTGCATGAAGATGAAGCTGTCTGTGATAATTTGAGTGCCCTAAATAACTAAATAGCCTGTGTCTTACTGTTCTGCCTCCAGTTCACTGAGGATGGATAAGAGGTTTTCTGCAGACAAATGATGCTATCTCCAGGCTGTAATTTTATCCAGTCAGAAAGCTCGTTGGTTTTTTTTATGTTTCCTGTAAAGCTGGTAGGGTTCTACAGAAATTAGCTGAGCATCTGGAGATCAGTGAGTAATTGATAGGAAAAGGAGAGTCCCTCTACCTTACATGTTCTTCAAACCAGATAAACTGTCTGTCCAGGTGCTCCTTTTTCTTCACTATCCTTAGAGAAAGTAAGGCAGCAAAACCTTTTATGTAAAACCCACAGGCCTGGTATAGTTTTTCTGGAGGCTGACGTTAGGCTGGGGATAAATAATGCAGTGTTGAAAGAAAATAAAATGTATAGGAAGAAATAAACTTTATACATGTCAGTAACAAGGCACCATATTATCCAGCAAGTTTCTGCTCACAAAAAAATGATATAAAGGGTCACATCTACCCAGTGTTTTCAGACTGATGTGGGATTCCCTATCCACAGGATGCATGAGTTGGTTCAGGGTGGAGCAGGGGAGCTGTGCCGAGCAGGTTGGTGCAGTGGTCAGGCTTAGGTATTTTCACTGGGTATCCATGGCTTTATCCATAAGCCATCTGCTCCATAGCTGGATTACATTTGACTTGCTTGCAGCAGGGACAGAATTCACTGATAACTCTGGATAAATGCTCCCAGGCCATCTGAGGAGCGGCACAAAGCGTACGGAGGGACCATTTCCTAACAGAGGAGCTGGGTGGTAATGCATTCCATCTGTAATTGCAGGCAGATAAATGAAGAGAAGAAAAAGCATCAGTCATTTCAGGAATGTTTAGCTTTTTTGGCTGTTCTAATTTGTTTCTGATAGGCTGATATGAACTAATTACTGTAGACTGTGGATCGAAAGGAATCAATCTTTTTTGCTGCACACTGTAGCTTGGACAGGATATTCCTTCCTCTTCAAGACAGATAATAAGAGTGTATACAGAGAAAAAATGCACAGGTTTTTTTGTCACTTGACATCAAGAGCATTAGGGATGATATATTAGAGTTAATGAAAGTAGACCTATCTCTGCTGCAAATCTGATGCTACAACAAATATGAATTTGCAGTAAGGTTATGCCACAAAAACAGCAGAAACCAGAACTGCTTTTAAGAGATGCAATATGGGAGTAGATGCTAGATTACTTCTAAGGGAAAGATCTTGAGAGGTTCTCTGAATATGTAGTAAAAGAAAGAACAGGCCTGTGCTCATTCTGATTTTAGCTCCTTACTGCCTCTATTTAGCAATGTCTGTAGTCATTGTAGCCTTTCTCAATTAAGATAAAAAGGCACCTCCCAACTGCTGTGCAGCCTTGATAACACCAAGAAGTACCTCATTCTTTATTGTCCGGGTAGGGGGCTGGAGTTACAAGGCTCTTAACTTTAAAACCTCAGCTGGGTATGCAATGAGTCTCAGGCTTGCAGATATGCAGCTCATATGGAATGCTGTGATTGAATTTCTTGCATTAATGGTGCCTTTAGAAATAAGCAAGCTGTTAAGGAAATTATTTGATTTCATTTGTGTTATTGGTAGATGAACAGGGAGGACTCCTTTAACCACGGAAGACTCCACCAAGAGAGAAATTCAGAAAGGACCAGGATTTCAAGAATAGACTGAATGTCCCTCAAGAAGTACTTCCAATCTGTACTTCTGCAGAAGCAAACAAACACAAAAAGTTTTTGCAGTCACTGGCTTCAGTCTTAAAAATCAGGTTTTTTCATTACTTCTCTCTTTAAGGAGAAAAAACAGCTAATCAGACTTAAAATTGTAGACAAATGAATGTCTTCTGATAAAGATGTAATGAGTACATAATGATACCTCATTGTGGGAATAGACAACTGGCAGCTAAAAGATAAATTGCAGGACCAGGGTGTATTGCTACATCCAGAAGGTTGGACAGATGAGTGCTTTCTTGCCAAAACCTCTTCAGAGAGAAAAGAAGAGAAATTCCAACTGCTGGTCATGTCCCTGAATGGTCCATGTTTAGGGCAGTAGCTTGGGACACAAAACCCCATTGTGTTTACAATGGAAATGAATTGGTGAGGATTTTTATCCATATTGTTACATAATCTTTTGTAAAGGGAATTTGCAAGTAGAATTTTTGTTTGGTTTTTAGTACCACAGGTAAGTTCCACATCTCACACTGAATGTGCCATTCCATTTGAACAGAAGGGAGTTAGAGAAAAATAAAAAGTAATCAAGGATTATTTTTTAATGTATAGAAGATTTAAAAATATATACAGAGCTACTAGAAGTGAGCAAATAATGGGAACGAATTTGTTTTTTAAATAGAGTATGGCACTTCACTAGATCCAGGAGCATTTGGTTTTCTGATGTTAAGAGACAAGAAGGGGCCATTCAGTGCAGATCTGAAGTTTGCAAATTGAAGACTGATATGAGCTAATGCATTTTTTTTGGCTGAAAATTAATTTAGGCTTTGGAACTCAGGCTGTAGGAGGTTGTTGGTGTTGAGAATAGAACAAGATTCATAAAACAGCATTACAAGGTTAATAAATTTCAGGATTGTGGTGATTATTTATTTAAAAAAATAAAATATCAGAATGCTATTAAACCACATCCTTCTGAGTTTTAGACAGTCTCTGATAGAAAACAGAAACACACTTAATCTGTCTGATGTGAGGTTTATGATGTTTCCTCTGGAGTGCCTAATGATTGTTGCTACTTGGAAAAAGGATTCTGAGCAATTGGATAGATGCTGGACTGATTGATTTAATAATTCCCTTTCCTAATTCTCTGCACACACATATATTTAAAAAGATCCCTGAATGAGTTCAAGGCAGAAGATTTGAGTCTTTTTTCTTCTCTGGGTATTTACATATGAGCATGTAATGCTCCTGTGATGTTCCTGTTAGCATCCTGTTCTTCGCCAGACCACTGGCACAGTAAATCAAAAAGCAGAGCTCATCTTGTATGCAGAGATTAGAGCAGTGCAAAATCCAGATATCTCTCTGATTTCAGCCCCTCATTTCTTCTGTCTCCACTTCCAACAAATTCCTGAGAAATTATTGATTGTATGCATGCAGCTATTTCATAGATCTCCAGATGCTATAAGAAGCAGTTTTTTCACTGTGAGAATAGTGATGAGAACAATTTAATGGGGAGTGTAAAAGGCTCTAATGATTGATTTTATCTCTAACACTGATGATTTCTAACAGAAGCCTCAGGTGCAGGCTTACTCCTCAGATAGTTCTGTGCATTTTTATAGCTTTGAAAATCCTGTGAATTACAGTCCCAAAGTCCACAAAGCTGAAAGAGGCTCTGCTTCTGTGGACTCTCACAACCAGTCTCTGCCTTTGCTTCAGCTGTGTCCATGGAGTAGTTAATGCAGCATACACAGATCATTTTCCAGAGGAAGCTGGAGAAACCAACATGTCTTTGTCTTGCCTCCTTCTCCCAGCCCCCTGGTGCCCAGCAGTGCCCCAGTGAGCACATGGGGGGTGTGTGTGGAGACCTCTCTGCACATGGAACTCCAAATTGTATCTTGTGTCATTTTGGGTATCACAGTGTAATAGGAAGGGCTCTCTACTTTGCTATTCCTCTTACCCATTTGTGCCATTCAGCACCACTGTCACTGTGTCTCCCTCTTCTTATTGTATTCATCAGTTCTTTGAATTGCTTCCTTTCCCCAAGATATATATTTCTCCCAGACATGGTTTCACAAACTTCTCACCCTCTGTTTTTGATGAACTCTTTGGACTCTTTGCAGGGTTTCCTCCTTCTTACTGGTAGTTGACATTCCTCCTGGTTTAATTACATCTAAAAATGACATTTATGTGATATCCCCTTGGTTTTCCTGATCGTAAATGCATACTTCAAATAAAACCAGATTTGCATTGATGCCTAAATCTTCCATTTGCTGTCTCCCCTGACCTATGTACTTTGATATTTATCATTACCCTCTGCTTACGTGCATGGAGGTTTTCAGTCCATGTGACTGCTTGGTGCTAGCTGGCTCACATTAATTTTGCAAGTGAGGTTTTGTAAGGCAGATTGGTATAATGCTGGTATTTGCTGCATTCTTTTCCTCCACTGATCTTGTATTTCTGGCTGAAAGCCACCATAAAGAGACAGCAAAAGCAGTGCTGAAAGACAGAAGGTGCAGCTGAGTTCAAGATGTGCAGTATCATGAATTTACAGACTAATACAGAAGAAATATTGTTTGTAGATGAGACTTCCACTTATATGTGTGCAGAAGTGTTTTCCTTCTGCCATTTGTGTAAATACACCCCATCTGTGTGAACTACTGTAAAAATGCCAGAATAGCCAATAGGGATGTTATTAAGGGAGATTTGTGGTTCTCCTTGCCAGATGGAGCAAGTACATGTTTACAGAAAGGGAAAGAAAAGGGTGAAACTGAAGTTTCAAAGACCACAGATGGATGTTGAACAGAAGGATTCTGGCCTTGATGCTTCATGACTTTTTTAGAAACATAGGAAGTGGAATTATTTCACCTGATTTTGAAGGTCTCAGCTATCACTGGGGAAGATAAGGATTTTCTTTTAAGTTTAGATTTCCATTTTAGCTCAATCTGAATCAAGCCTGTTGACCTCAGGAAGTAGTTTAGATGCAAATGTCTGCATTTTATATGACTGTTTTTGATCAAAAGAAACTGTTTCCTGATGTTACTAGGGAGGGGGAGCTGCATTATCCTGTGCTATACCAGAACAGAGAGGAAAGGCAGGCTCTCATTTTAATACACACAATTCTGCAGGTCACTTTCCACATTAAGAACAGCTGTTGGCAGTACTACAGATGTCACTTCAAAGTGCTCCCCAAATGTTTCTTCCTGTGCTAGGGAATGGTTCATGGCCTGGCTGTCACCTCCTTCTTCACATGAAAGTATGAGATAGGGCTGGAAACCTGTTTCCCTACACTTTCACAGGTCCTGGAAACAGAACTGGAGCTGCAGCTGCCACCACTACGAACACACTTCAAAATATTTCTCATGACAATGGATAAATCAAGAGGTGAAGCTTGGGAACTCCTGTTCTTCATGGATTTGTTGGACACCACTAAAAATTAGTTTAAAGAAACTCTGCCTTCTCTAGCTCCTTCCCTTCTGCAGACAGTATTGCCAGGTTGTGTAGCCTTACCATGAGAGTGTAGACAGCTTGACTTTTCATTAAATGCCAAACTTCTGATGCTGTTTTGTCCATCCAAAACAAAATCTTAACTGCTTTCTGACTGTTCTGCCAATATTTTGGGGGCCACAGAGACTGAAGCTTACAAAGAATTCAGCAAATCAAGATAAGAGTCAACTATTTGTTACCAACAGAGTGAAGCCAGATTTTCAGCACAAGTGCCATGGGAGTCTTTCGCTGCCAGAAGATAATTGTTGCTTTGACTCAAGTGCTCATGGCATTTTGCATGTTTTGTAGTTAAAAAGGCCACTGCAGTTTAGGCTGTTGTCTCAGTCAAAGGACTGAATTAATGCTTATTAACTAACCAGCCCCAGTTAATAACTCCCTAAAACTGAACATCCCATTACCTCTGACATAAGTGCCTTTCAGGCACTCTTGCTGTATGAGATAAGGCAGTCTTATGGAGCTCCTCCATTATTATTTGTTTTGCAGAGATATATGGCTCTGTGATTTTACTATCTTTGTTAAGATTAACCTTTATGGGGGAAAGAGAAGCTGAATGCATATTGCAGTAACATTTCTATATGTACTACTAACATTGTAACCAAATGCCTTTTATTTTTTCATTGGTTCTTTTAGGTATGATGATTAGCACACACTTCTCATCGTTCTGCAGCTGTGATGTTTATCCTTATTTATGGGAAAGGAACTATGGAAAGGGTTGGATGTGGAAACAGCTCAGTCCTCTTGATCTCTGTGATCAAGCAGGCAGCACATTTCCAGTTGACAATGGCTGGATGATGGTTCCTTTCCTGCTTTTATTTACTCACCCCAAAAAAACCCTCACAAAACCAGAATTGATGACAGAGCCAGTGAAAATCTAAACCCCTAAATACCAGAGAAAGCACAAGTTCTGTGAGAGAGATCCTCTGGGGTAAAAGTAGCGAAGAAATAACAGTGGGCAAGGCTGCAAAGATAACATTAACTTGGCTGCATTACATTCACCTTTTCTTTTATGGTCTTTTTTTTCCCCAAGGTAGTAATAAGGTGCATTACACCCCCTTTCCTCAGGGGACAGTGTCTGTGAGCAGTTACAGTGTGTTGAACATTAAGGGGCTGTCTCCTGTACTGTCTGCCAATTAATTTGTTTTGACTTGGAGGAAAATCTCTTTGGCTCTCTATCTCTTAGATGGTCATGGTCCATGCAACTTCATCTATTGCACTTTATTATAAAATAGAGAATAAGGCTATGATGTTGCACCATGATCCTTCCCTGTCTTGCTCCACAGTCCCCTCGCTGTTGGTGAGTTGGGTACAGATAAGGGCAGGAGTCTGCACAATCAGATCTAAATTCAGCTGGTGTTAAACAAAACCTGTAGTGGTAAGCAGTTCTGTTACATTCATAACTTCACCCCCAGTAAGAATAATATTATATATACTGAGGCAGAGCACAGAAGAATTTGTAGATACATTTTTAAAAAAAACCTCAGACTTGTGTCGGCTTATACTGTTAAAATTTCTTGTCCCTGCTTCCTTTCCAAGACCAGATGCTTGATCTCAAAGGGTGTCTTTGAACCAATGCAAGAAAAACAGCAGCCGCCCAGCCTACAATTAGAGCATGAACTGTGGGATGGCCCTGACCACCTCTGACAAATGGCCACGGGAGGGTGGGTGTTTATACCCAGGCTCAGCAGTTTGTTTGTTCAGTGATCTCGCTGGTAGTATTAAGAAAGGAATAAATGAGAGCAAACAAACATTTGGGCAGGATATGCATTTTTATGAGGTTAACTCATCCTTGGGGAAAGAAGGAAGGCTCTGATCAAAGCGTAGCCTTATTGCAGAAATCTGACTGCAGGGGCAGTTTCATTTTTTTGGGATTCAGTTTCTAGCAGGCAGCAGCCTCGAATGATTTAAGAGATCTGCCCAACAGAAAGACAGCAGACAGGAAGGGGTTACCACTGCTGGGACATTTAATAGTTCTGAAGTAAACTGGTTCATTTTCAAAACAGGAAATATACTACAGTGTTGACATTTACTGCCCTCTGGCAAAAACCTAGTAGGTCCATGTGGTAGGGTTGGGATGTTTTTTCCTGGGTTTTCTTTCCTCCCTAGCAAAAAAGGGAGGAAACCTTCTGCTTTTTTTTTTTTTTTTTTTACTATTTGTTTGTCTTTCCCATATCTTCAGCCAGTAATGGGAAAAAAATTATTGGAAAAATCACAAAAAAGAGGGTAAATGAGGGACACTACACCAATTATTAGGTCAGTTAATGGATAAGGCCGTGTCTACCCAACCAGATAATTGTCAGAAAAGCTGGATATGGAGACTGATGTCCTGATTTGCTGTCCACAGTTTTGTCTTCAGAGCAATCCTCTTACTGCACTATCATTGCATCTTGCTATTTTGTAAAATATTCTCACCAGGCTTTCTTAAAGGGGTTCTCAGTTACACAACAACCCTACACACAAATCAATATTTTACATTATTGTCAATAAAATCAATTGAGGAAGTATTGTTGTTAGGTTTTTCTTTTTTCATATTATGATTTCTAATTACACAAATTATCAGAAAAATTTTGGGATGAAGTTCTGGCCCTTCTGATGTCAGTAGATATCTTGCCATCAACAGATGGAGAGAATGTTCTGTGTGTACTGCCTGCCTCAGGCAGGTGACATTCACATACAACACAACTGTATTGTGTCTAATTTGCTAAAAGTTGGAAGCTAAGTCATGATTCCTCATTATATCAATTAAGTTTCTGGCATTGCTGTTGCCTGTGCATGCAGGAGCACTTTCTAATTCTTTGCAGTGAACTCTGTAAGGCATCTGTACCCTGGAACTGGCAGGCACCACTGTTTGCTAAAAATGGGGTGAGGTAATCAAGTAATGGGAACACCATCTGATTGCTCACCAGAACAGGCCTGGCAGGGCACAAACAGAAGAAAAGCACACAAATCACTAGAAAAAGGAGCTAAATAAAAGCTTGTGTTGTACATCTGGGCATGATAAGTCATTGCTGTATAGGACATTCAGGAGCCTGTTCAGAGGTTGTTAGATGTTATTTTGATATTAGCACACCAATGTAGAGTGCCTGGAATAAAAGAAAGCCTTTCCTCTCCAAATGACTCATTTTGCTCCCAGAACATTATCCATGACTTTCTCTCTTGTGCTGAGGGGCAGCTCCCTATGAAAGAGGCAACCTGGATTCCACTGCTCACCCTGGACTGGTGAGTTCAGCCAAATGCTGTGTTAATACATCACTACAAGAGTGTGCTGTGGCCACACTGGTTTTTTTCAGAGAGGCATCTTGACAGAAGTTAAAGTGCTAAGATTACACTTAGTGACTACCCAGCCTGCTTGCCAGCCCCAGCTGTTTGTGCACTCTTTCAATTCCTCTTTAATTGATGGATTAGTTTAAGACCTTACAATAGTTGTATCCAGAACTATTAATTTACGCGTTTGCATTACTACAGAGCCCTCCATGCCTTTTTCATAAACCATCTGTTTTCAGGCACTTTTAGAATGACTCCTGTATGAACATAGATGTTCATACATTTGTTCACATACATAAAAAGACTCATAAAAAGTCTTTTCAAAGATAGGTTAATCTAGCTTTAACTTTGGAGATTTTATCATAAATAAGGCTCTAGTTATTTGTGGGTTCATCAGTTAAACTTACTACACAGCTCTAAATAGCCAGAGTAGTTATAGGCATACATGTGTGTATACACAGCACATGATTCTGTGAATTATGGTTCTATAGGAAACTGTACATAATAAAATTTGTAATATAATTTATAATAAATTTACATACAATAAATTACATATATAATGTAATTATTATATAATGATATAATTTACATAGATGTAAATAAATTTACATACAGTAAATTACATATAACATAGTACATATAAACTATAGTATAGTATGGTCTATATAGTAAGATATATATATATAAACTATAGCAAACTACAGTGTTTGGAGATTACTTGGAAGAAACATATGTGTGTGTCTACAACATAAAACAGTTGTACTTTCTACACTTGGAATTTTTCTCTTAGTCCTCTTATTACTGGTAAAGTAACCTAATCTCAACAGTCACATACTTTTTGGCTATCTTAGCAGGGAAACCATTAGTTGATTTGGCATGGAGACTAACCTTTCACCCCTTGGGGTGGTCCCTTCAGGACATAAGAGGAGGCACATAAGTGGATTAGTGTGTGGAGCATACGCTGCTGACAGTGATTTCTACAAGCATCACATTCTCACAGTTGCAGCAGCAATGCAGCCCTGCTTAAGTGAAACTATCCATCTATTTCAGTCCTGTTTTCTGTTCTGCTGTCTATCAAAATTAAGGGTTTCTGCTGGATTCATATCCTTAGTGAATAGTAACATCACATGAACATGACTAACGAAGAGCAGCACCCTAATGGTGTTTTAAGCACTAATGGCCAACAAGTTGACTATTTCCTGGCAGTTAATGGCCATCTGGAGGAGATCTTGGTCTGTCTGGTCATTAACTGCCAGGAAATCATTGACTTGGAGGTTGCTATTGCTCTTAAAAATGAAATAATTTTTTTCCTTCTCACTCTCCCTACCATCCTGCATGCAGTCCTTAATTACTGTGTCCAGTGGCAGTTCTTTTCTTGATTACAGATGTTTTTAAGCTGTCCAAAGTGTTTTCTGCACTTCATAGGATCTCACAAATGTGTTCCCTGTTTGAAACAATCTGTAATGGAGGGCTACTATTTTGCATTTGTATCTACACAGGAAGAATCTTGAACTGGTGTGAAATTATGTTTAGCTGAAGGCCTATGTGCAAAAAGAGGTTTTGATCTTTCAGATGAAAGTGATATATACCTGATAGATACGAAGATAGACTTGGACAGAAAAGAAATCTGTTGCAAGAGCAGAAACCAGAAAGCAACATGATAGTAACAAAATGGTTACAAAGATCTGTCTTAAGGAAAGTAAAAATTACTATGGCTAATACTAAGAGTTGCCTTGTCCCTCTTTGCCTTGACCCCATACTACTTTTTATATTTGCTATATTTTTAGATACAACCTGTTGTACCATTTAAAAATTTATGTTTGTTAAATATAGTAGTTATTTAGTGAAATCTACATTTCTAAATCTTTCCATAAGAACTAGCTTGACCATGCTGTCTGTAGCAAGCTTGATAACAACTTGAGTTTGTGCTGAGCCCAGTCCCTATAATCACCAGATTGCTTTTACTGGTTCTCTCTCTCCCCCATTTGTCTGTGATGATTTCTGTTGAAAAGATCATCCTTAAGTTCTCTGGGACTTGAAGTCTTTTAGTTTGTGTTTGTACAGGTCATGGCAGAGTGGCATGTGGGATGCCTGAGGGACATTGATGATAATCTACTGCAAAGCTGCCTGAGTAAAGTTGGTCCAAGACTTAAAGGATTTAGGGAGAGGGCAGAGAGGAATTAAAAAGAGAGGATGGTTGTGGAATGGCACCTTTGGGTCATGATTCATTGGTGCTGAAGGAAGGAGGAGAAAGGGAAAGGTTAAATGGATGAGATGTACAAGAGAAAAACAAAGGTAGGTGAAGCAAGGTGTTGGGTAAAAAGAAGTTAATGCTGCAATATATGAATAAAAACAAAACACAGATTGTTATCGACATATAGTTAACTAACAAGCAGCAATTATTCTAGAAGGTGCAGTGATCTGAGTGAGTCCCACAGAACAGCTGTTCTCAGAGTGGGTATGTCCAATACATAGCATTTTAAGAAGCAAAAACTGGACAAAATCTTGGCTGATTCCCATGCAAAGCACAGCTTATAGTGTTCCTGGAATGATGAAAAACTGATTCTTCCAACCCAAACCATTATAGGAATCTATGGTTATAATACAGATACTGTATGCAAACTATTTGGTTTCTTTGTTCTGTTAGGAAAGTATTACTAGAATAAAAGAAAAAAATCCAGGGAGGAAGACTAATTCATTTTTATAATGTCTTAAGACATGGTGTTTCATACCTCTGTTGCAAATTATACTTGGGGCAGGAAATTAAATACAATACTCAGCAGAAATCTAAAAAATTGATCAAGCCTGAAGAAAATATTAAATAAAAATACCTTTAAAATATAACTGTAAAATAGTTATGGATACATTTGAAGCCACATGTTGAAAAATTTATGACTGCTCTGGCACACAGACCCCATTCTGTTTCAGCCTCTCGTTGATTTCGTGTTTTATATTTTGGTTCACTTTGGCAATAAAATTGACATATTAAAAAATGTTCATAAATCATTTCTAATTTGCAAGAGGGGAATTTGGTGTGGACATACATGCTCCTGCCTCTTGTACTTGTGCTAGAAACTCCTGGCTAGTGCCTTCCTGTTGGAGCAGCTGTGATTTCAATAGGCTGAATTGCTTATGTGTGGCAATGGTTTTTTTCTTATAATTAAGAACACATTTACGAATAAAACCCAGGAAAGTAAGGAAAGAATGTTAGGGGTGGTAAAATTAAAGACTTCTGAATGGAAACTCTTTGAAGGGCGCACAATATAGGAAATTCTTCATTTCAGAAAGGACATTTATAAATTCAGTTTAGTCCTGATTTGCATGTTTTCTGCACTAAGACGGTGCTTTTGGTTACAATGTGAGACTACTTGCTAAAGGCCAGTTCTTTGACTGGTTTCAGTCCTTAATTAGGGAACTACGCAATGGTGGTGACAGAGATTGTGTTGGCAAAATTGCAGGAAGGAAAAGAACATCAAAGTGCTTCAATTTTTACATCATTTAACACTTTATTAGGAGGAGGGGAGCTCACCATCTGCCCAGAGCCAGGGTATTCTGTGGCCTTTTCTGTTCCTCAGCAGACTCTCCAGTTTTGAATGGTGACCCAAGACCAAGACAGACTGGGGAACTTGTCAGCAATGGAAAGTCCATCTATCATCCTCATCCCCCAGAATAAATGTTCTGGGAAATCTATGAATCACAGGAGAAGGAACAAACCTCTTTGCCCGAAAGGAGATCTGTAAGACTACAGCCTAGTCTTCTGGTGTTTTCACTCTTAAAAAATGTAAGTCTGTCTTTCCTTGGTCTGCACATATAATTAAGTCATAGGGTGTGTAATAAAATGTGGGAAATACAGGCAGGGAAATCTTGCCTTGGTGCCTGGCAAGATCATAAAGCAGATTCTCCTGGAAGCTATGCTCAGACACATGGGGAATGAGGTGATTGGTGACAGCCAACACGGCTTCACCAACAGCAAATCGGAACTGACAAATTTGGTGGCCTTGTCTGATGAGGTGGTTAGAGGGAAGAATGAATGACATGACCTAGCTGGAATATTTGTGACTCTCTTGCATGATATCTTTGTCTCAAAACTGGAGACATGGATTTGATAGGTGGACCACTCAGTGGATAAGGAATCTGCTGGATGGTCACATCCAATGAGAGTTGTGGTCAATGTCTGGATGTCAAAGCAGAAATCAGTGATGATTTGTGTTCCTCAGGGGTCAGCACTGTGACCGGCACTATTCATCATCTTTGTTGGAGACATGGACAGGGGGATTGACCACTGTATGAACTGCACAGGCTACCTGGAGATGTGCTGGAATCTTCATCCTTGGAGATATTGAAATTTGGATGTGGCTTGAGTGTTGCTGTAGCTGCCCCTGCTTGGGCAGTCTTCAAAGGTGCCTTCCAACCTCAAAGACTCTGTGATCTATCCTGTGCTCTAAAGCAGATGTTCAGTCTCATTTCTCTTCAGGTCTTTTCCTGTTTTCTTTGATGATTTCCATTGTCAAACTTCCATTTAAACATATGTAGCCTATGCTCAAATGTAACATATCCAGTAAAACTAGGATGGTATTTATCTTCCCAAATTTAAGGAGTCCATAGCAGAGTGTGAACTGCAGAGTTGGTTGCCATAGATGCTCCTTAAAGAATGCAAGAGAATATTTGGATTATGTTCACAGGAGTTTTTTTGTTGTTTAAGAGAAGATGAATAACCCTTTGAAATCTCTGTTTCTCTCCATCAGCCAGAAAGGCAGCCAAAGGTGACTATCTCAGACAATTCAAGCTATTGGAACATTTTGCCTTGATTCATCGAGGCTTTTTTTCCCAGTGTCCTTTTCCAAAGTTTCAACTATGATTTCTCCTTGCCATTAGTATCCAAACTTCATGTGCTGTATGAGACAGGTGTGTAATATACCATTTTGTTGTTTCAATGATGTACAAGCACTGTGTTATTTTTTAGTAATAACTAATCTTCTGAGGCTTTGACACCCAGAATCTTTCTGAAATCTCTGGGTTTTGTGGGGATTTTTTTTTAATGGAAAAAGTAGACAGACATTAAGCATTTTTTTACATATTTTGAAATATAACAAACCCTACCTAAGAGCACTGGAATGCATTGCATACATTTATTATATGGTTGCAGCTCTAGATTAAGTCGAAGTTTCACAGAGCATAGCCACTGTGAATTCTGAACTCAATTTACTTCATCTTTATCCAATGCATATAAATAAAGAATGCTGCAGACTAGGTCTACAAGGTTATCTACAGTAAGTACTGTGTTATTTTGGTTTCATGATGTCACTGAAATTATCAACTAAGTATTTTGATTAAATAGCTGGTGAAAAGGCAATTCAAAGCAACTGTGATATGACCATAACCATATAACTTAGCTTAGGAATTTGCCACTGTCTGGTGAGAGTGTCCAACCTGTCCTGTCTGGGCAGAACACAGATGCTGAAAGATGATTTCTTGCACATTTTCTGTAACTGCTGTGCAGCCTGGCACCCACCCAAGTCCAGTTTGTTTGTTTGCTTGTTGGCAGCTAACTTTCCTGTCAAACAGACATATCAGCAGCTGAGATCAGTCATCAGAGACCAGGAAAGGTCATGTCTGTGACCAGGCAGTATGTATCTGAATAATCTCTGTGAGCACAGAGGAAGGTTGTAATCCTGTTTTACTGTTGTCCAGGCTATTCTGGTCAGTTCCATATCTGATTTTCATTGTGGCTGTGGATGGACAGAATACTGTCTTGTGAAGCTTCTTGCAGTCCATGTGGAGTTAGGAGGAAAACCTATGGTGGGATAGCATGGGGATGAAACAACGCCTTGGGGGCTCCCTGAAAAGCTTCTTAAACTTTGAGTAGCTTTCAGCTTTTTTTCTAGAAACCTTCAGAAGAAATGTAATTCTCCATTAAGATACTTCAGTTTTTCTCAGGGATTTGCTCTTGGTTTTGCTTTGCACGTTAGATTCAATAGGCCTTCAGAAAAGGACACGATCTCAGCAGCGTTTCCAGGAATAATCCCTAAATTGTTAACTTTGAAAAGAAGAAAGCTCTACAAGAATTAGGAGGTGATCAAATTCAGCAGCATTCCACTGAGGAAAAGGTGACAGAGAAATGTCAGTCAGCATTTAAACCTGGGCAGTCTTCTGCTGACCTCCTAACCCTGTTCATTACGGCCGAGTGGACCAACACTGGCACAGTCCCTCCCAACAGCTACCTGGGCTTCTCCCACTCAGCCACAGAGGAGAGGCCAGGGGTGCCTTGGGGCTGTTATACAACACTGCAGGAAGTTCCAAAGAATTCTTACTGCTTTTCTTTTGGGGAGGGCTGATGTATATTTTGGAAAACATCAATGGCTAACTGCAATGTGCTTACACTGTCTTTTTATTTGGCGGAGGGAGGGAAATAAAAAGATTTTTTTTTTTAATGTGCATCTGGATTTCCCTCTTAACTAGAAATGTTTCCAAATAATGGTAAGCCAATTAAACACTCACTGGAAAAAAAACATACTTCATTGCTACTCCTAATAGTTATTTTAATTGATTTATGTATTCAGGTTCTAGTTGTATCACTTGCATGGATGAGATTTCACAATTGCTATTGATTTCTATAAAGAAATTTTTTGTCATAATACTGTGTGATGTAACACTTTGAATATTTTTGCCAGTGAATATCAGTGCAAGAGTGGTGATTTCTCTAGTTTGCCAGTAATCTCTAATGACAAGCACAACATTTTCAGTGAAGTGTAATATTGGTTAGAATTTTAATTTCTCTAAGGTTCATTTAATTTGCTTCACTGTCTCATTGGTGATAGCAACAAGTAATTCCTTCATACATACTATTAATTTCACTCTTATTTCAAGTTCCCTGATTTCTTCTGAAGAGTTCATAGTTATATAAATACTTCAAGAATACAGAGAAAAATTGTGTAGTGCAGGAGCATACACAATTTTGAAAGAAGATAAAACTACTGTGTATGACCTCATTCCTTCATAATGGACATTATAGACTTCTGTTTAGTGTACCTGAGGAAGTGTATTGATTATTAACCTCAGCCAGATTCCCCCCTTTTTCCCCTCTGTTTGCTACTTTGGCTTTGCCTTTTACAATTATTTTTTTCTCTGTTTCCACATTATGTTTATACAGCTGCCATTACAGTTTCTATTACTACAGTCATAGTGCTAAAAATGCAGAAATCTTCCTCAATTCCTACTCCATTTACCTAGGATATTACAGCTGACTTCCAAAGAACAAAGGAAACTGATTTTGAATAGTGGCCCTAGACATCTTACAAATCACAAACTAGCTTCTAAGTATATAAACAACACTTTTTATTACAGGTATGAACATTATTGGTTTTGTGGGAGGAGGAAAGTGGGAGAAGGAGAATATAATGAACTGGGTGTGATTCACAATGAGATAAAATATTTTACCTTTATAGAGTGAAAAGCATGTTCATTTTGCAGTGTTCTGCATTCTGAGTGTTTGGTAACATACTGAAAAAGGCAGATACCTGTTCCCAAATTCTGCTTTCAGGATGAGGCAGCAGTGTTTGATGGGAGCTGGGCTCCTCTGTATGGGAGTAGAATATCCCTATTGATCTAAAAGTGCACTCAAGAGCAGCACAAATTCCACTGACAGAAAATCAACAGGAATTGAAAGATCTAATCCTTGCCTTTGAGGTGTTGAACTGGAGCATAGGAACACACTTTTTATAATCCAGAGCTAGCTTGCTTGAAAAGAGCTTGTTTCCTTGGAAGGGTAATTATGGATTAACACCAGACCTGATTTTGCCAGGTCTTCATTGCTTTCTGATAAGAAAAGGTCAAAGCTCACCAACAAGACTGCATTTCTGTGTCTCAGCTAATGATGGACTGGATGAGAGAAGAAACTTTGTCTCCTGCATAGAAAAGCCTGCATCCACAAGTGAGAGTGTGGGCTTGTGATGCCTTTAGTGAATGAAAACTGCTTAATTCATGCTGATTAATCAGTTTAATAGTTTCACTTGGTGTGAATTAAAACAAAAAAAAAAAAAAAGAAGCAAAGGTGTAGTTTTCAGCTATATAAACTTGTGAGGAGGCATTCCAAATGCTCTCATACATACATACCAGCTGTATTAATGTGAGAACAGATGAAGAGTAGGCATTTGGGAGAAAGATTTAAACACAGACAGCTCAAACAGTAACATTTTTCATGTGGTATTTCAAGCGTGTTGCTTCATTGTTCCTTCATTTTTTGGCTTCTGTAGATTTCTTAATTGTCAGACTGCAACTGGAAGATTAACTACAGATGCTAATGGTAATCAGATGTTTTCATGTATTAATCTACTACAGACAGACTTTGAAAGGGAAACAGAGTGGGATTGCAATGCCTATTTACCTCAGAGTAAATAGAGTCTAGAGTACTAAGAATATATACAAACAATGTATGGCAGACAATATCTTTACATTTTTTTTAGGCAGCAAGGGAAGACCTTACTATGTGAATGTACCTTTGGTGTCAGTCAGTTGAGGAGTTTGCTTATGAGAAATTATTCAAGTGATAATACAAACTTACTGCAAATGGGAGGGATGGAGGCTCCATTAAGAGCCCTGTGCTGAGGAAGGCAGCAGTTGGACTCCACTTTTACCAACCCCATGAGACAGGGTCTTGCAGGTGCCGCAGAACCGCAGGGAAAACGTCACTTGTAATTTGCATTTCATCAACATCTGAGAATTCACATAGAAGCGAAATAAAAAATAAATAAAAGTTGACACACATCCATTAGAGATGAATCTTCATGGAACTAGTTGTTTTAATTGCCTGGATGATTCCTTTAAACTAGCACATCTAAGAGTTAAACAGTTGGTCAGTGATTTTGGTCTCATAGAAAACAGATGTTTCAGCGCTGCGCGAGAGCAGCAGAAGGCAGGCTGGGGGTTTGAGAGCAGCACATTCTGCGTGGCTTGGAGGGAACCCAAGGCCACATCCTGCAGCCTGCACCCATCTGATAAGCCTTCCTCTTGGGAGCAGCTCCCCACACAGCATGCGCCAGTCTCGGCAGTCAGTGGTTGCCCTCAGGATTAGCAGAATCTCAGCATTGCATAATTCTTGCACATTTGTAACACATTTCTTCCTGCTAGCTGTGTAAAAGGGAATTCCTTACTATCTATGGCAGTGGATTTGGTTTGCACCAGAAATCAATTTCATTTGCAGTACAAAAGATAGATTTTAGCTGCTTTAAAATAAAAAGGTCACATGAGGAATAACATTAATCATTATGAGCATGTAGCACATCCAAAGAACTCTTTTGTCTTTATGGTCATAGGTTACAAATTACATATTAGAAGAGCAATAAAGATGGGAAGCTGGGCATAGTGAATCACCCCAAATTACACATTAAATGCATCATGCAGGTGTGTATGAATAGGCCTGTAGATGAGTGGTCAGGATTGTATTCCACTGCTGTAATCAGCATGCTGGATCTTGGGGCTGGATTGCTAAAAGAATGACTGGAGGTGGTCATGGCATGGGAATAACAGGAACCTAGTGAACAAATACTGTACATCAGCAAAGTGTCAGGGCAACAAGGGGATCCATGAATGATCTCAAGCTGTGAATGAGTTAGGAGATGGTGGCTCTGATTTAGAAGCTCACTTTAATCACAATACACTTACTTATCTCTTCTTGCATGATGACGGCTCTAAGCATATTTGTAAATAGAGACAGAGTTTCTGACCCAGCCCTCTGTGAATGCATGAATGCAGTAAGTAGAGGTAGCTCAGTAGTATTCTAGTTGCCATAAAACAAGTCACTTTTGACCTGTTGTTTTTGAGGTAAGTTCAATATCATGGGAATTTTGAATTTAATAACCCATAGATACACCTTATCCTTTTAAAAAAGTCATCCTGTGGCTCCTCTGTCTCTGCATATTACCATATCCACAAGAGATAATTGCTTTCAAAATGCTGAGTAAGAATTGGTATAGTGTCTTACCTTAATGAAACCAAAAACAGGGTAAGGTTTGATTTGGTTGACAATTTTTATGAGACACTCTTGTATATTCTAGCTAAAACTATAACTAAGTAATAAACTAAGTTATTTTAGCATAAATGTCTCTGAAAGAAGTGATGTTCTTTATATTGCAGCTTCACAGCAAGGTTACTGGTTTTTGTTACCTGTTGTCTGATTTTTCACTAGGTGTTTTATCACTGCTTCTGGCAGATTTGTTAGTTTGATAGTGGACATGATATATTGAAGGGAAGCATTTTGCATTCCATTTGCCACAAGCACTCTTCAGTGAACAATTTAATGTAAAATTTTGTTCCAGGATTTCAGTGATTTTAAAAATTATTTCTTTTAACATTTAAAAGCACAGAACATGATCCCATAAATTTTAGAAATTATGGTAGGATGATTTTCCTACCTCTTTGCAGCCAAAATATAATAGTTTGCAGTTAACCTATGATAATTCAGAATTGCAGATAAGAACACAAATAGAAGCCAAACCAGATAAGGCTGATATATTGTCATTGCTCTAGGTGAGAGAAAAGCAAAATTAAGCAATACCATGCAAAACAAATAGGTCAAGTCCTTTCAGTTTTCACAATCAACAGTTCATCTGATAGAGAAGCTGGAAGATATTTCTTTAACCTGAAGTTCCTTTCTAAGAATAAATCATTTGGGAGGATGCAGTACTCTGCTGTAGGGTTATATTATCCTTGGAGATCTGGGTTGCAGTAACAATCTCCAGTGACTCTGGAGAATGGTATCAGCCCAATGTATTGAGCCAAGTCTGAAGTTTGGCTTCAGGTGCAGATGGTGTGGCACCCAGTCAGTGTGTAAGGGAAGCATGGAAGGAGCACATCAGACCTGGTGTCACCAGATGTCCACAAATGAGGGATTTAGAGTCTGTAGTGCTATTTGGGAATCAGGCCTTGATTTAGCAGTTAACTGCAGATGGAGATAAGCAGTTTTTAAAGGGTCATGGAGTTCATGTATTTCTAGCCTTAAAAGAATGTGAGCTGGGGGAAAAAAAATTACTGAGGTATACCCTTCATTTTTATAAGGATGAACTCTAATCATAAAATATGGATGGAATGGGTAAAAAAAGGGGTGTGAAGGGTATGAGTTGACATTTTTCAGAATTTCAGTACCTAAGGACTTCAACCCTCTCCCTGCTGTCAGAGGTGATCACCAAGAAAAATTATTCCTTGCACATGGCAAGTGAAGGGAATGTAGAAAATGTGGTCAGTGTAATGTAGTAGGATTCCCATCAATTGATTTACTGCAGATATATTCCTGATAGCAAATGTATTCCAAAATGGAACTGGATTATTTGTTGGCTTGTTAAGTAGTTAGTGAATGTGTGTGCATTATTTACATATGAATGTTTCTCACTGTGATACTGACTGAAAATTTGACACACCAAAAATCCTTTTAGCGCAAAGTTATAATTTGATTGCAATATTAACTCACCTGCATTGGAGATCAAAGCATGGGAGAATGTGCAAAGGACACTCAGCTTAAGAATTTGATTAATATTTGAAAATAAGCTACTTTTAGAGTGTTCTGATACTAGAAAAAATACTCCAGTTGTGGAGTATTGGAATTTAACCAATGTGGATGTAATATTTGGAATAGCACCTCCAGTAAGACTACTCTACAGCTCAGATAGTAAACCATGTTTTCTACTGAATGCAATAATTTCTTACAGCAGTAGTGCAGCATTGTTCAATACAGAACAAAAACTGTTTCCTTACTTTTAAGGAAGCTCTGTTGCAGCCTGCATACCTTGAAAAAAAGTGGTAATAATAATGAAGGGAAGCTTTCAAAGGTGAAAACAATGTTATACCAAAACCAAGAGATTGAATAAAATAGGGAGTTAACTGATCTAAGGGGAAATCTTCTGCTAGAGGTGAATGCTACAGGATAGCAACTAAGACATAAAGAGTTATTAGTCTGAAGTTTTTTAAGAAATTGACAGAATTTCTGAAAGCCTAAGGGACCTGCAGAAAATTTTGGAAGTCCTCATTTCACCTTGAGAAAAGGACACAAATATTTCAATTTGCATGAAGCAACAACCCCAGATGGGATATGTTGTGAATTCTACAAGTGGTGCGGTATTGGCTTGTGGCATAATAATTTAAAATGTTTCTAGGAAATTGACATTTTCCAGGCAGTATATGAGAGGCAGAAGAAAAATGCATCTGGAAAACACTGTGATTTTATTACATGGCTGAACAACAGCTGTGACTGTGTAGACTGAATCCACCTGCACCTGAGCCTGTCACCCTGGGCTCCACTACAGTGGAGGCAAACAGGCTCACTAGAACACCATCCTCATTTCAAAGCACATGCATGTACTTGGTCTGATAAACCCAATCACTTGTTTGTAAGAATCCAGAGTTAGAGGAAATGAATCCAGTTATAGGTACCAATAAGTCCCTTGAATAGTGAATGGTTTGGCTGAGTGCAAGCAGTTTCAGAGGCTAAGTTAGGCTTCAGATTTTCAATGCACAGGACTTTTAGGCTCCCACAGCCAAAGCTGGAAAGACTGTGTTGATATTTACTCCGGTGCTTGTTCAAAGCACATTTGTGCAAGGTTCTATATGCAGAGAACCGAGGAGTAGCACGGAGCTGCAGTTGTCTGGTAGGGCTGACACACACACACACACATGTACACTTAGCCTTTAAAGGAGCTGCTAAACTCTCCTATGGAAGTCAATCATAGTCCAAAATTACCTTGCTGACTGCAAGTGAGCCATAAGGCAACATTAAGAATACTCCCAGTCTGTTACACTGCCTTGTTTGTGTCTGTGAGGATGGAAACAAGGAGAAAAGACACCTTTCTAAATCTGTTCTTGTGGCAACAGCACCTAAGGCTTACAGACTTTAACCACAGACCCATCTGTGCATAAACAGCTCACTGACCAAGTCTATGAAACCCCTCAGTTCAGTTCAGTGATGTCCTTTCTATCTGTTTCCTAAAACTCTGTATATTAAACTTGGGTTTTGTGTCTCGTTGTACTCCAGTGCTGATAACCTTTATTCGTACCATGCCTGGCACTGTGTATGGTTGGTAAATCTGTATTCAACTCTCCTTGAAGCTTCTGTTCAACTCTCCAAAAGCAGCACTCTGGCACATGCCAAGATGACAAGATTTGTGGCAAACGGCAAGATGACAAGATTTGCAAGTATGTGAGATGCTGCACTTAATAAAAACAACAAAAGTCTGTGGCTGAGCAGAACAACGTGCTGGTGTTTTGACAGCTTACTGCTTTCATTTCCTCTTCAGTGTCTGAGCACTGCTGACACCACCGTGCTTTAAAGAAAAATGCCCACAGAAGAGGTTTGATTATGAGATTATTATTTACATGCTCAATGTTATCTATCAGATCTGTTTTCCCACCTGCTGGAACTGATTTAGGACCCAGTGCTCTCCACCCTTTTATCTCTGGGGCTGCATGCCTGCACATTGCTGAGGAAGGCAGGGGCCACCCACAGAGAGCAACCCAGAGGGAAAATGTGCCCCTGACAGTGCCCAACCCAGCAGAGTGACCTAGATGTTGTATTGCAGCATCTGACTGCTCAGCTCTCCTGGGCTCTCCTCATAAATGGATGAAGAGGATGCTCAGAGCACAGGGACAGTTTTTCCACATCCATGTCTGCAGTTCTTATTCCCTTGCTAAGAGATTTAGGGCAATCTGTGAGTCTGCTCAATACTTCCAACCAAAACATGAAGCAGTAATCAGAATTTCAATATGTGTGTTACAGTTTAATTGGTCTGGTCTGTGTGTCTCAAGATGGTGGGAATTATTGCTTAATCCTCAGTACTAGAAGAAGGGAAGCAGAGTCAATGGGGATTAAATGTGGTAGCCAATAAAAGTCATACCCTATGAAAATATTACAATTAGAAATGAAAGATAGCCTTTCCAGATAGCTTTCCTTGAGCTCTTACAAATGTTTAGACAGCCTAATCTAACCACATATTTAGAACAGCTATTTTCAGAGAGACCCTTGTGAACTGTGCTGTTAGTTAGCATTCTTGGCCCAGGTTAGCAATGGAAAATATTTCTTATCTGATTTGGCTGTATTTATAAGTGAAAGACATGTAATATGTATTTTGTCTTTTGAAACATTTTGATTTACAAAAAATAACAGTGTTCATAATGTATCAAAAAAATTGCCTGTGAACATTTATGTAATTGCCTTTGATGCTACTCTGCTAATCTTTTGTAAGCAATTTATGTATAAATAGCAACATATTTTACATATGTAATCTATCTTTATATAGATAACTTTCCCCATTTTTATAAGCTGACTTCAGTGTCTGGGACTACAGACAAAGCTCTGTCATTTACCCATGAAGACAGCAATTGACAGTCCAGCAACAGGCCATAGAAACTACATTTATGTGTAATCAGAAATGATCTTTCATATCACAACATTGATGTTTCCAGCCATCCCTTTGAAAAGTGAGGAAAGGAAAAATGATCTCATATAAAGTCAGAAGTTCAATATTTTGGCAAAGTTTTACTAATGATGTGCAACTTAGAATTCTCAGAAAGGACAGGAGAAAATAAATTCTCCAAGGAGTATATATGCCCTTTATGAAAAAGGCACTCTTGATATATTCAAATTTCTGATTATTACATTAAAAAATCCTATATGTGGCTTTTAAAAATGGTATTTAGTCCTTAAATGGAGATGGAGTTAGAGTGAAGACCAGTAGTCCATGCAACAAAAAACATTTGGGGCTATCCTTTATATCTGGTGTTTGAGAAAAGGTTGGCTGCTCATATCTGTCTTAAAAGTAGAGAGAAAAAAACCTTCTTCCAGTCAACACTAAGAAAGAGTCAATCTGAATGTATTCAAGGGAAAAAACCTTTGTGTAAGGATTTTAAATGGAAGTAAGAGTAACATAAATATTTCTGAGAAAAAAAAAAAAATCAGAAGTGTTTAGAAAGAACATACAGCCTGATTCCTGTATTTACTTTCTTATTTTCTTTGTTTTATTCTAAGATCCTGATGATGCTAAACAAAAACTTGAACTTCATCATAGTGTATTGACTGACAATGACTCCTCAGTTTGAGGACAAGGTATTTCTGCCCTAATCATTGTGGTCTGAAGGACATTTCTGAATAAAATTTAAGATGAGAGTTGCTGACATTGTTGCCATAAGCCATAGCTGTTGGTTCATCACCTTCCTGACACCTCCTGATATTTCCTGACACCTCCTTGCAGCCTTTGAAGTATAAATTTATAAACCTACTCTTAGTAGTTTAGATCAGAAAACTCCTAAATATTTCATAATGGTTGTGTCTTTCATTAATTGGTCACATTTTTCTTAAATTTTATGATACACATCAATCTGTCAGCCTCTGCATTAATTTCAAGGTTGGAATTGTAAAGGGGACCTTTTCTTTGATGTGACCAGGATTAGTTTCACCTGGACTGATCATTTCTTTTAAATATCTTTTGCCATTATAAAAAATTAACTATCCCAGAACAAAGTCCTTTTTCCCAGAAACAGGACAAAAGGACAACAATAATAGGGCTGTAGTTACACTTAACATGCTAACTATTCTCCAGATGAGTTTCTTTTGTGTCTGGCCTACTTTTCCAGCTTTGGGGATCTTCTTTGAGACTGTAACAGGGAAATAGTGTCTCTTTGGGGAAGCAAAGTAGACAGCCTCAGTCAGTCATTATGATTCTCCATGAATCTATATTATGATGGGATCCTCTCAGCCTCTCATCTGATCTTTTGCTGTGCTCTGCCTCCTTTTACGCTGAGTGCTCTTTATTGTAGGCAGAAAAATGGTGGGTGGGGTGTTATGCATGTCAGGGAAATATTCTGACTGCGAAGTCCCGCTTGGCAGAAAGATTCCTAAATAATTATCTATTGAAATGTGTTAACTGTATTTGCTTTTGTCCCTCAATGGCAGAAGATTATTAAAATCAGGGAAGTGTCATCAAGGAACATTGCTTGTATCAAAGGCCAGTGAAGATTCAGATCTGCCCAGAACATGTTTTATAAGCCTCAGGTAGCCCTTTGGACTGTTTGTAGGATTTTGGGTGAAAGCAGGACAGGCTCTCTCCCTGATGATGAGACACTTGTGTCCAGAGTGCTTCAGGCCACCCCATCAGGATTGACAGTAACTTGTCTGAATCTGTGTTATGAAGCATTTGGCCAGACATCTCCTCTAAGCTCCATGTGATGTTCCTGTGGCTTTAAGAAATAATTATCCTTTTTTAAAGACTTTTTAAAGATTATTATCCTTAATGACTTAATTATTAGATCATAATTATGCATGTACCATGCCTTGGGGCATGGGAGGAAGACACTTGTGCGTGTTTGAAGAAGCAAAGCCTGCTTGTAAAGCTCTGTGTGAGGGGAATCAGGGAATCCCCTTGCCTCAGCCTTGGAAAGAGATCTCTGGAATGATCTATTGCCAGAACCATACTTGGGTGCTGCCTTGGAGTGAGCTAACTACAGTGGTCCAAAACAGCACCATGGAGCAAGGTCACCGTGACTGATGGCAGGGGAGCAGAGATCCAACACTCAACCCTCTGCCACTGCCTCTTTAATATCTAACAATCTGCAGATATTCTTAGTTCCCAGTCGATAATGAAAAAATAAATTGATTAAAACCTACTTATTGGATTAAAATCTGCTTTTTAGTGTCTTTCATGGAGCCTGAAAAGATTTTGCAATGTCTTCAGCTCTTTAAAATCTTGTCTGCTTGAAGACAGTTACTGAAGATTTTCTGTCAAACTGAAGGGATCAGAACAGCTAGAATTGAAGATGTAGGTGCATTTAGGTAGAGCACATTATGGGTCTTTTTTCAGTGTTTTAGAACTTGCTGAAAGCTTGATATTAAGTTAACTATTACTGTTTTTCAACATGTTGCAACAGTGAACTATTCCCGGAGAGCTTTTGAGTAATTAAGGTTTAATTTTCTTTGGATTCATGTCTGCCCATTTTCTTTGCTTTTTATTTATTTATTTATTTATTTATTTGTAATTTTTTTCTTTAAATAAGTAACTCCTGTTTCAGTATCTAAATAGTGTTCCCTTTTTTTTTTTTGGAAATTTTTATATAAAATTTCTCCACTGTGTTTAAATAATAATACAGCAGTTGATATGGACTTAAGAATAAATATCTCATCATTTCACTTGGTTCTTGTCTTTTCCCTTTCCTTTCAAGCAGCATAGGTTTGCTTTCTGTTCTCTGGCTGCCCTCCTGCACTTGGAGGATTTTGTTATGAATACCCTGCCCAAAAGGCAGTGCTGGAGGCTTAAGTTCATGGTATATTCATCAAATACCAACAAGAGGGTAATTCCCAGATGGATAAGGAGGTCTCTCAGAGCTCTTATGACATTATAAAACACTCAGGTTAAACCTTACAGTTTATGTGGCCAAGTGAACTCCTCTCCTCTACACCACCTCTCCTGGTGGGGGATCCATCAGACTTTCTGTGTCACCTGAGCAGAAGTGCAGACTCCTACACTTGTGAGCAGATATAGGGGTAGCAGTCTCACTCATTAAAAAATAACCTTGCATTGGATGTGAGACCAGCAGGCTCCAAGATGAATGAATGTTGGGGCATTCTCTGAGCTGCTTCAGGGCACCTCCTGTCCTTTGAGAAGCCTTGAGGGCATCTGAACCCTGAACCCTGATGTCTGCAGTGGATGGGCATTAGAGATAAGTCAGAGATAAGTAGTTTGTTTCACACAGGTGACTGGTCAGATGATGATGGATTTGAAATGTTCATTGGCTCTTGGATGCAGGCAGAGCTGGAGCAGCACTAACAATGTGGGGATGAAAACTCTGGAGAAGGGTCAGTTAGCCAAGCATCTTTTACTTTGTCTTCTGTGGGAAATATATGGGGTGAGAGTGACAAACTGTGTTTATGCTTACACATTATTGATAGCAATAGGATGCAATAAAAACAGGAAATGGTGGGTTTCTTGTAAAAACACAGAACTGCTTTTGTGTTTTAAGTGTCAAAAAATCCTCCTATTAGAGCTAGAGATGAACTTTGCAATATACACACTTTGAAGCATACATTTTCTTATCTAAACATTCAACAGAGATCTCATCTATTCTCCCCTGCTGATGTTAGGGGATTTGTCCTTTTATTGGCTTAGCATCTGAGAGTGTCAAAGCAGCAAAACAAAATGTAAATAATACCCATTTCATCCTCAAACTCTAAGTTGCACCAGAAGGGTTTTATTTTCACATTCTGAGCTGTTGTTACCCTAAAGTGTTCTCAGATATGTATAAGTCCTGAAATTAACTTTCAGTGCTTTGCAATAGCTGTGTGCACACTTTTGGGATGTTCTCTGCAAGGAGAATTATGCTAAACCCTGCACTGGTTCTCTGACCATCTGCTATGTGTGTACATATTGCTCCAAGAATGTCACTTCAGGGTGCTACAGAAGTAAGTAGGGAAATCACCTGTGGAAAATAAAGTTATAAATCCCTTCCTTATCACCTCCTTGCTGTCCTACTTCCCACAATGTCATTTCAGTTATCCTTGGACTTGAAACAAAATTTTCTGCCTCTGAATGTTTTAACTTCTACTTCTGTGCCTGATTTCTCTGATCACTTAGTAGCCTTTATTTGTGAAAATAGCTATTTGAGGAGCAAAAGACTCTATTTAGGAGAAATTCTGGGCAAAGGCAGTTGTTCCTAAGACTTTCTAATACTGAAAGTTCCTACAAAAAGCTGTTTTGTGTTCAATGAAGACAGAAAGAGGCAGGGAGGGTGACTACAGGTATCTTTAAGCTGTCTAGTGTGGGGCTTAGCCTTGCAGTTCCTTGCTGGCCCTGAGGGGCAGGATGTTTTCATAGCATCCTCTGGCTGTACCTGCTGGGTCAAGAGTCTGGGACTCTGGCACAGAAACTGTTCCCAGGGCATTGTTTCTTCTTATTTCATGGCCCCATCTCCCTGACAGGACATCAGAAGTAGGAAGCAAGAAAAATCTGAGCCCTGGAACTTGGCCAGGCACTTGAACTCGAGGTATTCTGTATTGCATTTAACCAAGAACTTTTTTTAAGCAGACTGGATATGATTATAAAGTCCAGAAAAAGGCCAAAATCTAATAGCAAGTGGATGTGACTGTGAGACTATTTTTATTGTTCTGTTCTGATAGACAAAGTTATGCTTACAGTTCCACCAGCTGCTTATGGGAGCCTGTGGCAAATTCTAGCCTGGTGTCTGAAGTGCAAAGATGAAACTAACCTGACATTTTCCACTCCTGTCACAAAGTCTGCCTTACCTCAAGGAGTGTTGTGATGAGATGGACGAAGCTCTCCAGGAGCACTTGAAAGTGATTGTGTGGTAACAACTGCTTCAGAAAAAGGTTCTTGCACAAATTTGCTTGAACTGTCCAGTCCCATAACATATAGTTGCTTCTTGATCTCTGAGAATGCAACAGTTGCTAGAATAAATAAGGATTTTCTCATGTAAAAGATGTTTCCTTGATGTCTTGTAGCTGCTCTTCTGGCACCATCCACTCTACAGTCACTTGAATTATATTGCTGTGAGACTCTGCTGGATGAGAAGAAAGTAAATGTTTGAAGTACAAGCTCTAATGTTGCTCTGCCATGTGGACTTGCTCAAGACATCACCAGAGACTGCGAGGTTAAGGATGTTGATATCACCTGCAGTCACATCTTTCTCTTGAGAAATTCTGGGTTTGATGTGTACAATGCAACAAATGTCTGTTGAGTTACACAAGTTGGTGCAAGCTGTGCATACCTTAATTCCCAGGGTAATTTAGCAACAGTGCCACGTGTGCTGGAGAAAATGAGAATGTATTATTATTTTCTTCCTTACAAGAACTCGTGAGTTCATCTGCTTTGCTTGCAACATCTTCAGGATTCAGTAGGCTGAATACTCACTGTGCTTTGCAGTTACACTTCCCTTTCTTGCTGTACAGTAGCTGAGGATGAAACATCAGACTGAATGTAGCCATTGAACCCATCCTCTTGGTAGCTGCTTCCTGACTTGGCTTTGTGAACTGTTCCAAACCTCACTTGAACAAGCAGTGATCCTCAGGTGTGCCTGAACACCAGCCAGTGCTTCACAGCCAGTCTGGAGGCAACTGGTACTGTCAATGGTAGATGTGAAGGACATCATCCTGTCAGAGTTCCTCCTCTCCTTCCTCCTTTCTCTTCTGTTTCACCTATCCCCTACCTCCCCACCTTTTCCTTTCCCTTTCTTCTCCTTAACTTTCTTCTCCTTAACTGTTTTATCTTTATGTTCAGCTCCTCCCACTTCTCTGTAGAAAGAAATGAGAACTTATAAAATAAATGAAATAAAGGCTTATGAAAGCTATTACACACCTTTGTAATTAAAGTTTGATTATTATTCCAGTTGTGCCCTCATTAACAGGTATGTAAACACAGATGGATGTGAAGACAAGCAGACACAGAGCTCCCATTACTGAAGATAAATATGGATAGCAAGAATCCAGAGAGAGCTCTTGCTCTCTGGATCAGTTACCTCTGTGTAGGTTAGACTTCTTAGAAGTTGGAGTTACCCAGACACAAAGGAAGCACTGAAACAAAAGAAGCACAAGTTTCTTCATACTTGATGTAAAGCTGTTGCTCAGCACAGCAGCCATGCCCCAGAGAGTTCTTCTGTCTTTCCATGCATTAGACATCACAAAGGTGAACTAGTGAAGGGTAACAAGGCAGCTGTGCTCTTCATGAGGTTGAGGCAGAGCCTATTCAAAAACAGAGCAGCTACACGGTGTTTACATCTCTCAAAAGCTCAACAAACAGTGTTTGTTTGTGATTTGTATCTGCCTTTTGCTGACAGCGCTCCTCCATTAACAAGGGCGTCCCTCCCTGGAGCAGGGGAGGACTGGGCCAGGGGATGCTGTGGAGAGCTGGGAGTATGCCTGCCCTTCAGCCAAGGGTGTGTTTGTAGCCTGTGTAGACATTCCCTGGTGAACTTTCAGCCAGCTAGATGAAGGTGTGGATAGCAGTTTAGCCACTGCAGCCTGGAGCACAGCAGAGGCACCCAGTGGGATTCCCCCTCTTCCCCAGCCGCTTTTGCATCCTGCTGGGAGCTCCAGGTTTTCTGCAGCAAGCACACAATGAAATTATCCAATTTAAGGGCAACTGAAGAGTAACCTAAGGAGATGAAGCAGTGCTGGGTCTGATGAGAGGGATGGCTCTGGATTTGTCTCTGTGGTGCTGTCCCCATCACCAGCCCAGCTTTGGGAGAGTCTTCTCATGCTCTGCATCTGAGATTCTGTGCATGGGATTTTGCTTTTTTCCCCCTAAATTCTATAAATCTAGCTTAGCATTGGTGTGATGCTTCAATAATTCTGTTATTTCACAGAAATTTCTGACGCCAGTAGCCATTTTAATAAATGTTGCTTTATTTCAAAAAAAGTTTTTAATTTAATAATTACTTGATAGTTAGTTTAATAATGTGTGCTAAATGACCGGATTGCCATATAACTGCTATGTCATGAGTGTTTATTAAATATAAGTTAGATCCTTGTTTGAAATATTTTATAAACTGTCCCAATTTTTCTTTTTCTATGTAGTTTTCAAGAAAACAAGTTCCTCTGTGTATGGATTAGTTAGAGGGAATGTACAGATCTGCTTATAGAATCATCTTGAAAATACTTAATGACATTCTTTAGGAATTATATATTCTGAACATTGTGCCATACTGAAACTTCTAATGGAAGTTGAGTGGAGTTTTTAAGTCTGAAGTAGCTGGTGAAACCATACTTTAGTAAAGGCTATGAATTTCCTTTATTTATCTCCAATTTCAACTTTGCAAACTGATCAATTTAACTGGAGTTTATTTAGGGCATATACCTCACAAACCTTCCCTGATCTGAGTAGTCCTATTGATTTACGGCTTACTCTTGTGTTAAAAGCCTGAAATATCTTCCTTTGATATTTTGTTTCGTTTTCCCAAATGAAGATTTTTTGGTTTGTCTGAGGAGTTCCCTTTTATTTTTTTCTGGCTAATTGTGACACGAGTACGGGTGTTTCTGCAGGTCTAATTTATTTTCAGATTACTGAAGGAATTAACTGTCTCACCTGAAAAGATTTCAGCTTGAAGAACATGAGTTGTTCAGCATTGTCAGGAAATTCTTCTGTTCCTTGGGTGTGCACACATGCAAGAAATGCAGGAGTTAAATATGGTACTGTTTTTTCAGTTTTAGTCGTCTGTTCTGGCCTTATTTCTCTTTATGGGCTGTGAAGTCCAAATACAGAACCCTCAATGCATCATGGTGAGGAGTTCTAGTAAATAAACTGCCCTTTGTCTGCCAATCCTCTTGTAAAAGTACCAAGAAATGATGGTTAATCCATTCATTTACCAAGTTCTGGGTCATTTATATGTTCTGTCCCATCACAAAAACAGAGAATAGGAATCAGCAATTCAGGGTTTCTGTGCAATGCATGTGAGACTATTACTTTGGAAGAAAGACTCATACTTCAAATGTTATTGAAAAAACCATGCATAATGCTTGTAGAGAAATAAAGTTTTAATCTCTATTTTTCATCCATTTCAGACATCAGTGTTGATCAGCACTAGAAACAGATTTAACTAAACAATATTTAAACTCTTCTTGCAAAGAGCTGACTCATTGCCACAATAAGAATGTATTAGCTGCTTACCCAAAGGTGGCATAAATGTTTGAAATTTCAGTTCATTGTGCAGTATTTAGTGTAGCTGATGTCTGTGGAGATGATTATTCAGTTACAAAAGTAATTTAAATAGTCAGATAAATTTTATTTAAGCCTTTTTTTTAGATAGTGCTTGATTTTAAAAGAAGTACAAACCCCAAACCCTGAACAGAACTGAGCAGGTGGTTCTACAACAGCTAACGGAGATAAAAGAAGAGACTAGAGTGTGTGTATTGTTAACTGATGTTCATAAATTAAATGAAAGCAGAGGTGTCTGGCCAGGCAGCAAGTCTGTTCACTGCTGTTGCAGGCAGTCTGCAATATAATCTCACCATAATTCTGAGATTCGAGCTCCAGCACAAAAGTATTTAAATTGTTCTCAAGCACTAGGTAGGAAAAATCATAAGAAAGCTGTGTAAGGAGCAGAGCTGAGGTGGTGCTGAAGGAAGAACTGATTTTATCTGGAACTGAGGAGAGAGACAAGAACTATAGGGAATAGGATGAGCACAGTGATACAGATGGTGAAAACAGTTTCCCAGAAATTCATTGTCTCAGTTGCTCTGTTGTCCTATCAGCTGGCTTCTCTTGTTTTGCATTTGCTTTCACCAACATCTTTGAGCCAGCTTTAGAACCCTCTGCAGCTAACAAGAGGGTTTTTTTCTTTATTTGCTAGCCTTTGTGTCTGAGTCCTAGGGGAGACACTAGGTACTTTTTGTGTTCTGCCTGCAGCATCTAACTTGCTCTTGTATAAACGAGTTTGATTCGGTGCCTGAGGGTCAGTTCAGTCTTCCTGCCAAAAAGCCCTCTGAAGCCAGAGGTGGGTGACCTTTTCTGATGAATGGTTTGCTTTGAGAAAGATACATGCCTGGTCTTTCCAAACATATTTGTAATTCAGACCTGATTTTGGTAAGTAAGAGCAATGAACTACAACACACTGAAAATACTACCAAGGTGTTTCCCTCCAACATTTCCAAACCAAACAAGACTTAATTTTCTAATGCTAGATTGCTTCTAGTCCCTTAAGGGCAGTTTGTGGGCATTTGGCACCAGCCCTACCAGGGAACAGAGCAGCTCATCCCTGAACTGTGCTGGAGACAGGCTGTGCAAGGATCCCACTCACCAGGCTTAAAGGTGTGGAGGCACACATTGCTTCTTGACTCTCCTGTGGTTCCGGGTCTGTGCTCCAAATGATCCCATAAATGAGAGGTGAGTATGGTCAGACACTCCCTCCAGTTAACTGCAGGTCCATAGAAAGTTATTTTCATCTAGTCCTGAGCCCACAGAGGTTATTTTTGGTTTGATCCCTGGCTCGGAAGCTCTGCATCCGAGGCTGAGGCATATCCATTCCTTTATCAGGCTTTCACTCCTGCAAGGGGATGGATATTAGTATCAGAAGCAAACCAGAGACATTGAATGAGGTCAAGGTGACCCTACATAAGTGTTAGATAACACAATAATTTAAAATGATGAATGAAATAGTTTAAAGAATTTTAATTATAACTTACAATACAGACAAAAGGCTGTGCAAAACTGTGTGAATACCTCTGGCAGCTGGGGGCAGGGGAGGTATGAGGGGGAGCAGCAGGTACACTGACAAAGCAGCTCTTGCACTCTCATTTCAAAGAGGTGAAATTCCTGCTGTCCCTGTACTGACCAGTGTGGGGTGGATGGAGGAGGAAGAAAAAAAAGAGAAATAGATTGCTTTCACAAAACAAGTGGGAAAAGACAAAGCTAAGAAATAATAGAGTTACATATATTTTTTTAAAACCTAATGACAGTTAACAGACAACAATTGGAAAGACTAGGTTAAAATAATTTTCTTGATAAGGTCCATTTGTGGTCAATACTGAAAAACAAATTATTCAGCCTAATGGTAGATAGAGAAATGTAACTTGTATTTAAGACAGCACTTGTTTGGATATCAGAGGTAGGAAACCAGAACTCTGAAGTATTATATACTTGACTGTTTCATGTTAACAACTGTAGAGTCTGATTCTGCAAACACTAAAACATGTGAGTGGAACTATTTTCCTGAACACAATATATATGAGTACAGAAATATAGATTTAGCATATATAATTATTGGATTCCTTGTCCTCGCTATAATTTTAAATGATTGTTCTCTGTTTTTAAATCTCTGTTTTAAACTGCAGGAATATACAAAGAAAATACATACTTAATTTGGAGAAGAAATACTGGTTGTGTTTTGCTGCAATTAAAAGATTTTGTCCTTTTATACTGCAATTTCATGAGCTTTCTTTTAAAAAATCAAAATCTTATTTGTTGTCAAAGATATTTCTTAACTTTGCTTTTTAAAATTTATTCAGAAACCCCTATGGACACATAAGATAGAACACATGAAAGAAAGTCTTTCTCTTTTTTTTTACCCTCCCTCTTTTTTTTTTTTTTTTTTCAGAGAAGTAACATAAAATATGTGTGTGGTGTGCTAAAGTTTCATGTTTCAGGTAATCTCCTTTAAAATAATGGGAGTCTAGATTGCATCAGTTAGTTTAAAAACTGCTATGCTATTGGTAGGAAGAAAATGGGATTTGAGCCAAAATTTGCCTGTGTTACTGCCAAAGTCTGTATCAGATTTAAGACACATGCTTCTGCAAGCTTCCATGAAGGTTGTGAAAAAAGTTTTCATACAGAGTTGGATTACAGCTCTCGGCTCAAAACACTGGCCATTACACTACCATCTTAAAAGCCTGCTGTAACACCGAGCACAGAATCGAGCAGATTTCTTACATTTTCTGGACCACAGATGGATTTTGAATGTCTCCTTGTGTCTTGATGGAAGATATATTAACTTCATTAACTGGAAACCATACCTGATCGCTTGTGAGTGTGTATATGTGTACACATACAGATATATATCTATTTAAAACCTTATCATGATTTTACTTCAAGTGTATCTAAGATCTGCTCTAAGAAATTACATTCTCTAGAGGAACTTACAATTGTTTTGAGCAGCAAAAAGACAGATATTTACTCTCAGATGCTGGAATCCTTTGTGAGTTTATGAGAGAAATTCTGGAAACTTTTCTGTGCTGGTGGCAGAGAAATGCCTTTTGAAACAGACACTTCCAGCTGTACGACAACGACTGCGCAGTAACCTGTGGATTTTAAACATCAGAATGTACAAACCGTGGGCAACTGTGAATATTTTCATAATTTCTTTTCTACATCTGCTGCAAGGATCTGACTATGAGAATGGTTCTGTGAAGGTAAGTGAACTTTATTTACTGTGATTCTTAATAATACAAATTTCCAGAATTAGCTATATTTAATGTGCAAGGTAGTGGGTTTCTCGCTGTTTTGGTAATGGATTGTTGTTTTTTTGTTTGATGATGATTTAGTTGCAGAGATGTTTAGCAGCCATAGAAGAAAATGAATCTACAAGGAATTTAAATCCATATTCTCTGTTTAATATTTTATTACTTTTTTTCTAGTCGTTAAGTACTTTTTGTATACTTTGTTTTTGAGTTAAAATTTTCATTTCAGTCATGAAAAATAAAAGAAAAACCTGAAAAAGAAGCCTGAGTCAGAGTATTTAGAATATTTGGTAAATACACCTTTTTATTTCAGGTATTTAAAGTTGCAGGAACTAGTGTGCTGGCATTGAAATTTTCCCTGTGAAAACACGTGTTCACTTGTTTGCCAGATATCAGAGAAACATTTTTCTTTTCCTTCATTAGAAAAAGTTATAAAGGATTTTATAATAAAAAGCAGCTAGTCATAATAGAGCACATTGCCTGGAAATTTACTTTTCTTCTGAATATAGTACATGAAACAAAATTTAAGCTGAAGCCTCACCATGAGAGTATGATTTTTCAGATCTGGCTTTCAGATGTGAGAACATCCAGGACAATCATTTAGAAAAATCAGAACAAAAACTGGAGCAAGTTTCTACATGTGCAATCTGTCCAAAAATGATTAATTCACTGTGTGGTCCAGAACAATTATTTGTTTTTCACTAGCAGAGCAAAACAAGCTAATATTTTTTTTCCACTTCAGAAAACCTCCTGCTTGCAAGCAATGACCACACACTAGTCTGTGAGCCTGCTGCATGCTGACCTGTGCTTTAGGAAAGAAATGCTGTGTGCCTAATTTCAGACTGCTGCTGCCAGCCCAGTAAGTCAGCAGTGGTGAGCAATGTGTGCCTCAGGATGACTGATGCCTGCTGACTGCTCACAAGCTTTTAATTTACAACCTCAGCAATCAATGCTTTGAAGGCATTAGGACCAGAGTAATAAGCCTTCTTTAATACATTAACTTTGTGCACTGCATGACAAATCACCAGTTTTGTGCTTGTAGGAATCACTTCATTTAAACCAGAACGTGCTTTCTAATACAGAATAGTAATCATTTTATAATTGGCAGGGGTGATAATTCTGGCCACATGTGGGATGTAAGTTTATTCAGCACAATAGTAAAACCACTAGAAAGCCCTTTCATTGTAAACTTTGAATCCATATCCACTTTGCCTAGAGTAAATGCAAGAGCTCTTCTTGCTAGCTTATACTGTCTTACAGCTCATTCACTGTGATAGACTGTCCACCCAACATAGGTACAATTGTGATTATTTTCACTGAAATTTGGTTACCACTGTCAAGCAGCCAGCTTAGCCACAGGCTACTGTTCTTGAAACAACTCATGGAGAGTTCCCAAGACTATCCTACAGGAATCTTACAGGTCACACTCAAAAAGGTATGACACTCAAATGCTGTATTTCACTTGCATTGGCTGCTGATTGCCAAAAGGAAAAGACTGCTTGTTCTGGCTCTTTTGGTATAGACAGAGGTTTTTGGCTAAACCGTTTATTTTCCTTTTAATGTTCGGCATAGAGAGTTAGCTCTCTGGGTTGTTTTCTCTTGTATGACCTGTGGGTTTCTGTGTGTGTACATATGTGGAAATACACCACAAAATGTGCTTCATTTTACAGTGTTGGATGGCACACAGGGTTATGATTATTTTTACCATTTGCACCTCAAATTGAATTTGCAGTTTGCGTAGAAATGATGTATTGCATTCACTTACCCTACCTTGTCTTTTTAAAGTTCTTTAAGATCAACAGCAGCATCACCTGGATAAAACCCACAAGGTCAGGATGCAGCTAATACACAACTGATGAGACCTAGGAAGGGTTAAGCACCAGCAACCTGCTCTGCCTCCCGTTATATGAATCCAAGTTAGGTGAGCTCTGTCCAGGACACCTAAAATTTTAAAGCAGTTTACGCTTCGAACCATCAGGTGGCGTCAGTGTGGTATCATGCAATAGAGTTTCAGGGGGCTAAGGGTTTAAATACTCTCTTTTCCCCCTTCAAATATCCTGATTAAAGGTATGAATGTTAAAAAGCTTATGTACAAGCTGCCATGACCCAGCATCTCCATGGCAGTTGGCTTTTCCTAACCCTTCAAAAACTCCATCCTATTTTGAGCACATGAATCCCTTTTCCCCACCATGTACATTTATTCCTTGCCTGTCAGAGCTCTTCCTTCCTCTCTCCATTCCTGACCTGTTCTACTCTCAGCACTTGACCTGTGTTCCCTCACCTCCAGGACTTAGTTTTCCAATTGGTCTCTTTTTTGTGTTATCCAAGTGTCACCCTCCTTCCCACTTGCTTCCTCCTGGATGGAGACATCCTTCTTCTGTCACAGACCCTCAGGAGTTTTGTCCAAGTTCCTCAGAGACCGCCCTAATGGACACTTTTGTTTTCCAGTCATGTCTGACCATGGTTCTCCCTTCCCTTCTCCATCTACAGCTTCCTTCTTTGCCCCTGTGGTTTTAACTGCCCCAACTTTCCTTTTCCTGACCCATTTCTTGTTCTGATCTCCAAAGATGATCTCAGCCTCCTTGGCCAGGTCTTGCCCTCCTCCATGAGCATTCATTTCCTTCCCCTCCCACAGGCAAATCCAGCAGCTTCCTGTCCCTGGGTGCCAGACCCCTGTGGCCTGAGGGGGAAGAAGGGCAGGTCCTGTGCTCTCAGCCCCATGGGCTGGACCTGCACCCGTGGGTGGCCTGCACCCATGTCCTGCTCTACTCCCAAGTGGACCGGAACCAGCACAGGACCTGACTGCTGCAAAGCCCTGGAAGGGCTATGTGGAGATTTTTCAAAGATAGCAGTGTACACACCTGAGGCAAAAAAAGGTTCCTCAAGTGTCAAAAATTCACATCTGGGATTCACAGTAGAGAAACAGAAAAATTTTTTGCACAGATAAAGGAAGAGCTTCAACCTCCACTGCAGTCAAGCCATTTTGACAGAGAAAGCAAAAAAAATATTAAAATAATTTTGAGGCAGACATCTGGTATGGAAAGTTTCAGGCTGAACATCGAATGTCTGGCAGTGAGAAGCACAACTGGAGCACAGGCTCATGGTGGGAAGCAGTGGGCAGCCTTAGACAGGGGCAGCACAGCCACACAGGTGTCCAACAGGGCTTGGCTCCAGAGCTGAACTGATGTCAAGGCTGGCCCTTGCCTTCCAGTGGCTTGGTTCAGGATGCCAATCTAACATAAAAAGTCCTCATGGAAAAATTAGATTTCCACATGGGGTTTCAGAAGACTGAGAATTACTTTTTAAAGTTTTTTTTTTTTCATCAGGAAATGCTTTAAAAATTCCTTATTGAAGTTCTTGTCCCGACAGTCTCTTACGTTTTGGAGCCTCTCCGCTAGAGAACCGCAAATTTCACTGTCTCTCCTTCTGTCTCTCCCCCTCAAATTTTTCCTCCCCTAGAGCAGCAACAGACACAAACTACTTTTTCCAGAATTTTAAAATTAAATGTGAAGAGCTATGTCCTATATTCATCAGAGCTGAGGCAAATTTTTTGCCAAGAAAAGCCAACGATCCATCAGAGCTGCTTCTGCCTTCCAACACTAAAACTGCCTCTCTAATGAGGCAGCAAGTTTTGATATTGGAGAATTAAAATCTCATTGCTTTCCTCCTCAATTCTGCTGCTTCACATTATTAATAGTGTTGGGGGACAGGCAAGAAAAAGGAACAACTGGTCACTTCCAAGTTAAACAGACTCAGAGCCTTTTCCTTTTGCAGAGGTGTTCTCCGCACGTTGAACCCTCCTTTGGTTTTGTTATAAAGAAGCCCACAGTGGATAGGCCTGAGGAGTGTCCCTGAACTGTAAAGCTGCTTTCTGATCAGAAGACCAAGGGTCAGGTGGGCTTAGCTGGGAAGCTCTTTGTTACAATCACTCCTTTTCCACAGCTAAACCTTTCCTACTTCTGCACTAAACGTTGTTAAAGCCTCCAGTGGTCGCTCTTGCTCAAACAGACCTTCCTTGTCTCCCACTGTCACCGTGAGCTGCGCAGAGCAGGAAGCCACTTTCCAAACACAGCTGGGGCATAGTCCTTGTCCACTGGTGAGAGTGAAGCAGCACTTCCCCACCCTCCTGAGGCCCTGGACCACCTAAGTGGAGAATGCCTTGCCCTTGGGAAGACATGGAAATACTGGAGAGCTATCACACCATGGGTGGAAGAAATCAGGAAGCTCTTTAAATCTCCTCTCTGAGAGCCAGCTGCAGTCTGTCTGTACAACTGAAACAGAGCTCTGTGAGGAAACCTGAGCAGCAGAGCTGGCTGTAAGCTTTTGTCTCTGTAATTATAAATGACAGTGTTTTTCAGATAGATTTTCACAGCTTTCTAAAATCTGCTTGCAATTGTTGCTCAGCTTCTAGAAAAGTTAAATTCTAACAAATCTTACATGTCATGGGATCTCTTCCTCAAAGGCAACTCCTGAAATTCCAGCAAAGTGCTTAACTGCTAGAAAAAGCAATTTGAAATGTCATTGGGAACAATTTCTCTGTTTAAACTAGGCTTTTCATCCTCAAATCCAGCTTCCTTTCAAAGTTAGGAAACAATTCTAAACAAATATTATGAGATTGTGGTTTTCAGAAGTATTTCATTCTCCCAGTTTTGTCTGCTGCTTTTGATTCTCTGTGATTACCATCTCTGATAGGCATGATGAGCCAAAAATGTGTGAAAATATACTTAAAGCATTCCTGCAGAAAGGACTGTTTGTGTTTTTCCTTCAGAAGGGAGAAGCTATCAGGGAAGTTGTGAGAAAAGCCACTTTGTTCTGATTTATCTGCTACTGTCTCGCCAAGGTGCACTGAAGGCAAACAGAACAATCCTGTATTGTTTTCAGCCACACAGCATCCATCCGTCCTTGGCTCTTATCAGTTTGGAAAGGGAACTGCTAACATGCTGCTACTTTATCAAGAACAGTTCTTGCTCATGAGAAAGAGCAAAAAAATCCCTCCCAGCTGCTGATCCAATCCAGTCCATCCCAGCTAGGATTTTAATGTCTGAGGATAGAGCAGAGCTTGGAAAAGTACACCAGGCTGTGTAGATTATTCAGAGGCAGCATTTGAGAAACCCAATTATCAGCTGTTTGAAATTAAGCACTGATTAAACTTTGCCATCAGTTGTAGCTCCCATCTGAAAGTCTGTGAAACCAAAGGGAGGTAAGAAGGCAGGTTCAGAGGGCAGTGGGCCATCTTTTTGGTAATTGGTGGTCTGAAAGCAACCAAAACAAGCCATCAGCTCAGGCTCAGCAAGTGTTGCTTGTTTCTGTTTTCTGCAGCCTACTGGTGCTTTCTCCCCACAGGCATTTGTGTTGTTTATAACCATGTGGTGGTAGCAGTGTAGGCTCCCAGAGAAAAGATCTGCCTGAAAACAGGAAAAAAAATGCTGCAAACTCTGACTTGTGAGACCTCTGCCACGGTGTCTGCAGTTTTTGTTCTGATTAACACTGTTGCTATTCCAGACAAGGTTTACTTGAGTCTTATCTCCTGGGGACACCATACTGTCATTTGGGAAAAATAAATAAGGTACAGTTGTTGAAGGTGATAACTCATTTATTCTTATTCCCACTAAAAAAAACCTTGTATGATACATTTTATAGTTATCACACAGTGGGATCTGTGATGCTTTTAGGCCTTTCTCTCAGGGCAAGTAAGCCCAGTTACAAAACTGGCCTTTACCCTTTCTTGGACTTAGCTTTGAGACCATATTGCTGAGGGGGAAAAATGACCTGAGCTATGCTGCTGCAGGGAAGTAAATCTGATATGGTAACTTTCCTACAGAAACACTTATTCCTGAGAAATTTCTTATTCCTCTCACTATGTGCCATTCCCTTATCTACTTCTCCACCTGCTTCCTACCTCCCCAGCATGCTTTACAAATCATCATACATCTCACTGGGATTTGAGGAACGGAAAAAAAAAAAAATGCTGAGTACCCCCACTACAGCTGCACAGACTCCCTTTGCCCATGGGAAGATCAAACAGAATTTTTTTTTTAACATCCTGGTGAAGGAGTGATATATGGGCTTCTGTAGCAATGAACAGCAGAACAACTGCACAGGCTATTTTAGCTTTCTTGCATCAAGAGAAATTCAGCTTCCTTCTTTTGTGAAGGACAGCTGTGCATTTTTTTATATTTTTTGCCCAAATGTGATTGAAGGTGTGTGACCACTGAGCTGGTGATAGGACGCCATCTAGGGTCCTTCTGCTTCCACAAAGTCGTACTGAGCACAAAAAATGTGGAGTTGGGCTCGTGGGATTTGGCAATCCAGCGTGGGCACCACATGAATGGGTTTGGAAAGGGGTGACCACCTTCCTCACCATCAGGATGGGTTTGCCTGAGCCATGCTTTCACGGGAATCAGGCTGTGCTGGGTTCGACAGCTCACGGTCACTGACTGCAGTGTGGTCACTGTTTGAGTGCAGCTGGGGAGGGAATTCTATTTGAGTCATGTTGGATTGCAAAAAAGTTGCATCATGTTACTATATCGCATGTCACTTTGCACACAGAGAATGTGCCACAAAGACAGGCAAAACTTTTCACTTTAATTAGCAGCATGACTCAGAAACCATGTTAGGATACTTTTGTGAATTGCTAGGGAAATATTACTCAAGAAAAACTACAATTCCAGGAAAATGTGTGCATGTGATTGGGGTAACATAAGTTCATTTAGTGTTGGCAATGGCTTAGCTTTGTGAGTGACATTTTGAAACCCAGCTGTCCAATTGGCTAGTCCCTCCACCAAAACATTTATTAAAGTGTCTTGGGGAAAACCCAAAAACCAATGAAAGCACTAACTGAAGGACCCTTCATCACATCAAAAAAATATTTTCAAATATTAAAAGAACACGTAGTCATCTGATTTCATGCAGGTCTCTGTTACTGAGCCATTCCAAACTCACTCTCCAAACCCCAGTGACTTCCAAAGAATGGACAAATATCAAGAGACAGTGACTACAGCCTGTACATGCTCTTTGTAAACACATTTAATATGTTATTTTTTGATGTGTACACCGTGTCATAGTGTTGGGCCAGCACCTAACCTGGTGTAGAGTGAAGTGATAAAGTTCTAGCTGAGCTCTGTATTGAGCAGCAGATCTGCCTCAACACATTGCAGCAATGCAAGACCATATGAACAAGCATATGAGCAGCTCACAAAATGTACTGTAAGACTCCCAAAGTTGACAGTAGAATTTAGGATATATCAGTGAGTCACCACATTGGACATTTATGACAAATCACCTGTGTTTTTTCACTTATCAAATGAATGTTCTTTGTGTGATCACTGTAGAAGGTAAATTCTCAATGTAGTTGATTAGGCCTGAACAGGAAGAAAATCCATGCCTTAGCAGATCAACTCTTTAATTTAGCACTCCAGCTTTTTAATTACTGCCAACAAACTGATGCACAGTGGATGTTGCTACCTTCAAAATCACAGCTGGAGGATGGTTCCTATGAGAGCCAAAAGACCTGGGTGTGGGAAGGAGCATCTGTTTAATGAGAATTGTAGCTGATACTCAAAATGTTTGCTGGCTGAAAAAAAATGCCTCTCTTTGGTGTAAAGACCTAACTGGCAAAAAGTATATAGTTCTGAGAGGTATTTTGATAAAATATTATCAGTCTCTGCTTTGGACATAAAAATTATATGAAATATTCTGAGATCCATGCTTCTACAAAACCATGTCCAGTTCTGATGTTTTCAGTTATTTGCTTTCAATATTTTGGTTTATTCAAGAGAGAATACAGCAACCAAAATATCTCATCTCCAAGGATTTTTATAATGTAAGCATGCTACTAAAGTGCAAGTCTGATTTGTTTGCTGTAACACCACAAAAGATCTATTCTAGTTCAAAAGGCCATTCAAAATATAAACCAGCTGTTCTCTTGAAGCCCCAGAGAAGTTAGTATGATTTACTTGTGAAAACATATCATCTTTAGCTAAAGTAGAAGCTGTTTTATCATCACCTTGACCACCAAGATTAGAAAATGGGTAATTAGGAATCCTTCTTCAGTGGAAGTTAAACTGGAGACCAAGAAGACAGACTGTCAAGAAGGAGTGTCTGGAGGAAGCTTTTTACCGCATTGAACATGAGGTGGAGCAGTCTTGAGCTTCCTCCTCCTCTGGTTTTGTGTCTCAGTCAGATGATGTACTGGCATGGCTTCAGCAGAAGAGGCCCTCAAACATCACAAATGTATCAGTGAGAAATGTGACAGTCTCAGGTGAATGTTTCCCTGTCAGCCCTCTGCCACCTCATACAAGACCTGGCCAGACTATGAGTTTGACCATTTTTTGGTCCTTCCAAACCCACAAGTGACATATCTGTCAGTCCTTCTTTTTGTGCTCTGGCAACTCTACACTGCTCTTCTCCCAGGCCAGGGCTCTGTGCAGTTTCTCTTCCAGCAGCTATGGCACACAGGACTTCAGGATGGAGTGCTGTGATCACAGAGTCACCCTTTCCTGAGAGGATGCACGTCCAAGGCCAACACCCTCTGACTCTTAAGGCAGACTGCAAAGAGGTTTTGCACAGATTGTGGGTGAGGAAAGCAAAATTTTCCTGTGCCTGTTCTTCCTGAGCTTTTTCAGGGAAGAAGTTCCATCCCTTTACATATTTTTTGCTACATACTTGGACAATATAGCTGTATGATTTCAATACAGCTCTCACTGGAGAAAACACCCTTCTCAAAAAGTGACAGCTGGAAATTTGTCTCACAGGGCCCAAACTTGTCCCCACTATAAACAGAATGCCCCTTCAAGTTATTAATGCTGTAACTGTGATGATCAAATTAATGTTCAGTCTGGACAAGACAGTGCACTGAGAGAGATGAAACATTTGTAGAAGAGATTTGAGTATTTGTTTACAATATTTTGAAGGTGAAGTACTGCATGCTCCTGAAATTTCATCCATGCTTCTGAGATGACAAAGACTGTAATAGCTGCTTAAAAATCCCATGATAAGCCCATCATGTTTCAGAGAATAATTTTAGTAGGATGTCAAAATATCTAATTGTTTTGGCTCTCTATGGTCATGTTCACTATAATTAAAAATGGCTTTTTTGTGCACTAATAATGTACAATGATGCTTCCAGAGGGAATATAGCCAGGAATGCAACTTCATATATCAAAAGTTCATAGCTGACAGAGAATCAAAATTTTGATTTTACTGGAGCTGTTGAAAAGTAAACACTCTTTCCTTGGAAATGAAATACAAAGTGATGATACAATTACTGCATGCTAATATGTGTCAGACATGTGGCAGAATTAGATGCCTCATGATAGATATTTATGGGGTGCTGCAGCTGCTTGTTGATAGGGCAGTAAGTCACTCCTCCAAGCCTCATGTTTTCAAATTGCAGAAGATTCTCTCACTATTTTATTACCTGTTATGCAACACCCCAAGGATACAATATGCTGTATTATAGACAATATTTGTTATGATAAAATTTGGCAATGGTTGAGCCCCTGCTACCTGAAAATCATGGCTCATCACTCTGAGTAATATCTTCTCTGTTTCCTTGGTACTCCCTTTGGATGACGCCTTCCTCTCTTTTCTCAAATATTTTGCTTTGGCTGTAGACATCAGGTTAGGTATCCTCTCTTCATTTCATGTTTTTATCTGACTCCAAACTGATAGGAGACACAATAATGCTAAAAATACTGCCAATAATTATGAAAACCCTCAAAAGAGTTCTTTTTACTGCAAAAACTCCACACAAGCTTGCTATTCTTACCGGGAAAACACAGTTCCTTGTGTTGGCATCATAATAGCAGGAGCTGCTTCATTTTCCTGCCAAGAGAGAACCAAACTTTTCCACGGGAACTCCCCTGCAGTTCCTTGGCCACATCAGCTCAGTCTGTGTGCTGGGAGCCACAGCATGGCTGGGCAACTGCACCGTGGCTTTGAGGCAGGGAATGGAGAGCTTTTTTCTGCCAGTGCTGCCCTTCAGACAGTCCCAGGTCCTCCTGACCCTGGTACAGTTGCACTTCCTGGATGGTTATATTTCTGTACCTCATAAATTACTTGTGTTTTAGATTAGGAGAGGTTATTTAATCTCATTTGACTACTCTCAGCTGAGTGGGATTCAGGTCTCCTCACTACAGCTAAGCTGGTGATCTGCCAATTCATCCTTCAGCATCAGTGGAGAGGAAGAGGCGGTTTGGAGGCACAGTTAATTCAAAAGGCTTTAGAATGGGATGAATGTTCACCCAGTGGCCCTATTTTTCTCCATTATCTATGACAGGAGTCTCAGATAAATAGTTCATATTCATTCAGGTGAATAGAATCATAGAATCAGATTACTTTTTATTTTTGATAATTGTGGGATGGCAGGGAGCTGTAGGCACTCTATCTCCACAAGATGAGCCTGCAACTACAATCAGTTTATACACTGTGGTAAAATCACCTTGGGAAATGCATCGTGGAAGAGAAAAGGAGGTTGTTTTCAGGTGTAGCATACATAGAAGCAAAATTCCTTGGTATTTTCTTGTGGTAATGAATCATCTACCTAGTATTTAAACAGGTTTGAATCTAGTTCTGAGATTAGCCTTCAGGCAGCACTGGATCAGGGGGAATTCTCCTTCTGGTTGCATGAAGTCTTTGCCTTCCACATAACTTCTCTTGAACTGAATGCAGTTGCTACAGCTGTGTCAAGCACACAAGGCTGGCATAAAGGTTCAAAACGTCCTCACATGCTGCCAGTACTCTTTGTGTTCAGGTGCCCTCATTTTGAGACAAAACTTCTACCCCACAGACTGGTTAATTTTGAAAGCTTTAGTCTGACCTTATCTAAATCCTGTTTGGCCAAGTTTGTGATACAATGGCATTAAGAGATCATCACTCTGCTATGCAGCTACAATCTGCTTTTACTGGCAAGATAAATCTGTTACCTTCTTTCTATTGCTTAGCTGCTGAGAGGATGGATCATAAAACAGTGCAAGGTTATCGAGAGGTTCCTTAATCATTTGTCCTGGCCCCAGGCACAGTGGTAATGTGGAAAATTTCCATTGGTATTTATGCAGCACTTGCCATGATAGTGTCTGTGACCCTAACTCAGAAAAACATTCCTTATCAGAACAATTCTTACAAGTGTTTAGCTTTAAGCAGAGGTTTATGTCCCACTGTAGAGAAAGACTGTGAGGCTGGGACTTAAAGAAAGTAATCATGTGTAAAGCTTTCAGGATGTATTTCCTGGGTCTGTGAGCATGCTTGAGTATAGAGTGAAATGCAGGCGGATTGTGCAAAATATAGATTTCTGTCAATTTTTATTTTTGCCTTCCCATGCCCACAAAGTATTATTCATCTGCATCAATGCAGATCATTCATGCATCTGTTTTCTTAAATACAACCTCACGTGTTTTTTATGCTATAGGTCCTCAAATAAACTGAGGACTTTAGCAGGCCTTTTTTTTACCGTTGTACTCCACATCTTTCCTCTGTTGTTCAGCATACCTCCAGGAGGTCTTGAAACACATCATTAATGCTGCTGAAAAGAGCAGCACATGCCAGGAAAAAAAAAGGAGTTCTGCAAAGGTGGGTTCTGCTAGCTTTCTTAGACATAATTTTGATTTATTTTTCCTAAGCAGGAAATCCAGGAGCTTCTCAAGGATAGAGAAGAGGTGCAAACTGCAGAGCTGCAGCCCCTGATAGGGTATGGTCAATACTAATACTCAAGAAAGAGCCCAGTTTGAACAGTGCAGGCTGTCTGTGGGATTGTGCATCTGTATGACATGGTGCATAAGCTAAACATTGGACTAGCATAAATCAGTGGGGAAATGAACTCAGTGGCTGATTTTAGTCAGTGTCCAAGGTGGGAAAGGCCACTGAATGTATCGCTGCTTTTTCTCTTGTTGCTTTCCAATGCTGACTACTTTTAGGGTTTTTCTGGCATCTGGCATTACTAGGAAGAAGATAGATAGCCCATTATGGTTTCTTTTGGAAGGACAAGAGTTGTAATTATCCAAAAATCACAATGCTAACTTGCATTATCATTTCCTGATGATTGTTCATAGCCAAAATAGAGGAAAACAGATATTCCTCTTTGAATTGAAGAACAATTTTGGAACATATGAGAGGCCAGTGTTTTGAAAAACATGTGACTTCAGTTAATTATGAATCTGGTTTTTATCTTGGGGTATGGGATCCATTTTTAGATAAGGTACTTATAAAAATTACATTAATAGCAGCAGCAAGCTGAGGAGATAAGAATGAACTACTTAAACCTGCTACTTTGATATTTGTTGTCAATAAATTCTACTCAAACATTTCTCACAGGGAATAGCATTATATCTTTGGTGAGCTGTGGGCTGTACATTGATGAGTACTGAAAGTTTAGGACATTTGGAGCTTTCCAGTGATGTGGCTCCACAGGTAATTTTTTCATTTTGAGAGCATGTAAATGATATTGCCAGGGTCTTTTTCCAAAGACCCCTTGTCTAATTTGTTTTTCTTTCAAATCTTAATGCAGATTTTAAGCTTTCTTGGGCTGGAGTTCATGATTTTGCTCCCTATATGTACCATGCCAAGTGCAGTGAAGTTCTGCTCTGTGTCTTGGTTGCAACCATTACAACCAACAACTTCCACAAGGGTGACAGCTCACCTCAGCTGATTACTAAAATCTGTGTCAATGTGAAGGAAAGTTAGATGAGGGCATGGAAGGGAAACAAATTGATGTTCCTCTGGTCTAGGAGGCTGAGCAGCTCAGCCTGAGATAGGTTTCAGTAGACTCCCACCTAGCAGAATATGGAGAAAGCAGTGAAAATAAACAACATAAAAGCAGAGTGGGATCCAAGCAGTTCAAGATGTTGAGAGCAGAGTGGCGAATGGGAAGGGAACCTGGAAGGAAGGAATGTAGTCATCAGAGAAAGACTGGAAAAGGGAGGTAGGGATATCTGAAAAGTGGGAAACAGCATGTGCAGATGGCTACAGTCAGGGGAAGCAGTCAATGGTTCTGTTCCTCTTTTGCTTTTTGTGAGGAGCTGGATCTCCCAGAAATGTCAGTGAAATGTCAGTCTGACATCTATGTATCTTTCCTCTACTCTGTGGCTGAGTGAAGAGCTCCCCTCCTGTTCAAATGCTAGTTTTATCTGCTTTCCACTTGCTATCAAGATGAGAGGGCATAAAGTCCTAAATCAAATGATAGGAAAGTTTGGGACTCTGTTGAATCTAACATCCTCCTCCAGTTTCATATTTTGAAAGATTTATTCACCTTTCTGTCCAAAGCTGCACTCTTAGTAGGTCTTTTCAGTCAGCCAGAGTATGTCTATATCTAAACAGAGCTTGAATTTAAACAGCAGTATATGAAAGAAGTCTCCAGACTTGCATGGTGCCCTATGGCACTTCATCCGTGGTATTATCTGAGGGTCTGTGTTTTTATTTGGTGCTGTTCTTTTCAAGATAGTATGACCAGGAATGAATGCTTTGGAAAGATTTCATGCAATGATCTATTTGCTGCAGCTGGGCTGTAGGAAGAGGGTGGCCAGCAGAAGCAATTCAGGCTGTAGGGCTTTGTCCTGCTGATGGAGCTGATGCACCTTCTACACTTTTCATTTGTTAGGCTTTAACTTTTGAATGCTTTTAAGTTGTGGGAAGCCACCTCTGTGGTGAAAGTGTATTACAATGGGGATGTCCTTCAGGTTGCTTAACTGTCTGCTGTGTGCTCTAGCAAGCATTTACAACAAGGTTTTAGATAAGAGCATTGTAGTAGTCTCAAACAAATCAAAAGAAACACATAAGGGGTTATTCACTGTTCCTGTTTTGACACTTAGCAAGACTGGAACAAAATTCAGTGCTTCTCTTCAGATGTTTTACACCCCAGATAGCTGTGTTGAGACATGTTTGACCAAAGATCTACCATACTGATACCTCTTGTGATCTGGTGAGCTTGGCCTTGCTGGTCACCCAGAAAAAAGACTTTCAGTGTGGTTTCAAATGAATCATGCTCTAAAAGTGTCCATATTTCTCTGTCTTTGCTATAGAAGGAGCTCAGGGCAACCAGCTCACAAACAAACTGGCCCCTCTGTAAAATCCTATAACTACCTGAGATTCAGACCTCCATTAGATGCCAGCAGTGCCTTCAGCTCACCATCTGGCCTAGTGTCAGCAATGCTCAGAGGCAAAGACCACACTTTATCTTAGTGTTGTTTTTACAGGAAAGGGTACTTGGAAATTCTGTACTGGATAGGGAATCCTGTGAAGAAGTTAAAAAGTCAGCTGTCACTTCTTCCCTCTGGGAAGAAGTCATTTATAAGAAGCAGGAATACAAGAAGAATAGGCAACAGGCAATCCCATCAAGCTGCAGAGCTTGGATAGGTGTTAGGACACATGATGGGAGAAGGGGCAACAGATTCACTTCAGGGCTGAATAGCTTAGGCTATAATGTTGAGCAGAGTTGGATCTGACAGACAAGTGCTAACTCTGTATGAGTTCTGGATGATCATGGTTAGGTTAATTAGGATACATTTCTGTTGACAATTCTACAATGAGCACTGCTCCTTCCATTTCCTTTGACCATACACTCCAATTTCCAAAATATGAAAAGCAGTAAGAGAAGAAACAACCTGAATACACAGGCGGGTTTTGTTAGTACCACTATTATGCATCAGTATCAGAGATGTTTTTTTTAAATTCAAATCCTATTTGAAATGAATTTTTGGTATAGAAATGACCTCTACTAATGACCCTTCTACACAATAGTACTTGTGGTGGCATAAAGTTTGTTAATTTCAGTGTATTGTGTCCACATTGTGGAATTTGTATATCTTTAAAAATTAAAAAGTCCTTTAAACAGTAAAAACTCTTGCTTTAGATAAAATCAGTGATCTTTGCTTATCATGAGGAGGCATTGCTACTTTTTCTGTACTCTTTCATCTTAGGTTTAAACCTTATTTTGCTCATATAATAATCAGGGCTTGATTTAGTGGTGAGCACAGTGGTGGTGTTGGGTTGATGGTTGGACTCAATGATTTTAGAGGTCTTTTCCAACCATAACAACTCGATGATTCTCCTCTTGACATAGGAGTAAGAGAAATTGAGAAGCTAGTCATCCCAAACTGCTGACTCTTACGAGAAGTGCAGGGATATATCTTCCAAGTTTCAGAATGCTATCATCTCATTTTACAGGTTCTCTGTATATTAAGTCTAGTTTAGAAGTCTTGGATGCTGATTCAGCTAGAACATTATTTTGTACCGCAAAGAGAGCAAAAAAGTTAATGCCTAATAGAGTTCAGTTTTGATTTCTTTGGTCCCATTACCATGCCAGTGCTGGTCCTACACTCATGTTTTGCAAGACCAAGGAGACAGTTTGTGAATGGGAGTGAACGTAAGCTGTGGTTCTTAGAACAAATAAGTCTTGACGCATTGACCTCAAGCTGAATTGCAGCTTTCCTGGATCAGCAAAATTCTGGGTATCTTGTTTGCAAAACTGTCTAGAAATTCGGTTACTGGTGCTAAGTATTCACATTCCTTCTGAGCTATTTGTCCATAAGTATTGAAATGGGGTTTCTAATGTTTACCACATATGAAAAGCGTGAGAAATCATTCACCTATGAAGCAGCCATCTCTATAATGAAATATGGCAGCTTGCTAGAGCACAGTATAATGTTCTGTATGGGCATAAAAGGAGCGCAAACAACTTTTTTCTGAATTAACTACTTAAGGAATTTTAGGTCAGTGGAAGGTAATTACCCAAAAATTAACTTGGCCCATGTGTACAGGCTAACATCTGTATTGTTGCAAAATAAATGCCACAGATGTCTTTGTAACAAGTAACAGATGCACTCAGTGCTTGGATTTCAGATCTCATCTAAAAGTCTTCCTGTTATAGGTGGCCCTTTCCCCCACCCCTTCCCCAGCCCTACACAGAGCTCTCGCTTGCTACTGGTTCAGACTGCTGTCTGCTACACACCTCATTGACAGCCTCTTGTACTAAAGCTCTGCTTTAAAGAGCTGGAATTTTATTTATGACAGCTGGCACTGCAGCCCTTTATTTGCAAGTCAAAAAATACAGTTCACTGTATGACCAGAGAGTACAGCTGAGAGAGCACCAGCCCAGTGCAACACAGACATTTACAAAGATAACCTCTTACTTGTGTTGGAGAGTGTTTTCAGCAGATCTGGTGAGTCAGTGGAAATAAATTCTCAGGGCCTTGATAAAGGCACAAACACACATGTCAGAAAGCAGCAGCCAAAGAAAGCAGTATTGTTATGGGATGCTGTGCAATATTAAGTGTTAAACAGCTATTTTTAAAGTGAATATTAACTTCAAACTGATGGTACAGGTCTTTGTAGGGAGCTTTCTCCAATGGAAGCAGAGTGGTCATGAATATCATACAGGTGGAAAATACAATGTCTGTGCTAATACTGCTGCACAGCCACAGCTTTGAGGCTGGACATGGGCAGAACCCAAGTGTAGTCACAATGGGAGATGGCAGATGCATCCTGCACTTTGCAGCATGTTGAATGATGTGCTTGCCTGCATTATGGATGTGCTCTTGTACTTTGTGCAGCTTCCAGCTGTATCACCTGACCCTGCAGTGCTGTCTCTTGGCTGGAAGCAAAGTTTTGGCACCCGAGGTGGCTTGTTGCAGAGGCACATGGGCTGGGCTCATCAGCTGAACTGATTCAGGGTACCTGTAGGTGACCTGGGATTCACTCTGGCATGACTGGCCAGCTCAGGCACAGCAGTGATGGGGGCAGTGTCTACCAGGTTCCCTGGAGACCAGGGACACAGTAAAGTCTGCATTTGTCAAATCGTTCTGAGGGCTGTGATGAAGAGGGTGAAGAAGTGGGCATCTCCCCTTCCCAATCTATGTGGGAACAAATCCTGCAGGTAAGTCTGGTGCTGGGCACTCTCAAAGCCTGGGACAGCTCTGTGTGCTGCTGTTTTCCCAGGCACACTCAGATGTCCTCAGTAATGTGCTGCCCTTTGGTACAAGTGCTCCACGTGCTGCACTGGGGACAGGCTGTAAAGTTCTGCCTCTCTGACTTCTCCCTTTCCTTCCAGAGGACATCTCTGTCAGCACTGGAGCGGTCAGAACAGCAGATTAGGAGAGCATCCAGCTTGGAAGAGCTGCTTCACATCACTCATTCTGAGGACTGGAAGCTGTGGAAATGCAGGCTAAAACTCAAGAGCCTGGCCAACTTAGACTCCCGCTCTGCTTCACATCGCTCCACCAGATTTGCTGCTGCTTTCTATGATATCGACACACTGAAAGGTAGGTGCAGGTTTGTGGCCAAGTCTGATCTCAGCCTCAAGGCACCTCCCTGACTCTTGTGCAGTAAACTGTGAAATAAGTAAGGGGTTTCCTAGAACATACCCGTGCTGGAAACAACAGGGCATTACTGGAAAATGACTTTGCATGAAAAAGTGTCAGACGACAGCCTGAGTACACCTCCCTGTTTTGTGGCCAAATCGGGCTTATTTTCTCTACATACTCTCCAACAGAAGATGTACTGTTCAGGGATTTGTCAGTGCACAAAAGAAAGAGAAGTCAATGTACAAAAACCAGGTCAGAATGACTGGATGAGGGGCTGGAGAGCAGCATTGTGCTACATCTCAGAACTTGCTTGCAGGCAGAAATGATTAAACTTTACTGCAGGCATAGAAATCCCTTTTTTATTAGGTGTGCTCTGATACAAGGCACTGCACCAGCAGCAGTGTCTGTGTGGGAATTGAGAGAAAGAAGATGTTGTCCTAACCTCAATTTGTTTGAGGAAGTTTCTCCAGGGGAAAGAAGACCTTGAGGCAACCAACCAGCCACTAAAAGAGGAGAATCACACTCTACTCCTTCCATCTGGAGCAAGTATGACTATTATTCCTTGTAGCTGTGATGCTCAAGAGGCATTACCTATTCATGGACGTAAAACAAAAGATCAGTTACTATATTTTGGTCCAGCAAATGGACATCCTACAGCAAAGCTAAACTGTAGCCTAATGAAGGACAGGCTGAGATAATCTTTGTTGTCTTTATCCTGCTGTGATATTATCATATCACTTTCCTTTTGGGAAATCAGATATTACTGATCCTGTTCCAGCACCACTTTTACAACAACCCCAGCCACATTCACACACCATTACTCAGCTAAATTATGTCTAAACAAAGGCCTTAAATTGCTTCTCTGAGCCACAACACAGAAACGTGTATACAAGTGCCTGTCTGAAGAGGGTTTTCATATCACAGGCATGGCTTTATGCTTTTCACAGAATTTTGTATAGATAAAAAGTTAAAACAAATACACACATGAAGAACAATTAAGACAGCTTTTAATAGTGATAAACATTTTGCTTACATACCCTTGTAATTCTACTCAAAAACATTATAAATCCACAGAGTTATTAGGAGTACCCAGAGTGAAGTGGTGTAATCCTCTACTCACTGTTGCTCATTTAGTGAACACCAACATTTCTGCAAAACTAAAACATCCCTTTTGTCAAAACAGCATGACAAAAGGGGATGTTATTAAATGTTACCGAGGCAGGGAACATTGAAATGGGCATTTTTCAATGGCAGAATAATGTAACTCAATATTTATAACGTAAATAATGTTCAGATAATAAGGTCACTATGACAGTTAGTATGCTATGAATTATTTGAGATGGTTGCAGAGCTGGAGCACCTCTCCTGTGAAGTCAGGCTAAGAGAGCTGGGGCTGTTCAGCCTGGAGAAAAGAAGGCTCCACGGAGATCTAATTGCAGCCTTCCAGTACCTAAGTGAGAGCTGCAAGAGAGCTGGAGAGGGACTTTTCCCAAGGGCATGTAGTGAAGCTAAAAGAGGGTAAGTTCAGATTAGATATTAGGAAGATGCTGGAACAGGTTGCCCAGAGAAGCTGTTGATGACACATCCGTGGGGGGGTTCAAGGCCTGGCTGGATTGAATACTAAGCATCCTGGTCTAGAGGAAGGTGTTCCTGCCCACAGCAGAGAGGTTGGAATTAGATGATCTTTAAGGTCCCTTCCCAGCTAAACTGTTCTGCAGTTCTATTTTAGTAAGCTTATATTGATAAAGTTTTCTGCTTGGAGCAGCTATTAGGTTACTTGCTATTTTCCCTTTGAAAGTCTAACTTTAGACACAGACATGTCAGCTTTCTCATTAAAAGTCAAGGTGCTGAAATTCAAGTTTAAAAAAGCCCATTGGGCCATCTTATCTATTCTTCCATTCAAAATGGAATTATCCCAGGACAGAAAGTACTGTTGTTCTAATATATTAATATGTTCAAGTACTAAAGCTCCTTTTAAAAAAACACAAGCCCATAAACATGTATTTCTTTCCCACACCCTTTCCAGTCATTAAACAGGGACCTTTCTGCCAAGGCCATCTGTTTTGTTTTAATAAAATGTTTTGATGAGAAGGCTGAGTCAAGACTTATCAGTGTTTCACTAGAGTATCTTCCACAGCACTCCAAACTCCATCGGGGAAAATTCAGGACTTTGTGCCTCCTTTCTAAAGCTTTAACGATTAATTCACTGAAAGTTTGTGTCACTTCATCTAACTACAGTCTCCCCTGAGCTGCTCAGTCACTAAGGTCTGCAGCACTTTCAAGCTGGAGTCTGTATCACAGACAAATTTCTCAGAAACTGCTCTGTGCTTGGTCACGGAAATGACCAGGGTGACAACAGAGCTTCTGAACAAGATGTGACACTCAGCTGCTTGGCAGCCAGTTCCTGTAACAGCCCTTCTGCTGAAAAAGTGGTTAATAAAGTGAGGAAGTGTGTAGCTGGAAAGGTCATTGCTGCTTATGCTCATTGAAGTGACATCTGAAGTGATTACATGCACATACATTAATGAGTTTGGCAAACACTTTATTTTCTATTTTAATGTTGGGATTTGATTGGTGGTTTGACAGAACTGACATTACTCTAGAAAATTCTATTAATTTTAATGATTATTCTTCTCTTAATTTATGCCTCTTCTTCACAATTCAGACATCAAACTCTTATTTCCTGTACTCTCTGCATGACTGAAAAATGGAGCAAATCAACCATGTTGAAGGGCTTTTCAGGAATAAACAAAATTATTTAAATATACAAAGTCAGTTGAAGAAAAAGTTAAAAATAACAAAATGAAAGTCAAGAATGAGAAAAATAGATCTTCATCTGAAGGTGAGGTATAGCATGTAGGTTAAAAATATTCCAGAATTTCTTCTTGCTCAGAACTTTCCTGTAAATGTAGGCACTGCTTTTACCATAGTAGGGAGGTGGACTGCACTGGAAGAGAGAATATTTTTTTAATAGTATAAAAGTTGCTTTTCATCTTTCACAAGCCTGATGTAAGGGGTAAAGAGGAAAAATGTTTTTCATCATTTTAAGAAGAACTTAAAGCATAAGCATTGATGACTCATGAGCAATTCCATAACTTGAATCAAGTAAGCAAAAGGCAAAAAAAGGAGAACCACCTCTTGACAAAACTCAAGACTGTATTATGTATATTAGGTGTCACTGTTTTCTCTGTCTGGTTCAGGCAGTTAATGTGTTATTCCTTCTCACAGTCAGAATTTGACAAATCAGTCAAGCCTAGTCTAGTATTCTTCAGCAGTTCAGAATGTGAAAGATGCCACGGTGTTTTGAATAGACGACTCACACTTGAATCCATATTCCTGTTATTCAGCCTTGAACCCCCTGGTGGTACTGAGGTGTGAGAATGTTTGTCTTGGATTTCACTGGGCATTTTGGAAACCGTGCTCTCTGGCTAACATCCACCAGGAGTGCTCATAGCCTCTGACCAGAATCTGGTAATCATTAATGTGCTTTTGCACTAAGGCCCAGGCCCTGCTGGTGGGGTACACTCAGAGAGAGGATAAAGTGACAATAGGAAAGGCTACCCTGGAGCAAAGGGGAACAGGGTGTGGGGCAGCTTTGTCAGATAGACACTGTGGAGCTGGGACTCTCAGCTAAGGAAAATCAATGCAAGTCTACCTGATTTGCTGGAATTAACAGAGATTTTGTCCATTTGCATTGAAAAATAAAAACAGATAAATGCAACAACCTCTCTGCCAGTGCAGCTGGTGTAAGTTACCGAGATAATTTTGCACTCAGACTCCCTCTGGTCTTTAGATTGATCCAAATAAGTGCAAATTGATCCAAGTAAGTGCAAATGGCCTGCCAGCACTTCATTTTTATTTATATATTTCTTCTGCTTCACTAATCAAGAGGCTTAACTTTGCCATGATTGTTTATAAAAATGCTGTTTTCTCCAGTCATAGACGAAGAATGGCAAAAAACTCAGTGTGTGCCAAGGGAAACCTGTGTAGAAGTTGCCAAAGAGCTGGGTACAACCACCAACAAATTTTTCAAGCCTCCCTGTGTGAACGTGTTCAGATGTGGAGGCTGCTGCAATGAGGAGAGTCTCAGCTGCATGAATACAAGTACAACTTACGTGTCGAAAACGGTAAATGAGGCTATTCATCTGTTTTCTTTTTACCCTGGCTCACCAAAAAGGGAGGGGAAGGAGGATGTTTGGTTTCTGAGATCCTGTTATGAAAGATCTGTCTGCGCTATCATAACAAACAGAAGAATTAATTTTTTATCCATGTGGAGTGAATACAGGAGTGTGCAATAGCGTTTTACATTCATGTTGCATCATTAAAAATTGTTTATATGTGTGTAGAGATGGAAAATCATGCCCTGAGAAAGTGACTGCAGGCTCATGATGATCAGAAGTTAGATTCTTCTTTAATATATTGTTACTTGGACTGGGGACCCCTTGAGAGCATTGTCTCCTAGGAATCCTCTGTATCTAAGGTTTAACCCCAGGAAATTTTGTTGTGTTGGGCTGCTGCATTTCAACATTATCATCTGTGCCAAGAAGGCTGGCTAATAATTTTGGATGTGCAATTTTGCAAGCCAAAAAAGGAGATATATTCATCAGGAGAGACCAGATTCTCTTAATTAGCATGCCTCAGGATCTGAATGTCCCAAACCATACACCTCTTAGGGAAAGAAAGGCATAAACCAGTAGTCAATTACTAAATAGGTTCAATAGGTGATACCCAAGTTTTAATAACCAGTCCCAAAAACTGAGCATAGAGCAGACAGACAGCTTCTTTCTGTAGACTCCCACTAGAGGCTATGTACAGAGATATCTTGCTCCAGTGGGTGACTGAGCAGAGCTCCAGGTTTAGTACTTTCAGACCACTCTGTGGATGAAACCATCCATCGTTCATCAGCAATCTGGTCCAGTGGGAGGCACCCCTGCCCATAGGAGAGAGTAAGGGGTTGGAATTGATCTTTAAGGTCCCTTCCACCCAAGCCTTTCTATGATTCTATAATTCATACCCACAGATGAAACACAGGACACAGGTCCTCTTTGATGAACCTTCATCTTGTGCACTCCTATTTCACTTGGCGTAATAAATGAAATTCTACTTATGAAAAAGGCTTTTCTTTAAATCACAATAAAGATCAAGGGCAATTGTTTCAAAAAGAAAATTGAAGCCCTTATGGGGAACAGGTCCAATTCACTTCTGTATTTATTTTGTGTTTGTTGGAATGTAATTCCACTGTGTCTGTTGTACTGGAATATAGCTGGAGTAAAATAAATCAGGGCCTGTCCTTCTTGCGTCAATGCTCATTAGTTCCTTTCATTCCACACCAGAAGGAGAAAGCTGTTATGAGCTGTTGGCCACACACAAACGACATTTAATCAGTTCAGGGAGCTAGGTCAGGCTAAGAAGTATTTATTTATTTATGTGTTTTTTGAGCAGCAGTTCATAAGTTTGTTGAAAAACTGCAATTTTGCAGAGCGTAACATTCCTTTAGCATCCTTCAAAATAAGCATTCCCTGAAAAGTCCCCAGCTAAGTTCCATTTCTGGATACACCACCATCAGTTCAGATTTATTAATCTAATGGAATTATTTCCATATTCCCATATTAGGTGAGAGGATTTTTTCCCTTGGTATAAAATATCGACTGGAGGATATTGATGCCACCTAAAGTTAGCAACTGCAACAAGTATGTTTTAATGTAGCAATACTCAGTCCCTGCAGGTGGATGCAGCTTTAAACCAAGAGATGCTGGCACATGAAGATGTGCCCAATGCTTTGGTTTCCATGGGAAGCAGGCTGGTTTGAGGGGCAGAGGGAGTGGATCCCTTCGACAGCTCTTACACACAGCTGCCCAAGTAACCAGAGCCTCCTCAGGCCTACTCAGAGATCACTCTTAACAAACTGGATGCACTGAAAGCAGGCTGCTTTGCTCCTTAAGCTCCTGCTATAGTCAACAGAGAGACATTTTCCAGGATGATTCCCTGCAGAAACCCAGATTTTCTTTACACAGAAAGCAGAATGAACTTTCCTCTATTTACTCTGTTTCTTCCCTCTCTGAGGAGGCTTTGGGGGTTGTTAGGTCCCTAAAGATGCCTACTATGATTATACCCAAGGACAGTTAAGTATCTGTTTCTGTAAGTCGCAGAGACTCAACTGATGGTACAACCAAAAACAAAGTCCTCAACACCTACCTCTTTCCCATTTGGCCCTAGCTTCCAAAAGAGGTTTTTGTGTTTGCTTGCAAATAATTTTGAGTAGTCTTGGGTGCTTAATAGGTGTAATACAGCACTAGGATGCCAATTTTGGCAAGTTCCTACCTTGGTGGGCATTGCTTACTCTTCAAAACCCTCAGTGCACTTCTGCTCATTTATTTTGATGGTAACTATCTCTAGGTAAGAGCAAGGGTGGGAAAAATGGTGGAAAAGAATACAAGATTTTTCTTTAAAATTGTAATTATTAATTACTATTTAATTAATAACTACTAATAATTAGTTATTCACTGTAGAATGGAAACTGAAAAATAGATGTTATTTGTCCCATCTAGCTCTTTGAGATCTCGGTGCCCTTGACAAGTGTTCCTGAGCCTGTGCCCATCAAAATTGCCAATCACACAGCCTGTAAGTGTTCATCAAACACCCAGCGCCACCAGTACACCATCATACGAAGGTCTGTCCAGTACCCAGAAGAAGATGGGTAAGTTCCCTCATTTGCAAACTTCTACACGGTTTGAAATTGTTTTGTCCTGATGTGCATGTTATAATGGTCCATTCTCTTTCTGTTATCCCAACAGTTTTTCTGGATAACTTGGTTATCACTCCGGGTTAGAAAGTTCACCCAAATCATGTGAATTTTAAGTGAATGGTCAGAATCCAACAAACTGTAGGCCAGTTCAGCAGCATCTGGAGTCACTAAGATATTTAGGTTCTTGAGCAGGGACTCAAAGTGCTGATATTGGCACTATGCTCCACTGGAGCTATTTGAGAATGTGTGCATAGACGTTTTCAACCTGACACAGCAACTCTGCTCATGAGTTATTTAGCACACTGAGTTCTGTGCTCAAGCTGAAGCCCTCTGTCACACATTATGGCATGTTGGGTCAGAATCAATGTGAATCTTGGCTTTTCACTTTTTAATCTAGTCTTGGTTTCCATCTGTCGAGCTCATGGATGGGAGAAAAGTGACCTCATATGTCACTCCAAAATATGGCATAAAATACTAGTAGTCCTGGTGAGAAAAGGCTATAAAAACTAAACAAATACTCTAGAAACTCAAATAGCTTAGTGACTCACTGGAAGTCAGCTTCAAAGTCTCTGTCAAGCCCTGCATTTGGCTGGTCCCCATCACTGCCCTTCAGCTGGACATTAGGGAGGGGAGAGGTGTCATTTCAACAAAGCCACTCCAGCCCTCCCTCAGCCTCCTGGCCACTGAATCCTGTTTCTTGACAAATACAGAAGAACCTCAGTCTTTTTTCAGTTTGTGAGTTTCCCTCCCAGAGCAAAGGTCCTGAAAATCAATCTGCCCCTCTGACACTGAAATAGTCCCCTGTGCATCCATAAGCACAGGCAAATTAAACTGGAACTGAACCTTCTGGCAGCAAGGCAAAATTGAGTAAAGTTACACAACATGCATACTGCAGTTCAAAGACCACCCTGCCTGGGGTAAATCTGTTTTATGGAAAAGTGGAGCTGCAAAACTGTAGCTTTTTCCTAAGGCTGTAATCTGAAGTAGGTGCTGAACTTGCTTCCTGTGTCACTGGGAGCCAGAGAAGTCCCCCCTGTCATCAGAAGCACCCAGACCCCATTCCTTCTGTTTGCAGCAGCAATGCACACAGGTGCCAGGCCTTCACGTGGCTGACCCAGCACACCTGCAGCTCATTTTGCCAAATGGCTACTCTGACGCCCCTAATTAATTTTTTAAATTCCTATCTCAATTTCTTTTTCTTCCAGATGCCCCTTTACCAACAAATTTTGCCATAATGGATGGATCTGGGATAGTGACAAATGTGAATGTGTTATAGACACACAACACTCCAACAGACGAGAAGGTAAAGATGGAATTACAAAGAGACACTTTTGCTTAATCTCTCCAAGCTTTCTTTGTCTCTCATTCTGGTCTTCTTCTCACTTTTTTTTACATTGAGAGAGTTAAAGTTTTTATTCCACATTCCTAGATACACTTGGATTATGGTGTGGAAACTCACTTGAAAATAAACACACAAACGTGCTTCTCCCCATCTCATGTTTTTTTGCTTGGATGTTTTAGTCTCTCTGTATCCGCAGCTTGAGTAGGACATAGAAAATTATTTATAAGATTTTGTGAAGTAGGCACCCTGTGTAAATTTTTATTTCATATGTGCCTTTAATTGTATGACAGTCATTAGGAAAAGATCTTACCTGCAGGAAAAAATGCCCTAGAATACATTGCATGAAACAGGTACTATTTTTTTAAATTTTATTTTTAGTTTTTAAGAAAAGAATCAATAAGCAATAAGATAGACAAAACCAGTCCTACACATTAGCTAGTTAGTGTAGTTAGTAGTTAACTACTACACGTTAGTAATCAGTGAAAAAAAAATATATAACCTTTCAAAATATTTGAGTACTTTTAATGATAATCTTAAGTTATTTAGGAGTCTTTCAAACTGATATACCCTACATACTCAGGAGCATGTATGCATACTTCCTCAGGTCTGTGGAAGGAAATGGAAGAGGATAAAATTTGTAGAAGAATAGTAACTGCCTTTCTTCCTCTGCTTCTCCTGTAAAATTTTAATTTGTCAAAGAAAATTGCAAGAAATATTCTGGGTGGTAATTGTGTAAGTCCAAACATGCTTACTAGCAATAAATATTAAGAGAAATAAAATTTTCTCCAAGTCCTGTGTAAGGTTTTTAAAATTGTTTTTCTCAGGAAATTGTATTGGTTAAAATAACACAATCATAGCACTAGAGGAAACAGACAGAGAAGGAAACCTTGCCTTTGTGCTTTAAGCTACATTCAGCAAGAGAAAGAATAAACCACTCAAGGCAATAATAAATCAATCTGGCAAGCAATTCTTAGACTAGCAAACTAAAAGAAAGCTAAATAACCTCATAAACTGGTCTACTGATTGCAATCTCCTAATGTTAACAAACAAGAAATAATTTGCATAGTGGTTTCTGTTGGATCTTTTCTCACTCTGGTCAAGATCCTCTAACCATCAGGTTAGGCAGTCAATCAAGTTAGACTTTTCAGTCCAGAAAAGATTAGTACTGTATTTTAGACTGAGTCTGAAGGACTGAGAATAGCCAGACCCCGCTTAACTCAGAGTCTTTTGTGAAGTCAGCTTGGAGCATTAAAATCTATGGCTTGTGTAATTATGGCCTTTGTTGACATAGACTCAATACTTCCTCAGAAAAAATATCATTCTCTGAAGTACATTGTATTTGGCAAGTGGCTGGGACAAAATAACTTAAAATCTGTCTTTGATGTTGAAACAAAGTAAGATCGAAACACTCAACACCACTTCACACATGCCAAGCTTTATCACCCCAAGGAAAGAGTTTGTCTTCCAAGAATTTTGGGCAGACTCCCTCCTCCCTTTCAATGGGCCTTTGGTATTATTCTGTTGAGATACTAGTTTTTCGTAATTGAGTAAATAATAATGAAAGTTTCTTTCAAGTAAGGTGCAAGCCTTTTCTGGCCACTGAGATCAGGGAGCAGATGGCAGAGGTGCAAGTTACATTTCACATTCCACAGGTTATATCCAAGAGCTAATTGTAAAGCTACAGGAAATTACCTTCCCAATGATACCTTATATGCCATGACCTTTAACCAGGGATGTGCTGCTTGCATTTTAATAAAGCTTTCACAAAATGTGTTCCCTTTTTGCTAGGATTAGCTTCATATTGTACTCCAGATGTGCATTTTCAGGGAAGATATTAGTGAGTTCCCTTGGCTGTTTTGGCTGTTTTTCTGAAATGAAGTATTTTCTTTCATCTTTGACAAATATGAATGTGCTCCTTGCTGAAGTGCTAGGCCAGCTTGCCCCCTAGTAGACATAGCATTACTCCTTAAAATTTTCTGCAGTGACTGTGTAGTGAAGTACACATGTGGTGGGTGTGGTAGTTTGCATGGATGTGCCTTTTTGTCACTTGCTTAGACTAAATAATTTTTGAGATCATCTTTTAAAACTTGCTGTCCAGTAAATATTTCTGCTTTCCAAAACATAACACTAGGGTCTTGCAATATACATCACCCAAAATGTTTTGTGCTAAGTTCAACCCACAACAAATAGCAGTATTAGAAAAAAGTGAAATAATTAGCGCAATCTTCTCGAGTCCTTTCCTGCACAGGAAGTTGCAACAGAAATTGTGAAGTCTAGAATGTATCAGAAAGTACATGTGTGAGTCCTAATGAATAGAGAACATAAAAAGTCTCTTCAAAAGCAGGGTTTAGTAATGTAAAGCTTACTGCTAAAAGAAATATGTTCTATTGCAGGACTCCCTCCTCTTGCTGAGCTGGCTATGTGTGGACAACATATGGAATTTGATGAAGAAAATTGTGAATGCATCTGCAGACATAAGTGTCCCACAGATTTCTTTCAAAGTAAAGAGAATTGCAGCTGCTATTTGTGTAGGGAGAGCCAGGAGAGCTGTGCTCTAAAACACAAGATATTTCATGCTGAAACCTGCAGGTAAGTGATCCTTGCCATTTGGTGTCTATGCTGCAAGAGCTGAATTAGAGGTGCAAGTGCTTAATTGGCTGGGAGGTCCACTTGGTATAAAATACCTTGCTGTAGTCAGGGAGATGATGATGATGATGATAATAATAATAATAATAATAATATAATTGCGATTATATTTGCAATACTTACTATATAAAAGGAATCTAAGCTTTGTTTGTATTTTTAAGAAATCTGGACAAGGCTGCTATTCAAGTGTCAGTACTTACTACCTTTTTTTTTTTTTTGCTAATCTTTAGAGAATGATGATTAAAACTGTACTACAACTGTTATTAGTTTTTGCAATAGAATATCAAGTCTTGTAGGCAGGCAGAAGCCATCCTGTGACAGCTGTTCTCTGTGCCAGCTGAAGACAATCTCATGGATGGTTAGGGACAAAGGCTACCTAAATTTGCACACAGAGCACACAGCACATTCCTTATCCAGTTTGTCCTCAGAGCAAGTAATTTTCTAAACCTAATGCAATTTTGTACACATATAAATCTACTCAACCAGCTCTGACTCCACTGAGAAGCAGGAAAATGGTTCTGGGGCTACTATACTCCATGAATTTCCCTAATCTGTTTGTATTATTAGTTTTGAGGTTTCTGTGTCAAATCTCAGATAGAAAATGCTCTCTTAAAACATCTGTTTTCATGGATTAGTTACTTTTTTTAATTTTTCAGAAGGCTTTGGTCCCATGTAGAGACCCAGGAGGATACAGTAGCTTAGTCTCAAAGTTTATAAAAGGATAGTCAGCATCCAGTTTCCCTGGGTACCTTGGCAGAGCTGTAGCTCAACTGAGTGGTCACCCACAAGGTCCACTCTCAGTGGCTTCACAGGTTCATTCACAGGGAAGATGCTGTGGAAGAAATAGCATTTGCATCTTCAGGTTCAGCTTGGAAAACAAGGACAAACCCAGAATAGCTGGCAAGTATAAAAATAGCTAAAACAATCAGCAGAGCTAAAAATGAGCATGAAAGAATTGACTATTTAAATGTTTCAGACAGGTAGGAGGGGAGCAATGTAATCATTTGTTTACATGAATTTGGCTTCTAGAATTTCCTGTAATCTGGATGCAGGACCTTTATGCCAGATTTCCATGCAGTATTTCTGGAGGAGCAAAGCTGAATCATGAAGTGAGATCAGCTACTTTGAAGAGTCCAGGAGCAGCACTATCCAGTGCTAACCCTCGAGACTTCACTGGTCTCAAGAAAGGAAAGCATCACTTAAGTTGTGAATCTGGACAAATGGACCACTGCAAGACACGTTGCCATGGACAAAAATTGTGAGGCAGCAAATTCTTGTCTCCCTGTGTTGTAGGATGTCAACACCTTCCCAAATAGTGTGTAGGGAGCATTGCAGTGACCAATGATGAAAAAGTTGAGGAATATGACAGTGAAGAATTTTCATGTTAAAATGCTTTTCTCTTTTGTGTTCTTTCTCCTTCATCAAACAGTTGTGAAGACAGATGTCCATCCCAACCCAGAACATGCCCAACTGCCAAACCAGTGTGTTCCAGGCATTGTCGTTGTCCAAAGGAGAAGAGAGGTTCTCATGGGTCCCAGAGCAGAGAAACTCCTTGACTGAGCTTCCCCTATTCTTTGAAAATCCACTGCTTCGCAAAGTAGCTGTCACTGACTTTCAAACAATAGTAAACATGAACATCTTCCACATTAATAACAGAAGAATTAATCCAGTCTGCATTTATTTATTAGAGTAATCACTAACTGCAAGTGAATCCTCTGGGACATTGGTAATTGTTCTTTAAGAGGTAACAACAACTGATGAATTTCTGGCTGCATGGAAGAAAGATTGGAAAGCACCAGTTCAATGTTACCTTATGGAAGATGAAACTGTGTATTGGAAACAGAGTCACAGTCTCCAGCCAGTCATTCTGAAATTGAGACTTGATAATCTTAGCCTCTGAATCCCTAGCTAATGCAGCTCCTGGGTAAAACTTTCTTCAGAAATTCAGTGTACAGGAATTGGCTTCTAATAGGTTCAGCACTGAGTTATTTGATCTACTGTTCAGCTTTGATTATCATTTTGTGTTTATTGTACAACTACTGTCAGATGTGTCATATTTAAGTGTATATAAGAAAATAAATACATCAGTTATTCGAGTGGATTTGATTTTTCTTTGTTATTTTAAAACTCTGCCCAAAAAAAAAACCACAAAAAACCAAAAAAACCCAAAAAAACCCACAAAAAAAAAAACAAAACAAAACAAAACACCCACAAAAACAACCAACCAACCAAAAAAAAAAACCCACAAAAAACCCCAAAGCCACTTCAAGTACAGTTTTCTTACATTTGTTCCACAGGGACTGGCTTCTGCCCAAACCCAGGTCGAAACAAGGTCACTTGACCCAATAGTTTCAGTAAAAAAGAAGCATTTTTTCCCATGTCTGCCTGACAACATGTGTGATTTATTTATTTGTTCCTGGTGTAGTGTGTTAATCTTCCTAAGGGGATAACAGCACACCAGTACTAACTCTTCAGTGATTTTTTGGAAAAGCACTGTTCACTAGAAGATAGTTTTCCTTTTAGCCTACCATGCAATGAAAATCTCCTTTGCACTGAAATTCCTCTCCCCAGTGTGAGGCCTGAGTAACAGTGCTTTAACCAGATCAGAAAAGGACAGTATTATTTTCTGAGCCACTGAAGTCTGGTGTGATCTAGTCCAGAGAAAGTATTATGAGCAATAATCCTGGAACTGGAAGTGATAGTCTTGACACCTGTATGATTTTTTCCCAGTTGCTGGATTCTCCAATTCTACACTGCACTGTGAACAAAGGGAATAGAGTATATGAAACAAATGCTGCAGAGATGGAACATCTGACACAACACAGGGAACAGGAAATGGATTTCTGATGTGCAACTAAGATTTTTTTTATTATTATTCATATAGGAATAATAGATTGCTTTATAGAAAAATTAGAGCCAAATCCTGTAAGATTGATTGAATGGCTGGACAAAGCACCAAACAATTTAACATGCCTTTAGTCTCTGTAAGGCATTTAGGACTTGATTCTGAGTGTTGTGAGTGTTTCCTAAGCCAGCTAGAACCTAGGTGTGTGCAAACATACCTGTTTGTGCTACCTGTTCTGTGAGCTGGCCTGGGATCCTCTGACTGAGCAGCACAGTCTGACCTGTGAGCATCCTGGTGGAGCCCTGCAGCAGGGCTACCCCTGGGCTGCACTGGGCTCCTGCTTGTGGGTGCTCCTCCAGAGAGAAGGACACATGCCACCAGCATGAACTCTGCAGGGACAAGAAGGGGAAGGTGATCCCAGTGCAGCACCAGGTGAAGCAGCCTGGCAGCACAAGCACACCCTTCCATCTCTCCTGCTCCTCCAAGAGGCTCTAAATTCAAACACCTGTGTGGTGGTGAGATCCCTGAGCTGCACAGGGGAGTGAAGGGAGTGAAAGGAGTGAACTTCCCCATCACCTCTCCTCTGTCTCATCTGGGGGCACCGTGACCAAATGGCTGTGTTAACAATAAATTACACCTGTAGCACACTCCTCAGAAAGCCAGGGAGCTGCAGAGGAAAACCTGACACTTAACTGATAGCACCAGAGGTATATGGAATAAAAATACACCTTTATGCAAAACCACACAAAGGTATTTGTATAGCTAAATTGTGTGGAAAGAAATCAAGCTTTTACATTTCCATAGCTTATCCTGGAGTTTAGCAACTGGAATGATGTATTAATGATATCTGTGTATTGTCGGTGTTGATCTGTAGAGGCTTCCTTGGTTTTCTGTCCTGACCAGTGAATAGATTAACTTCATTTTTCAAAATGGAACACTCTTGCTAGAGAGACAATTAAGTCTGCTTCAACCCCAGAAGGCTCTTAGATAAAGCAGTCACTGAAGGGCTGAAATCCACGTCTCAAAGCTCTTCTTACAGAACTAGAGAGGGTTTTGAACATGAACCACCTAACCTCCAGGAGATTACAATGGCCATTAGAATACCCAGGCTGGAAAGGTACCAACATTGACCACCACTGTGAGCCCTGCTCTGAGCTTTTCACATTTCCCCATTCCACTGCAAAAAACACCAGTGCCTGGATGTCCAATGCAAGACTGAAGATCCCAGTGGGATGGAGTGAGATGATATCTTGCTATATCCATAGGCTTCTTTCAGTCTAAGCCTCTGGGTGAATTTAACCTTTAACCTCCAAATTTTGCTCTTAAATCTTGTGGATCACTTTGTTAAACACTTAGGCAAATATTTTTGATAGTGTTGTGGTTTAACCCCAGCTGGTAACTAAGCACCCCACAACTCACTTGCCCTACCACCACCCTAGTGGGGAGATTTGGAAAGAAAAAGTGAACCTCATGGGTTGAGGCAAGAAGAATTTGATAATTGAAACAAAATTAAATTAAAATAAATTAATTAAAATAAATTAAATATAACACTACAACAATAATAAGAGTAATAATGCTACTACTAGTAGTAGTTGTAATGGAAAGGGGAGAGAGAGGAATTTCTGTGAGGGATTTCTGTTTTGCAGGAGCAATGTGCCTGAAAGCTGGTGGATTAAGAACAGTTCTTAGGCTTACTGTGAAGATGGACAAGGAAACTTCTTGTGGTGGCATTCGCTAACAAGCATGACCTAAGCAGCCAACACACAGGTTTTTATCTAGTTTATAACTTTGATTCTCCTTAGATGTTCTCAGCCCTAGTTTCTAGAAGCCTTATGAATGCACTTCTGCATGCTTTAAGCAGCACTGCCAGCTCTGGTGCAACCTACAGGCATCTTTCAGCCTATTTCTTTTACAATAAATTCCTACCCCAGCGGGTCATCTGCTCCTTATGCCCTGAGTCAGTCTCTTGTGGGGTGCTGCTCTTTGCTACCCTGCTCCCCTAATCATTATAAAATTACCAAAGCTAGAGCATGTAGTGCATATCTGTAACATTCACTGAAACACGACGTGGAAAAGATCAAGAATTTAAGCACAGTGCTGTGAATGACAGTGCTGTGTCATGGTCTTCACTGCCACAGCCCCAAGGATATCTGGATGTCACTAACTCTATGGAGTAGCCATAAATCCTCTGTGTGGAAGACCAGGACTAAAAGGAGGGTCTGGGTGAAGATGCAAACACATGCAGATAATTAGATTCTGGTGAGAATCTATAAAAGTTCAATGCGACGTTGTTGGTGAAATTCTGGATTTTTCGTTTAAGAATATTCAACAAACTTTAAAATAGAAATGCTTTATGTTATTTTTCATATTGATACATCAGATTGACTTTTAATTAGGATATTTAATGTTACAATTCAGAAGAATTAAATGGGGTATGTAAAATTCATAGCAGATCTGGTTTTTGACTGATGTCATTAACTCTTAACCTATGACGAAATGACCCTCAGAGAGAGAAGGTTATTGAGCAGTGGAATGTTCTCTTTGAAGTTTGAAAGGCCTTTTATTACTGTGTTCAGCATGACTTGCTTTTTAGGCATATGGACATAATTTATAGATTTCATAGGCAGAATAATAGTGCTAAAAATTCCTGTTGTGGTGTGTCTTAATTTTTATATAGTGAGGGATGTCTTTAATTTGATATTTGTGTTACATATCTAACAGGAAGGACAGTACTTAAATAATAATTGCTAATTCTAAATAAACACACATGAAGTTTTTCAAACCATAAGTTTTTATGAGCTTCTAGTTATATGTGCTTATATATTTTCTAGCTTCTACTTATATGTGCTTTCTTCAGGAAGGGGACAAGAAAGAACAGGAATCAGAAAAATAGCTAAATATGCACACAGCATTGAAAGAGTCAGGAAATATTTATCTACTTGCAAAAACCATACTTGACTTCCAGAAGCACAGAGGTTGATGTGATCTTAGCAAATGCTTGTGACATGGAAGAAATTCAAGCACGTCCTGAAAGCACTGCTCTCATTTACTTCAAAAGCTGTCACAGGTCATATGCTGTGACATTGCTTATGGCAAGAATTATTCATCCAGGGGTTGACAGAGCACATATAAATCCTGTCCTACTCATATACACTGCAAACATATAAATCTATACGAATCCTTTGGGCATCAACTCCAGCTGACTCATAAGGACCCTTCCTGCACTCCAGCAGAAATAAATGTGAATTTGCTTTGGTTTACTTTTTGTTTTCCTGTACCACTTCAAGTCAGGATTTATGCAAATAAAGTTATTTTGCTTTACAGTAGTGTAAAAAAAAGGAAAGGACAATCTTGATAACCCAGAACTGAATCCAAGGAAGCTCCTTCAGCTGCCTGTTTTCTTTGTATTTTCTAAATAACTGGTAAATGCACTTCAAATTTAAAATATCAAAGAAGTTGTCATCTTCTAATTCTAGACTTGTAGAGTGAATTGTTCTTTTTGGAACTACAAGGTGGATACCAGGCCAAATAAAGCTATGTTCTCATTTATTACAGCCTACATAAAAAAAAAAAACAAAAAAACAAAAAAAAACAAAAAAACAAAAAAAAACAAAAAAACAAAAAAAAACAAAAAAACAAAAAAAAAAAAAAAACCACACCACAAGCACGGTTTACAAGTAATGTACTGCCATTCATTTTATTTATCAAACTTCTACATCAGCAGTTACTTAAAAACCTCACTAAAAACTTTTAACTTGGGTAAAAAATCTGGTTTAAATTAAGATAAAAGGAAAGTGCTCCTTAGGCCAATAAAACAAAATGAGTACACAAAATGATGTGTCAGGGCTTGGTCTGCATTTTGACTTCAAGGCCATTACACTCTTCTTTGTTTCCACTTTTATCATACTTTACAATACTACTCAATGTGAAAGGTCATTCCAGGCTGAGAGCAGTCAGTAGGGGATCCATAATTTAGTGTGAACTGTTTCCTTTCTTAAATATATAAAGGTGCCTTTAAAATGTTTATGGTTGAATAATCAATAATTTAATTCTAGGCTGCATTGGTATATGATATATATTTAAAAATACAACAGTAGTTATACAAAAAATATCTAGTTATGGAGTGTGATTACAAATTAAATGCCAAAAAAAAAAAGGTAACAAAGTAGGAAGCATTTCTCTTAGCCTTTTGCCCCCCTTTCTTATGCTAAGTGGTATTTTTAATTGGTGAAGAGTATCTCTCATGTGTGGCTTAGGACCACAGGTCCAGCTGAAAAGGTAATGCAAGATACCCAGACTAACCCATCAGTTTCTCTTAGGTGACTCATTGGCAAGGCATTTATCCAAAACTTTCCCCTGACCCCAGATCCCACTGTCTATGCACACTTACTATGTGTGATTTGATCTTTTTTTTTTGGGAAAGTGTATCTTGATTCCTATGAATGGACTAACTTTTCAGAATTGTGTTTAAACATTGAAATACAGCCACACAGTGATTATTTTGATTCAGTCCTCAGAATAAAATCACCAATACAAGTGATGAAACACAAGGAAGAACTTAATGTGTCCACAAGAACTATGAAATGCTTCTTATCAATATTGTCTTTGCAATAAACATCAATATTTTCCCATAGCTGAGTTACGAAGGCATATAATGAAAATCCCTTGAAAGTCATCCAGTCTCTCTGTTCTTCCATTTCCCTGTGCATCCCATTTTAAATCTACCCACAGCTCACTCCTAAAAGCTTTCAGAGCTAAGAAAAGCTCCCAAGAGCTTTCAGAGCCTACACTTCTCTACCTGTCCCCTGGAGTACAGTCACTTTTCACCTTGCCCTGCTCCACATCAATTAAATTAACCTCAGAGCAGCACTTTCCAGCCCCACGAAGCTTGAGATCTATGGCTTCCATTTCCCACCTCGAGAATGGTTTGCATGCCTCTCTGAGGCTTCTCAATTCTAACAATCAAATAAAAATTACTTCTTCCTCCATAGACCTTACCTTGTTTTCCTCTCTAGATATTCAAGGCAACAGTAACAGCATCAATTTAAAGAAACCCTTGTCTCATTTAAAGTATAATTCAAATTAATTATTCTTGCCTTACAGTTTAAATCTGGATTCAAACTATCAATGTGGAGTTAATTATAGTATCAATATATACAACTATAGATAGTTCATGCTTATTTTTTGTAAGAAACTCAGTTTTCTTTAAAGTCAAACTGTAGAATGCAGGTAGGTACTACTCTATTTGGTATAATGACTACAGAGAACAGTGCTAAAAATGTTCTGGAGCATTTTTGGGTAGGGGCATTAGTAGTACAAAATAAAACATACCAGGTAAAGGTTCTTCAGCTTTGCACAGATATATTTTGCAGCACCACAAGGACAAACACATTTTAAGTTTCCAATAGCTCCATCTACTGTTGTCACTGCGCCTTTTTTCCTCTTCCACCAACAAATCCTCACTCACACTTAACTTTTAACTAAACCCATTTGAAAGCTGAAACTCACCTGACAGTTCTGCCACTCCACAGGCAGAACTGTATTTCTGTCAAATTAGTCAGATGGCTTGTTAGAGAGTTGATAGCAGTGGTATGCTGGCTGCAGGACAGATATCCCCTGGGTCTGCCAGTACAAAACCAACTTCTGACAGACTTAAAATGTCAGGATAAGCAGAGACACCACTTTGCATTGTGTGCTCAGGAATCTTCTTCTGCCCTATTTGATGAGTAATTGAGCTGGAAGTTCTGGGAAGGCAGAAGACAGGTACCATCCAGGCTTTGTTGGCCATGACTGCTCCTGCTAGGGACCAGGAAGGACCAGAGACCAAGTGTCCAGGAACTGGAATGGATCCTGCACAGCAGAGGTGAATGACTCACTGGCAGGTGGTGTAAAAGAGGATTTTTCTCAGTAACAGCCAATGCACTGCAAGCAGCTGTCCTGTCCTGTGCTGTAACTAAGAGTTGTAACTTGTTTGCAAGCCCAGAGGATTGGAAGCTACTCCTGGTGTATATCCTTTGACTGCTCCCAAGCCCTCATGCTGTTCTCCACCTTCACTGACCTGATTTGACAGGGAAGGGGATGCTCTGGGCTCTGGGGTGGAAGAGCATTGTAACATGCAGGGGATGACCAATGACTGAGACCTCGGGGCATGCATGAGAGGCACAGATTGCACCCATGTGAGAGCTAACACACACAGCCTTCAGCCTTGCCAATCAACTTCTCCCTTCTGTTAGCAAATTCATGTCCCACAGATCAATTCCAAACTGCTTGGAAGGGAGAAGTGTCTCTAAAATGGAAAACCAACTTATTTCCTGGCATCTAAGAGAGAAATTTGGCTTCAAGAAAAGAAGCCCTTTCTCCAGTTTGTGTTTAATGGTAATTTCCTTCACAGACAGCACTGTGGTTTTTTAAGCCTTCAACTTGAAACCTGTATTTTAGAAGTACATTAACATGTAATTTCAGCCAGCTTCTGTGGGATTCCATGAATAGGAAAACCCAGGTGCTTGAATGAGAAAACCATGATTTTTCCTGGCTGCTTTATGGAAGGTATTTCAACCAGGTAATAAGATTGGCCATATGTGATAGAAACCAGGCAAAACCAACCTTTCTACGGCATTACAGAAATCTATCAGATCCTGTTGCCATTTCCTAGCAGCAAAAAAAGCAACTGCTGAGGTAGACAGTTGGACACTCACTCCCTCTGTGCAAGAATCTTAGAAGTGACAGGCTCTTCAGCCTTACCCTGTAAAAGTAAACTACATGGAAGGACAATTAGTCGTCTTTCTTCAGAGGAACAATTCCAAATACTGCTTTCCTCTTTGTTTTAGAGCCTATTTAATTCCAGCAGGATAGAAAACTGCAAACACTGTCATTTTTCAAACAAGGTGTTGGGCTGTCTCTGGCTGTCCTGCTTGGTTTCACGAGCCAGTCTCTGTTTATGATACATCTACAGGCCACAAGTCTCCATTCAGCAGTACTATTTTTCACTGATGTACTTCATTTGTGCCTTCCAATAGTTTCTGCTTTCCTGGATCATGAAAAGGAAATGTCCTTCACTTCAGTCCAGTTGTGCAGTCTCACACCACTATTCCAAGTCACAAGATTTCTTTTCCAGCAGAACTGTGACTCCCTTGTCACTGCACCTGGCTCTAGAGCAGCCCTGCCTCACAACCCTTTTGTGAAGTACTCTGTGAATAACTGATAGCTTGTTTTTGTCAATTACTATTGTTAGTAATAATCAATGTGCATGCTTTACGCTTTTGGAATGTAAATAAATGCATTAATTTAATACATCAGCTTATAGCACACAGCAATGCCACTTCACCAAACAGTGACAGACTTTGCTCCATACAGACATGGAATAAGAGCAATGTCACCCAACAGGCTGGGGGACAGAGTAGCAAATTCAGCCTGAGAGGAGGCTGAGTGGGAGCTGAAAGAGCAGAGTAGCTGGCAGAAAGTTTTCCTATATTTTCAAGAACACTGAAGAGGTCTCCTTGAGGCACGATGACATCTGCTACCTGAACAAAGATAGAGGAGTCTCTTGGAGTGTCCTCCATCTTCTCTCTCCATTAACTCAATTTATGAGATGTTTTAGAGAGCATTCAAGGACCAGGCTTGGAAGTGGCAATTACTCTGCTGTCACAGGTTTTACGTCTTTACTCTCTATTTATCCTACAGTCTCACTCTGACCTTGTATGTGCTCTAAGTGAGGGAGTGAATATACTGAGTGCAGGATTTAGACAGTAAGAAAATTTGATTCTTTCTTCAGCTGTTGGTCCCTTCAGTATCAGCTTCACATCAGATCAGGCCAGGATAGACTCTTTATGTGACCAGGATCTGTGACAATTTTATGAATACACAACACAACACCACAGCCTTTGAAAAGTGAATGTTATCCCATCCTTATGAACTAGCTGTGAAGACAAAATTTAGCAGCACCTTTTTCAATTTGGCAGTGGCAAAGATTCCTTTCCTTTTTATTAAGGTTTGTCCTAGGCTCCTTGGTGGACAAATTTTTCAAGTTCCCTTGAACATGACAACAGGAGAAGGCTGCTGATAGAGGGGGATTTATTGGACCACTGACAGGAATGACACTAAGCTCAACTAGACACATTTAATGAAGAACACAGATGTCAGACCACCAAAGCCAACATGCCAGGCCAAAGGCATGAAGGCTGCCCACAATCCCTGATTTCCTTCAGAAAGACATTCAGAGCCTGTGACCAACTGCTGGGAAAGTAAAGAAAGGGGCTGCTATGTCATGTACCAGTTACGATTTCTCTTCAGATTTTTTTAAATAAGCATACCAAGAATTACATCTTCTCTAGAGAATACACATGAAGAACTAATCTAAAAAAAAATAAATTTCAAAATGGTTAAAGCCATAAGCATTGTTTTCCTGACAGCTAAAATGGGAGTGACTTGACAGCTTGATTCTTCAGGGCAGTGTGACAGCAAGGGAGGTCACCACTACCATTTACCAGAGCTCACATGGGGTGCTGCAGTGGAGAACCCCCATGTGCATTCCTCCTTCTCCTGGCACTGCTTTGGTGGCTTTTCCCTAGATGCAATTAAAGGCCACAGCTTTACACTCAGGCTACAGTTTCTTCTGAGAACCTGCTTCTCAAACTCTTCTTCTTTCACCCTGCTGGTGAGAAGCTTCCCCTCTTTTGGCCCCACACTCAGCTTCTCATCCTGAAATTCAGGTTCTTGACACTCCAGAGAAGCACCTGATGATGAAATCAGAATTGCCAGTGCTGGTCCCATATTTCTGAACACATGAGAAAAATTCAATCAATGAGCAATGCTTTTCTTACTCAGCACAGGAGAGGTTTTCACATCTTTCAGTTCCCAGAATGAAGTGCCTGATTTCCTCCTTAGTCTTTCCTGGGATCAGTGCCTCCAAACCACATCTGACCAAGCTTCAATCTACCAGGAATCCAGCCAGCACTCCAGCCTAGGTCAGCTTGTACTGTCTCTCACAACAAGCACATTTGCATAGGAGTCATGACAAACTCAAATCTGACAAAACTCATATCAGAAATCTTTGCAAGAAGAAGGAGCTGCCAAACATCATTTTGGGAACATACAGGAAAAGCATGAACACCCTTCTTGGCAGCCAGCAGCAGTCAGGATAGTGTTGGAGCTGCAAGAAATGCTGATTGTAATGCTCCTTGAGAAGATCAGGAATACACAGCCAAGTGATGCCAACCCAGCTCCTTTCCCAGTGTTCAAGCTCCCGGACCGTCTATAAAAACCATGTTTTTAAATTTATTTTCATTTAGAAAAGCTTTCAGCACTTGTGGCAGAAGAGCCTAGAACATTTCGGGAAGCTCCAGCTGCCACTGAGCCAAACACATCAGAAGAGCTTCTCCACTGGGGGCAGAGCAAAGCCTTTGGAATTTTGAGGCAATCCCATCCCTATATGGTATTTATGTCACTTTTTTGACAACAACCGTCCGGGAAGAGCTTCCCACTGCAGCAAGGACATCGCTGCTGCAAGTGCGCCGGGCCCGCGGTGCCGGGAGCGGGGCGGGACAGCGAGATGAGCAGATGGGAGAGGGGCGGGAGCGGGGCGGGACAGCGGGAAGGGAAGCTGGGGCGGGGCTGGAGCGGGGCGGGGTCCCGGGATGGAGAACGGGGAGGGATCCCGGGATAGG